>VWYP01015980.1:31712-168114 GCA_013400435.1 Pycnonotus jocosus | reverse complement strand
CCGGCGGCCCCGGCTCCGGCCCCGGGGGGCTGCAGCGCCGAGCGTCCCAGAAGGAGCTGCGGAAGAGCTTCGCCCGCTCCAAGGCTATCCACGTCAACCTCACCTACGACGAGCATGTGCACGCCCGGGCGCAGGAGCCGCTGAGCAGCGTGCGGCGGCGGGCGCTGCTGCGGAAGGCCAGCTCCTTGCCCCCCACCACCGCCCACATCCTCAGCGCCCTGCTGGAGTCCCGCGTCAGCCTGCCCCAGTACCCCCCCACCGCCCTGGACTACAAGCGCTACCTCAAGGAGCACAACGAGCGCCAGTTCTTCCTGGAACTGGTCAAGGACATCTCCAATGACCTGGACCTCACCAGCCTCAGCTACAAGATCCTCATCTTCGTCTGCCTCATGGTGGACGCGGACCGGGGATCCCTGTTCCTCGTGGAGGGGACCTCCGCCGGCAAGAAGACCCTGGTGTCCAAGTTCTTCGACGTGCACGCCGGCACCCCGCTGCTGCCCTGCGGCTCCAGCGAGGACAGCAACGAGGTGCAGGTGCCCTGGGGCAAGGGCATCATCGGCTACGTGGCGGAGCACGGAGAGACGGTCAACATTCCCGACGCCTATCAGGTAGGAGCCGGGCAGGCTCCTCCGGCCCGCGGCGGCGGAGGCGCGGACAGAGGAGCCCCCGCTGGCCTGGCCCTGCCTCCCGCCGGGGCGCCCCTCCCGCCGCAGCCGCTCCCGGGCGGGCCCGGCCGGGAATGCCGCGGGGCGAGTGCCGAGGGACGCCGGGGAAAGCGGGAGGGGAAGCCCCGCCTGGGTGGCCGATGGGGCTAAGGGGGCCACAATCGACACGGCAGTGGTCTGGATTTCGCAGGAGCGATAGGCGCTTCATGTGTTTCTAAAGCATGTTTTCGAACCGGCTGAAGAAAAGTTTTTAAAAATGCTCCTGGCAGTCCCAATGATGGTGTTCTTAAATTTCTGTCTCAATGTCCCGTTGCTCTCCGCTGCTGAAAAAAACTCATTGCTTTCAAAAGAGCATATATTTTCACCTTTGCATATGCCCACTCAGCCCACATGGTATGTTTTTTCAAACCTGTTTCTGGTAGTGATATAGCCAGTGTCCTGTTATTCTCCAGTAAAGACTCCCCCCACCTTTTACTTCTTTAGAGGCTTCAGTGTGAATTGTAAAATTGTAATTCTGGCTTCAAGGCAGACATTGACCCTTGGCTTCAGCAGGGACAGAGGAGCCTTTGCCCGAATGTGTCAATGTAGAGCAGAGCCTTCAGTTTCCTGGCTTGAAATTTACTTCTCTTTCGTGGGGTCTGTTTCTCGTGTTTATTTGTGTAAGACACTATCAGCAATTGAAGGTTCTTGAGAAAATGATGAACTACAGAGTGACACGTTTTCTCAGTTAGGATCTAGGAAAGCTTGATAAAGGTGGGAGATGTATGTCTTGAAGAATTTTAGTAGCAATCATTGCCCAGTGTCTTCTTTTACTCTACAATAATAACAAACATTTTAAAAATGATTATGCTTTACAGCAGACTACAAGGAAGAAACTTGAAAAATAAGATTTGGTTATTTTTGGTTTTTAAATACAGAAGAAGAAGAACCAGGATATATGTATTTGGGGCTGAATATTTATTTATTTATTTGACAAACAGTATTTGAAAAATACTAGGCATCTCACGGATCCAGACTGACAGAGGTTCCCAAGCCACAGATTTCAAAGGGAATGGTAAAAATGTTCAGACTAAAATGAGTATTGGATCACTTTTTAAAAAAAATTCAACTGGCTTTCTTTTTTTTCCCCCCCTTTCTGCATTATACACTTTTTCTTGCAATCTGATTTTGTTATTTTCACTTGTAAAACTGTGCAATCCCCGGAATATCTGCTGTTGTAGGTATCTGGTGTTGTATGTTCTCAATAGTCTCAACTTGCTAAACAGATAAAGGATATCTGAGTTTGGCTAGGAAGGAACTTAGTCCCTCCTTCTAACTCTGGATAACTCCAGCCACCCTTTTTTTAGAGGTGAGAATGCTGCTGAAAGGGCGCTGTTTTCTAGTCCTAGGGATGTATATTATTTCATTGTTCAATTTTTTCTTCAGAGTTTGTTCACTTTGTGTCCACTTGACTGTGAAAGAGTCCAACTTCTTTGAACAGTTTATTTTCTGTTTCATCCACAGAGAAAAGTGAAAAGCAATCCATCCAGTTGCCATTCCCGGTGCTATTTATACTATACTTTTGTCTGGCTCTTATTCAAAATCAATTTAAATATTATAAATAATAGAGCTCATTGTATCTTTAAGCCTTAAGTACATTAGTTGAAGTAGATGGGCAAGTTCTAATCCAAGTCCATCCTGTAATTACATGAAATGCAACTTCCCTACTTTCAGTGGAGCTAGTTTGATTGACTTTAGTACAAATGAAACTTAAGACCTTCCAACTGCAATGAAAGTTTTGCTTGATAATAAATCAAGGCCCCACTTTCAGTTATCTTTCTGAGTTAGTACAGTTTATCTTCTCTTACTTGGCAAGAATATACATCTATTGTGCATCATCAAAAGGAGACATTTCTAATTTAATGGTACAAAGAGCTCTATGGAAGCCCAGGTACCTGTGCGTGAAGAGGTGACAGCTGTTCCATTTCAGATCATTGTAGTGCTCAGAGTGGAGCACTTTAAAAATTAATAAATATTATATTATTTTCTGCCACTGATGATGAAAGTGTTTAATCAACTGTCAGGTAAAAAACCAGCACCACCAGGAAACTGTCAGGTGGAGTTGAAGAAAAAGGGGTGACAGCAGAGCAGCATTCTTTTGTCCGTTGAAGAGGGTTTCTACACTGATGCTAACTGCTTGGCAAGAAAAGGCCTTGCACAAGGTCAGAGGAACTTCTAGACTAATTTAATCTTCCTTTGCTTGTTTTTTAAACTAACAAACTTTTTTAAAATAGGTAAACATACTTCCATATCAATTCGCTAGTTTACTCAGCTACTGCTGAGTACAAATTGGGTTGCCTGCTTCTACTGTCAGCTACAACTGACATTATTGGTACTTCAGTGCAATCAACATTACACTTAAATGCTGTCATGTCTTGTAATGTGTGCCATGCAGGCAGTCCCCTGTGCCCACCAGACTGATTGTTTCAGGAAGTATTTGTAAATGACTGGTTGTGTCATTATCAGAGACAGCATACTACTTCAGTTGAACATTTATTCTTAAAAAAAATACAAAAAAGGAGAGTCATTTATAAGATGAGGCTTTTCCATGTTAGTGTTGTTGAGTGAGACTTTCAAAATCTACTCATGTGAACAATTTTTCTTAATTCAGTAAACATATATAGATACAAAGTTTGGAATTAATATCCCATATTGAGGACTATATAATAATCACCTCTTTTAATACTAAAAAAAGACCATGTAAAATCTCACAGTAGTTTAATTTATGAAGTGCAGCTTTGACTGAACAAACTTTGGAGGCTCACAGCAACAGAAAATTTGGCAAATAATTTATGAAAGTGTTTAGATGAATCAGTCATATAACTGATTCAACAGTTGCACAATTTCATTCGTGGCACTAAAGCTTTATTTATTACATTGCAAAGTCATTTGATGAAAATGAGTTTATAATTTTAACTATAAAATGCATGATCTGGTATGCAAGTGTTAGCAGTACAGAGAATTTGAGAAAAGGAAAGCAATTTGATAGTTTCTTTCATTTTCATTTCGAAGCTAGTCTAAAACTGTTTCTCCTGAAATTAATCCAGTTGAATTGTAAATCAAACTTTCAGTCACTTTAAGTTCTAAAATAAGGCCTTGGACACTCCCATATGTAAATTTTGGGAAGTATTTCTGACTCCTTTTTCATATGGGAATAATGCACTGTATCTTGAGCACATGTTGGAAGAAGAATCAGATCATACTGGCAAGGAAATTTGGGGCCTAAATGTCCATTGAGCCTACAGAGAATAGATGTAGCTTCCATTGACATATATGAGGACTATTAAGCCTATTGTAAGTACAGAGACAGAGACCATTACCTGTAGTTCTTAGTAGCTGTTTTCAAATTTAAGATTTTTTCTTATTTGAAGCTGTGGATTTTTTCATGTCATCCATTCTTCTCACTGGACATCTATGGTGTTTAGCTGAAATTTTTGTTAATTTCAATTTCTTCCATCTTTTAGAGCAGTATTTAAACAATAAACATTTGAAATGACAAGTAATGTTTGGTTATTGTTATACCTTTAGCTGTGCAAAAATTAGGAAACTATTTGATAGCATCCCAAATCTTTCCAACTAGTGGAAAAAATATTACTCTCTAGAATAGTAAGCATATATCAGAAAGTGGTGAAAAATGTGTTCTGCCATTTTCCAGTGTCAGCTGAATAAAGTTTCTGCACATCTTACGTTAAATTTGGAATATAAAAAGTAGCTTAAAAAGACAGAAGACAAAAATGGCTTACCAGATGGATGTTTTAATAAAGCATGTAGCAAAGAGGAGAAATATTAAATGGAGTCACGCTAAGACATGGTTTTGTAAGTTAGAGAAAGTGCCTTAAAATATGACCAGTTGTTTTTCAATATAGCTCAAGTCCTCAAAAAGAAAATGTAACCACATTACTGCAACTGAAATCAAGGAAAGTAGAAAACAAATGGAGCTCTCTTTGTACGGGACTCTCCTGTTACCTCTTTCAAGCTTAGGCCAAGGGTAACATGGTTAATGCACACACAACCCTTCACAGCAGGTTTTAAACATCCTTGAATACCTAGGTACAGGGTGTTGTCTTTTTCAAGCCTTCCTGGTGAGCTCTGGGCATTCAGTGTCTCCTGCTGTGCCAGGACAGCACCACAGAGTTACTGCTCAGGGGTGCAAACTTGGAGCCCCGGAGGGCCCGTGTGGGGTTGGCTGTGGGTGCAGAAGGTCAAGAAGAGTCATGAGCCGCATTCCTTACACAGGGTAGCTGTTTGTCATCATCAGCATTAACAGCAGGTCTCTCTCAGTTTCAAAGAGCAGGTAAAGCACTAAAACCCCAGGGCCTGGGAGGTTCAGATCTGCAAAAGGGAATCGCTTAATTCTACTCAGCAGCATTGGACAGTGGCACCAACAGCCCTATGAATTTCAGTGTTCACTATTAACAAGGACAGAGGTGGCTCTTAAGAGAGCAAAGATCATAAGACCTGGCAAGCAGAATACACAGTGGTCTTTAAAATTTCCATGTAATACAGAAAAAAGATTAAAAAAATATTTTCTTTGCTGTACATTAAATATGACTAGGAAGCACCATGGGGAATGCAGGAAATAACTGCAACAGTAAATCTAAGATGCTCTGATGTGCTTTGCAGAAAAGGACACTCCAGCCCATCATGCAAAAACTAGGAAATCTTGAAATTCAAAGTACATGTCTGTAAATTGGTGAAGGGTGTAATTATTCCTGTGTCTGCAGCCCACTGGCTGTGAACATGCCCTTCATCCTTCATGTCACAGTGGTGCTGGCCTGGGAGAGAGGGATCTTTCTACAGGAGGCAGGTCCTGGGAAGGAAAGGCAGAGAGCCCTCAGGGCAGTGGCTGAGGATGTCTCTTCACCTCCTGTCGCCTTCCTCACTCCATAAGTCTTCTTATGGAAGTCAGAGCAGTTTCTGACTGATGCATACGACATCCTAAGACCTTCCCAGGTCACACCACCATGACTGTCTGGAGATACCCACCAGGGGCAGGAGCTCCTGCCTGACACCAGGGATACATAGAGGGACGCTTGTCCAAAGCAAAGGCTCAGTTGTTTCATGTCCCCATGCTGCTGCTGTGGATCCCCAGGACAGACAGGGCAGTGCAGTGCAGTGTACACTGCTGGCGGCAGCCCTCAGGTATGGTGAGGAGTCACCTTCCCTCCACACTCGTGTCAGCAGGTGAGATTGCCTCCCCCACCAGGCAGGCAGTGGCCTGTCCTCCAGGGTTGCTCAGTCATTACTCTGTGCATTCTCACCCCCTGCTTGCTGCCCCAGGTGTGCTCACCCTGGATCTGATGCCAAGATATTTGGGATGAGCAATGGATGGGCCAGCAGTGGCTGTGCTCAGGGTGCCCAGGTGGGGCTTCTTTGTTGCAAGTTTCTGCACTAGTCCTCAGCTCTCCCTCATGCAGCAGGTCCCTGGGCTGCTGGCCTTGCAGAGCTTTGGCAGGAAAAACCTTTTTGGGGAGCTGGGGTGGTTTTCCTTTTGGTAAGCTGATAGACATCAACTGGTTTATTGCTCAGCCGATCCATCTGTCTGAAGAGTACACATGTTTTCAATTCCTTTGGCCTCTCTACAATGTCTTTGTAGATGTGAAACTGGTGACATTCTGTGGCCTATGGTTCCTCATGAGAAAGTAGTATATTATATTTAATGAGAGCAGGTCAGTGACAAGGAGAAAAAACTGCAGGATTTGGCCCTTCATATTTTAGTTGAGGTCCTGTTACAAGCACAAGACTGAGTAAAGCTGTAGTTTTGTGTTGTAAATGATTTTGGTGTTCTGCTTGATTGGCTTTCAAATTTTCAAAACAAATGGTTATTTCATTTTGGTTGTTTACAATTGTATGCTATTGCATAGCTTTTCTATAGAATAACAAATTTAAGATGTATACACGCATCATTATGCAAGTTAATTTGTTTTACTTTTCTAAAATAACTATTGGCAAACTATGAAAAATAAATGAAAGCAATGGCTCAGCAGTTATGTGTTAACAGAGCAACAGCAACTCTGTGCAGTCTGAGCTTCATGTCTCTAGAGTGCACACTTCAAAATGAATGCTGCTTTGTCAATAACAAATGCTACTGCTTTGTCACAATAAGACTGCTGCTGTAACACTTGAAACTGTGTTGCCCACCTGAGTAATCTCCAACAGATGCTAGGTTTAAACCCATACACACGTTTCTCTTGAAACGCCCAGGAGTCTCGTTGGTTTCCTTGCTCGGAGGACTATTAGCTTTCTAAAGTCACCTGTGTTTATATATCTTGTAAAAGAATCATGAATATTTAGGAGCTCAGCACTAAGCCCTGTCCCAAAGAAACCTTTGAACAAGATGGGAACATGGGCATGGTTATAGTTGGTGCCCAGTGGGGCATCAGTCACGGCTGGTACAGGAGGGGAGAGAGAACCACTGTGATGGAGTAACCAGATGTCATCTCTAAATGTTGAAAATTAGAGGAAAAATATTTTTCTTTGTAAACAATTTATTTAATAGTGATACAATCAGACTAGAAGTGCACAGAATCTTGACTCACTGTCATGCTATTGGTGATGTCTCTGGAGTTTGTTTTGAAAGAAGAAAACAAAATCCTTATGGGATGGATCTGTATAATGTCCTACAGAGGAATAGCAATTTTCTAACCCCTATTGCTGATCATTTCAGGCTATGAAGCAAGAGCTGTAATTATGCTCATTAGCTAGGCACTCGTGTTTGCAGACTTACTAGTGCTTATAAAGTCTTTTCTTCCCGTATAAGATGATTATATGATTTTTTCACATTCATTTTGTGCAAGTTGTAATTAGACAATAATGTCCATTGTCAAATTAATAACTGAAACAGAGCTCAGAAAAAGGACATAAGTCATATGAGACACTCCCACCAATCAAACTAAACAAAGCCCCAAACTCATGACATACACAGGGGAAAAAACCCCATCAAAATGTTTTTGGGATTGCATTGTTGCAAATCAGCACCTTTTCTGTTTTCTCAAAGTAAGCTACTTTATAAATTCAGACTATATTTGGTCTTAGTTTTAAATCTGGAACTTAATAATTTTTGAAGATCAATGTTCTCTCTTTTTATAAGAATTGTTTTGGGAACAAAGAAATAAGAGTTGGCTGAGCTGTTTCATGTGTCCTATCTGTTGTAGTAATTTTTTTCTTATAACAAATATTGCTGTCACTGTATAAATAGTCACAATATAACTGGACTGTGCTTATTTACTTGGGAGAATTAGGTTTGCAGTGCTACTGCCTGGTACTAGTTTGTTCTCCTGCTGCCTTTGTCTCTGGGGATTTACAGATTTTGGGGGAGATGGCAGGAATAGCTGCAGCTATTCAGTCCTTACATGGAAGTTTCTTCAGAGATTGCTTTATTACTTGTGTTATGTGTGTGAGTTTCTTGTCTACAAGGTTTCCCTATCTCTTCTTTAGTGGTTTATTGCTTGGGTTTTGTTTCCTGTTTATGCACAATGTAATTTGCACCATATGTGATTTTTAGAAAAGTGTATCTAGAACAGACTGTGTGCCCTAATTTTTTTTTATTTGTATTTAGTTTTTTTAATGTTATGCTTTGAATCTAGAGGACTTGCTGTCTTTCAGATTGCTCTTTTAGTTTTCTTGCTCTTTTTTTCTTCCTATAAAACCTTATGTATTATACTTACAGGAAGTGTGATTAGAAAAGTGAATCAAGTTATGAAATCTTTCAACTTCAATTTCTTTATTTTTGTAAAGGCTTTTAGAGGATGGCTTTCCACAAATTCACTCAAACTTATCTATTCCATGCAATTTGGTACTACAGTAATACTCAGGTATTAATGATGCTGTCATAATACTTGCATTAGTTATTTTTGATGCAAATTAAACAGTAACTTAAAAACAGTATAATCCAGAAAATTTTGATGGAATTTTGGTGGGTTTTGTTTTTGTTGGTTTTTTTTTTTTTTTTTTTTTAACAGAGCCCTTTCTATGGAAAAAACAAAAACAACAACAAAAAATGATGCTGTAAATGGTAATACATAATAAGCCAAGCCTGTTAATTGAACATTTTTTGTAGTGTTCTCTTCTGTGTCATGAAAAAATTTGGAAGGTGTTTTCAAATCATAAAATCAAAAATGGCTTTCTCTTTTGGCTGTCAGCTTTGGCTGAGGCATTTGGTGCATTTCACTAGATTAAGCACTTTTCCTTAGATACTGAAGAAAGAGGAAGTGGCTTTGTCATGAAGACTTCATTCCTGGAAATGTTGTCAAGCAGATTTCATCCTCCATTATAATATTTGATTCTTAGCTAGCTTGGGTTAGGGTTATACTTTTTTCCTTTGTTCAAAGTCATGGTAACAATGCTCACACAAAATGTACTAGTTTTGATAAGGTTATAAAAAGAGCAGTTTTTCAAGTTCAAAGAGTTGTCCTATGTTGAAAAAAACAGAAAAACACAGTGAAACTTTTATGTTTGCTAACAGTGTGTGAAGTACCAACTTTAACTGAAATCAACACTGAAAGGCAGTTGGTGAAACTGCTCAGAAGCCAAAACTTTAGTTGAAAGTTGAGATTCTGATAATATATGATTCTAGAACCCTAGTGGGAAAAAAACCCCTTTCTGTACCTTAATCTGGTCTTCTACAGAATAAAACTATGAAGATATTTGTCTGTTCTCATTCACTGGCAGTCTTCAAATATGTCCAAAAACCTGGAACTACATTGTTCTTGTGCAGGCAACTGGATTACCAGCACTTGGATTGATGGATCAAACTTGCTCTCTTCTATGTCTTTACTTAATTTCCTTTTCACAGGATAACATTTACAATCAATAAATATCCTTAAGACAAGGATAGGGTTTGTCCTACAGAGTAACTTTTCCTTGATGGCAGATGCGAAATTCCAGTTAGAAGTGCCTCAGCCTTCACATTTTTAATACCTCTGTGTAAAAAAATCATTATATAGAACCAAAGCAGTATTTAGTAATGCTTTAAACAGTCAGTGGAAGACTTTAATTCGTGAGTGTTCTTGCATGAAAGTACTGTAAGTACAATTACAATTATGGTGAAGTCTCTGTCTCAAAAGCTTTTCATCTAGTTTGCCCCTGATTTATGAATATATGCCTTAATAGTAAAAAACTTAAAAGCAAGTGCTGCATTGCTGTCATAAACACTGAGACTCCTTACTGCCCAGGAGCCCAGTGCAATTGAGGACCCTGTTGTGTTGCAGGCTGTTCCAACATGTGAGATAATACAGTTTATGTCTCAAAATGTTTGCAATCTGACAGAGCTTCTCTCTGATTTACTGGCTTTGTTATCAGCTGCTAAACAGGCCTCCTTGCTCAAGGTTACTGCCCTGTCAGGAGAGGGAGGTATAAATTTTGTTCCTTCTTGGCCGTCACAGTTCACACCTGGGCATTAAAGTTTTTATTGGTACTGTTAAACTCAGTAAAACTTCTCTCAGATACTGCCATTTATGTCCTATTATGACAATAAGTGGTGAAAGAAGAGAGTGTGGGATAAGAGATTTGGAACATAATGCAGGTCATCCAGTCGCTGTTGTCTGTGCATATTGCATGGTTCAACAATATCAATGTTGCCAGGAACAGCATTTTATTTTGTTCACTCTCCTCATCACTTTCTCAAATATCACCCAAATGAAATTCTCGCATGCTTTTCCACAAAAGATTAGGGGTAGGTTCACTTCACATCTTGATGATTCTCAGCTTTTACCAAGTTATTGAGTTTTTTATGAATAATGTCTCATTTTTCCAATTAAATTCACTAACTTCCTTAGACTACTGTACCTTTAGTTTTGGCTCCAAGATGTAGCACCCTTCTGCAAAAGGTCATCCAGTTCTCTAGCATCAGTGGATATAATCTAATATCTTGTTTCCTCCTACTGTAGAGGTTCCAGGGAGAGATACAAACAGGAAACTTCCATGATCTGCCTGAAAACAGAAGCAATGCAGCAGGAATGAGCTGTACATTAAAGAAAACACCAACACTTTTCAGATTAATCTACCTGGTGTCTCTGCTACCCCAGAGCATCCATTAAGGAACAGTGGCTCCATGGCTGATCACTACATCTGTTGCTAACACTGGCAGCTCTGCTGTGTGTATCTCATTCACAGTTCTCCAGCCCTGTCCTGTGTGCCAGCACACCCTGCAGATCAAACAGCACTTCTTGTGTTAATCTTGAGGCCTGTTGGAAAGGCAATGACTACATACACCACATGTATGGAGTGTATTCAGATGAGAAAATCTCTTTCACACTTTTGGTGTGACCAACAGCTGGTTTTTTCAGATAAACTGCCTCTTGAAGGTTTACTTTTTTGTAAGGCCCACTAAAAGTCAATAAACAATAGTATGGCTACACAAGGCACGCTGTTGTTGTTTCAGTGTTCTCCCCATGTACTCTGCTTTGCTTGGTACAAAATTAGTAGAGCAGGGACTGTCTCTTCAGTGGCACAAAATATCTTATCAATATATCAGCAACAGCAACTAATTCCAAATAGTTGTTCAGACATTACCAGGAAGTACTGGAAGAAATATTTAATTTATTCATTAGTGAAGTCTACTGTGTGATAATTGCACTGCGTTTTCCTTTCTTCTGCTGTAGAAGAACCGTATCTTTCTAGGCAGGGTTCTCTGTGGTGCAGAACAGTTCAGCTTCTTTTGAAGCTGATATAAAAAATTTTAGAAGCATATGGAAAGATGACGAGATCAGGCAGATCTGCATCCTTGATGCTGTTATTAAAAAACATCCATCACAAGAGTTCTGTTTCTCCCAAAGAACTTGTTGAGTACATTTGGTATTAATTCCTTCTGGTTGAGATGTTGGAAAATGTGCAATAAGTAATAAAGTAGCCAAATGTGTATGTTAATCTTTATAGTGGGTAAAAATAGAGCGTTTCTAAATCATGTTTTAAAGTGACTAGAAGAGACTATTTTTATAGCATCTGGAATTTACAACAGGGAAATAGAAATAGATATAAAATTGTCAAGAAAAAAATTGTCAGTTTTTAGTATCAGTAAAAAATTAATGAATTCAGCACAATAAAATTAAGGACTGTGTGGATTGTTTTCATGACTTGAGACAAATATGGGCATTATTTCACAGCCAATATTGTTTAAACTTTTGAAAACAAAAAGTTGTGCCTAATTTTGTACAACAGCTTAGTTCCCTCATGTTGGGAGAGTCTGAAGTGGCTATAACTATTGCCTCCAGCACAATGCTAACTTCAGCCTGGAAGAACAGAGCTGCTGCCAGTGAAAAGCAATAATTTCCTCTCTGGCTGATAGAAGAACTGTTGAAGACTATGCTCTAACAAGATGAAATAAAGTGATGTCAGCACTACCTCTTAAGTTTTCAGCTTCCTTTGAGTTACTTTATGATCTGCAGTTTGGGCTTTACTGTTCCAGAGAATGGATTGCTGTACAGTGCCTTTTTTGAACAGGGACATTCCTGTACTTAGTTTACTAGAAAGAGCTGAGGTTTTTGACTGCATTTCTTTGAAAACATGTTTGTACTGCATTGGAATACCAGTCCACACAACCAGTCTTACTTGAACAGATAGAAATGGGGCCAAAAAGAGTCTCCATTTACTTGAGGGAGACATCGTGAGCATCTACACAATATGGGTGTGAAATGGCAGCAGGGCCCAGCAGAAGTGTGTATGTATGGTTGCACTACTAATGGCAGATATCAGTCTTTGCTGACATCCTTCTAACTGAGGTATAAACGTGAGACTTCAGCGAATGTGGTTATGCAATGGTAAATCTTGTACTGATCCCCTGGAAAAACAGCCAATAAAAAATGGGCATATAAGAGAGGCAACAGCCTAATGCTACAGAAAAATACCATATCATTGAGAAAAGTACTTTGCTGTCTGAAGAAAGCTTAGATATATGAAATGTGTGCTAATGTTTCCTTATTTTCTTTTGAAGGATCGACGCTTTAATGATGAGATTGACAAACTGACTGGATACAAGACAAAGTCACTCTTGTGCATGCCCATAAGAAACAGTGATGGAGAGATTATTGGTGTTGCCCAAGCAATAAATAAGACTCCAGGAGGTGCCCCTTTTTCTGATGATGATGAAAAGGTAAGGTTACATTTACTTTTGCATGCTTTCTAAATTTTTTCTCCAATTCAGCAGACTTGTGTTAAGACTTACTCTAAATTAGTAAATAGCACATCATTTGTGTTTATGATGTTTTTCAGGAAGTGCATAAAGAAGTGTACATTTTTGTTGTTTTCAATAGGAAATGTAATAGAAATAAAGAAAGAAAAAAGAAAATAGAAAATCTCTTCTGTAAGTGTCTGAGTGTCTCTGGCTGAAACTTCAACTTAATCTTATGCAGACCTTTTTATGTAGTAGACCTTAGTAGGAAGACTTTTTTTATTTTTGACAACTTCACCTGTAAGAATTAGTTTGGGGGAAAATTACCACTCCTAAGCTTGCTGACTCTAAAACTCAAGATCTTATTTTAGTACTTTCTGTGGGATAAATGCCTGTAGCATATGCAAAAAAAAAAAAAAATTACAGGAAATTATGCATATACAAATCTGTTATTCTAAAATATTTGAGACTTGAAAATACTTAAGGACAAAAGGACAAAGAGGATGGGAAAGAACACCAGGTATGTGCATCTCAGGTGGAATTTGGAGAGTAAAGTGACCTCCAAAGGCAGGAAAGTAGAAGTATCTGCAAAAAAGGAACTAGAATTAAAGGCAAGGGGAAATAGAAAATGCTGCTGTTGAAGGCAAATGTATTCAGCTGACCTTGGAGGGAAAATGTGTATGAAGCCAAAACGTGACTGGGGAAGAGAATGGTAGAGGGCAGCAAACTGGGGAGGAACAGAACTGCGACTCTGTCAGCCCAGGAGAGAGAAATGGATTCTCCTTTAAGCACATAATACAGAACTACTCCTCTGTGTATTGAAATAATGTTGAATCTCATTTTTGTGGGAGTGTAGTTAGAGGCAGACTTTTCTTTTCCTCCAAAAAGCTCTTTCTATTGATTCAAATGAAGTTAATGTTTTACATCCTGTTTTTTTCTTTTTTTTTTCTTTTTTTCAATAAAAATAATTAAACTTTGCTTTTTATTTCTGCAACGTGTTTGTGCAACTGATTTGGCATAGTGATCTATATTGAATTAACTAACTTTAAATATCACTCTCAATTTTCAGATGGTACTTTATCTGAAGTTATCCAGTACTTCTCAAATTCCTTCTTTAAAGGCTATCTAAACCTATGTAACCATAGGTTGCTTCTGAGTTACTTTTGATTCATGAGAATCCTGGATGTTGAATATTGATTTATGAGCAATCTATGCCTCAATCAGTAACTAAATGAAAATTAAACCTTCCTTGGATAGGGTATTTCAGCACTTCTTTTTATTAGTACTGTCCTTGTAAAGGGAATTTTGTTTAAAATACAGCTTTTAACGTGGATCCTACATTTGATTATCATACATTCAACTAACAAAACAACTGTGTACATTTGAATTGTGCATTACATACATATTCTAATGTATGAGTATTTGATGCTGATGCTGTGGCATTTACTTCCATTCAGTGACTACCAAATATTATCAGTGAATTGCCCACACTTTGTCATCTTTATTTTGTTTTTAGTAATTCGTATCCCTGTTATAGTTATAAACCTGTATGTTAGAACACTTCAAGAATATGAATGGGTTCTGACATGTAGATTCTATGGAAAAGTAAATGAGAACATAACCATCATTTTGCCCTGTAATAGATCTTGGATTTAATGAGGCCTGGCAGTCCATGTGCTGTTATTTCAAAACTCATGCTTTTAAGTTTTTCTTACTCAGCTGGTAACCTAGAAAGCATGATATACCTCTGGGAAGCAATAGAGCACATAATCTCAGGAGAACTGTCTGGCAGGATTAGCAAACGGGGTTTTTAAACCATAATATCAACACAGATATTTGTGAGGTGAAAACTGAGAAACCCTCTTCAGAATAAGAAAAGAAAACTTTGGTAGCCTGGGTATTGAGGTGGCTTGTGCAGAAAAGCCTGATAAATAGGTGGCAAAAGACTTTTATGCAGCTTTATGTTGATGTTACAGTTTCTGACAATCAGCAGCTCCAGAATGGTTAGAAAATGAAAATGTAAATTAGCAGTCTTTTTCTTACCCCAAAACCCTCTCAGAGAAATGTCAGTATCATTTGACTCTGGCTCTTGTTTGCCAGTGTCGTTCCTCTCTTGGTATTGTGCGAAGCAATTAAAATAATCTGTTGGAGTTTTTTTATAAAACAACAAGACTATATTGTATAATGAAATGTCTCTTGGCGGCACTGCTGTCTCGAGTCAATAGGAAACAAAGACTTATGTTTTCAATTAGAATTAAGTAGATGCTAGCATCATTTTTATGTACTCTTAGTTGTTCTCAGGAAGTTAATAGCAAATAAAATATTTAAGGTTTGAGGAGTTTTTAATGTTTTCAAGCTGTAACCAAGTTTATATTTTGCAGTATCTAAAATGGAGTATTATATTGCAAAGTTCTTCTGGTTTTGTTTTTCATGGCAGATTCTCAGGGTTTTCTTTTATATGTCTGACCACAGTGTTAAAAGCACAGCACTAAGAACAAATAGAAGTGAATTTTCCACATTTAATATTGTTTCCCACTGCCAAATTTCTTTTCTCCTTTTCATATTAGGGATATTTCAGCCAATCCATTGTTAAAGTACAGAATTAGACGACAGCCACTGGCATGAGAGAAATATGTTCAGTGTCACAATGCATTTTGTCAGCCCAACATTGGTGACTCAGTTGAACAGATTGACTTTGGAGATTTTCAGTTTGATACAAACAATATTAGAATACCTTATTACCTATAATAGCCATCACTATTACACTATGTTGTGTAATTGGTAACTTTTTGGAAAAATAGCAGGTGATACACTTCTGCATGTATTTTGCAAATGAAGAGACCAGTTCATTTGCACAGACAATGAGCAGAAAGACAAAAGCCCTGAACCCTTGGAAAGAACTGTGCACCCAACATGCATTCCCTGTGCCGTGCTGAAGATTCACTTAAGTGTATGTGCTGTTTGCTGGTGAGTCATACTTGTTCCAGGACTGGTGAGAAAAGCCTAACAAGAGTTTGACAGCCTGTGGTTTAGATTAGTGTCTGCCCTTTAGAGTCTTCTGAAATTCAGTGCCAAAACAAATCTAGTCCTCCATCAGAGAGGCTTAACAAATAGCCACAGCAGCTCCATGGTCACCTAAACTGGCATCCTGGTTCTCTCTGCCTCTGACATCCTCCTCAACTGAAAGAAGTGAATTGACTGCAGGGAAAGTATTCAGGGCTGCCATCTCAAATTAAACCCTGCTAGTTTTGCTGAAAACCAGGAGTTTGAATGCAGTGAGACCTGGGAGGGGGAAGTAAGAACAGGATTTGGTTGTCTGTGCTCTGTGGATAGTTTTATTAGGAAGTATATATATCTATAGATTCCAGGATTTACCTGATGTGTATTTGCTTTGTGGGGGCTTGAAGATAAGTGTTCTCACACTCCAATATCTTATTTCTTACATTCTTAATAGTAGCCTTGTGATTCTGAATTTTCCAATTTATTGTGCTCTTCTTGGTCCATATTTGTTAAATCTTAAATATATCCTACATCAGGTCTACCATAGTGATGAATGATTTCCAGGGATTTTGCTATTCCTGCTATTTCATTTTCTGTGAGTTTTTGCATGATGAGCATAGAGTCACGCTGGCAGATAGCATTTTCAAAGTCAGTAAGGACCATTCCTTTATCTTAGGGAAGTAATCAACTGTAAATAAAACTACCAGGAAAGGAAGCGATCCAGAACAGGCAAGCATCTCTGGCTGCTGTGAAAATGATAACTTCAGCTCTGTGGATGTGTGGAATTTGCCAAAAAAAGTAATCTGAAAATAATTGATGGATCTACTACAAAGGAACATGAGAAACAAATCAGATAAAGAATTTTTTGTGTGTTCCATATATTGCAGTATGTGACAACCTCCTGCTAATACCTGCCTTGGTTCTCTGACAGGCAGTGAGACTCCAAAAGCTATTATTTAAAAATGGCATAATCCTCAAAGGTATCATGTGGCCCATATGTCACTTACCTCCCAGTGCAAGAGACAAATTTGCTGAAAGAGGACTGAAAATAACGAAGACATTTGAAGGATGAAGGTGCTGAAGCACCACAGCTATCTGGGAAAACTCTAATGGTCTATTAGGCACACTTCTCGAAAAGTACTCGCTACACAAATCTAAATTAAAATAAATCACAGTAACTGAACTGTCTTGCTGGGGGAGTTTAAAGCAATTTGCCACTAGGATATTTGCTTTATCAAGGCAGCTTAACATCACTGGTTTGCAACCAACAGCACAAAATGACTGCCAGGACAGACATTTGCATGGACTTCTTTCAGACTTGTATACATTCAGCCATGCTTTCAAGTTAAGATGAAAGTCTTTTTAATTACAGAACTCAAAATGTACTCAAAATTTAACAAAAATTTCCCTATATCATTACCTCTGTTTTGAGACTGGTGGTTAATATTTGAACTGGATATCTTTATCTCTGAGGTATGGAAACCTGCCTAAGATGTGTTGCAGAGATATTTCAGTGAACTATGTATTTTTTCAAATATAAATGTGTGTTTTCCTAGACTTGTGGGCCACTTTGTTGCTGTGTGTTTATGGTACACATTACACTAAATTCTTGGTACTTGCTTGATGCCTCTAAATGTTATCATAAAACAAATAAACAAATGGTCAGATTTGGTGTCAAGAAGGGTTTCCTCTATAGAATGGCTGAAGACAAACTGTCATGAGGGTGTTTTGTGGAGACTGGAGTTTTGTTCTTACCTTCCTTACACTCCATATTGTACAGGACATCTTGATTCTTCCTGCACTTGCCAGCAGGAATCTGAACCTGTTGGTTCTTCTCATATTGCCTGTGCTTGTATCTTCTTAATTAGTATGGAGTAACTTGAATAAATAAGAGCTCTTACCTCTAAACCTTGATTGTCATTTGGCTAACATTTGTAGTATTTCACTCAGAGCTCACTAAATTAGACAAAAGAATCTCTGCTGACTCAATGGGCTTTTAAAAATCAAACTTCTGTTCCCCTCTAACATAGGAACATTTAATTAATGAAGACCCCCTCCAAGTCTATTTATGAAGCTTAAGTTCACCCATGTCAGATCACTGGAAAGAGATTGGTTAAGGAGCAGTTTGGGCTCCTGTTGCTTCCACTGGAGGAGACAGGTTTACAGTAGACTGTGCTGCTTTCCTTCATGCTTTTTTCAGTCACATTATCAAAAATTAATTTTACTAATTATATTCTTGTTTGAAGAAAATCCAGAGGAGTGATGAGGATAACTCATGTATTCAGAGACATGAATTATGAAGGATTCAGTAGTACCTTCAGTCTAAATCTTATTAAGAGAAACGCTGGGTATTCCTGCAGATTCTGAAGCATAGAAATAGCCCTGGAGCTTTCTGTTCTGTTTTCTCCTCTAGTTAGTATTCACAAGGCATTGCAGCATGAGAAAGGAGCCCAGATCTCTACTGGTCAAACACAAGAACAACTTCTCAGGAAGACTGGTAATGCAACAAATGCCATGATCATGGAAGCCTTTGTGCAGCCACACTACATTATTCAATCAGAAGCAGAGTAAAATTTTCAACAGGAAGCCTAAAAGCTAAGAATTCTGCAGTTCTGATGGTAACTCTCAGACACCTCAGTAACCAGGAAGGGTCATGTTAATATTACATTTTTTTATTAATAGATTTTTCACTTAAAAGCTTGGAATACCAAAACAACAATGATACAAAGGCTTGGAGGATTAGAATTTTGTTTGATACATCTGTCATCAGAAAGAAAGCCTGTGGATCTTGAAAGCTATGATGTGTACTTGTGTTACAGTGTACTCTTAGATACCGTCTATATAAGGAATTGAATAGACAAGCTAGTTTTTGTTGGTTGGTTTGTGGGGTTTTTTGGGGGGTTGGGTTTTTCTGTTTGTTTTTTGGGGGTTTTGTTTGTTTGGTTTTGGTTTTTTGGGGGTTTGGTTGGTTGGTTGGTTGGTTTTTTGTTTGTTTGTTTTTTGTGTTCTTTTTCTAGAGAAAACTCTGTTCTCCCATTACCTAAGGAGCAAAGTTTTTACTTTCAGCTGTCTTTCCTTTCTTGGCAAAACTCCTTTAAACCAAGTAAATTATTTTGATCAGATGGCTTATTAGAAAAATCTTGTTTGCTTGAAGTGAAATCTGCATTGGGGTCCTGTTACAGAAGCATGTAAGAAGAAACCTTTGTGGTCAACAGCTGGTGAAGCTTTTATTTCTGACAGTTACTGGAGATGTGCCCTGTGGGCTGGAGGGGAGGACTTGGTCCCTAGTGAAGTGTTTTCTGAACTTCTGTCAGTCTATTCAGCTCTCCCTAGCTGTTCTTCATAATAACTTCAAGGCTTGATATACTTTCAGAAAATAGCATTTTGCACCTCCTGTGAATTCCCTATCTTTCCTGAAGCAGAATGAAATGTTCATACAGCAGTTCCTGCCACCAAAAGTATTTCCCTCTGGAATAGTGATGCAGAACCTATCTGTAGCTATAGGTTATATGATGAGATATTGAAAACTTCTTAGCAAATAATTTTGCTAAAAATTAAGTCAACCTCTGACCTTCAGCAAGTTAATACAGGCTTAATAAGAAGCTGTAATTAAAACAGTATTGTTGTTCTGGCACTGATTCACAGTATCCCCTTGAGCGAATCACTTTACAGTGATCTCCCTTCTGAATGAAACATAATTCTAAAAATGGCATTAGATGGTTCCATATGTGCTGTCAGATTTTCAATTTTAAGTATACTTACTTTATAATAAAGAAATAATTTTCCTTCTTTTTGACTCAGTCTGAGCTTTTGAAACCTTGTTGACTGCTTTCTTTGCAAGTAGCATCCCTTATTTGAACAGATATGGTTAAAAAGCCACCAAAACAATTTTTTAAAAATCCATTTCAGCAGTTTGTTCAGTAGTCCCAGCTTTACCTATAGCGTTTCTCACTCCCAAGAAAATTGTGCCACCCTGCTGTCTTTGATATGTTTGCAAAAGTGTAGCTGCTCTTTAACTGGCAAACTGCTGATTGAAGAGAAGAAGGAATTCAGCCCTCCTCCATGCTATCTTTGCAATGGTCCACCTGAGAAATTCCTGTCTGTATCCCAGCAGCTGGAGTATATAAGGAGCAATATAGCTGCAATGCCTGTTAGGAGGATACAGCAGTGTGCTTCCCCTATCTGGGAAATGGCTGTTTAAATCTGTGGCCACAAATGAATAAAACTCTTGTCCTCACCTTTCATGGGACCTTTCTCTGTCAGCAGCTGAAAGCAAATGCCTGGAATGAGGCAAGCACGGGATGGTATTTCTCTCATATAGCCCACCAATGTAGTGTTATTTGCAGCTCAGGGCCAGACATGTTATCTGGGTATTTAATACCACCCCAGGGATTTTCTGCTTGGGAATTCAGGCATTTCTTGAAGCAAAAAAAGCTTATAACTTTCACAATATCCTGCAAATTGTGTGAAGAGCTGCCATGTGACTTTAATTAATTTCATGTTATTCCTTCTTTTTTTGCTTTTAGTGATCATTTTCATCCCAGGTTGTTTTGCCTTGAGAATATTCAGCAGTTCCCAGCTGGTGCAGCAGTTTTTTCTGTAGTCATCTGTTTGCTTTGGCAGGAGGGGTGCCTGCACCCCAAAACCCCTCGTCAGTGCCTCCTCACTGCTCTGACCTTTGGTACTTTTCATGTCTGGAGAATTAGAAGACATTTGAACTAATCTTTTGTACACTTGAGCCTGAAAAAACAGCAACTGCAATTTTCCTACCGTTTTAAAACTACATTTAGTTACGCCCAGAATTGTTTTTGAAAGCCTGGCTATGTCTTCATCGCTTCTGTTTTCACTTTGCTGTCACTGCATNTTGTTTGTCCCTTAACTAGCTAGTTCATTTTGCTGATTGTTAATTTTAGCAGAAACTGTGTCTGTTCATATGAAAGATTCCAGAGTGCTCTGAATCGCTGAGGATGCTGTGTTTTTAATTCAAAAACCTCCAACCTACAACAAAGCATGAAAAACATGGGTTACCAGTAAAATTAGTTAACAAGATTAAAGAGTTAGTGGGCAGCCAGAATACATGTTCTAGACTAGAGCCCACTGAAATTATGAAAGCTGAAGCAGTTTAACCATTAATGACTGTAAGAGAATTGAGCCACATTGTTCATAATAGTGAACGATCGTCAGAAATTTCAGGCAGGAAATTATGCTGTGCACTTCAGGTAACCCTAACAGGTTTATTGAACTGTATTTAGAAAAATGTTTCCTGTGAACAGCATAGTGAGAGAGGCAGGGCACCAGGAAGGATACTTCATTTGACAGCACTTGGTGAAAGCTCTGAATAAGACCCTTAACTGTTAAATTGGTCTTTGGGGAACCTTATTACTTAGAATAATTATCCACATACGTTTTGTAGTAAAAAAAACTCAGTACTTATGCTGGCAGCTAATAAGGCAAAAATCTTTGCACTAACTTTGACATGAATTTAACCTTAGTATTAATTTGCTGGCAACTTGCTGTCCATATGGTAGAATGGGTAAAAAGAAAACCTTGTTTTCTTCTCTTTTCTGTATTTTTGGGTGGGCTTTGTGTAGGGTTTGGGGAGTTCTTTTTGTAAAAAAATGCTCTTGCTGTATAAAAAGAGACTAGCATTTTGCAAAGCTGGTGTCATGGTTACAAAGCAAATTCATTGATAATAGCTCTCCAGTGTTGTGGCATGGTTTTAGTGCCAAGCAGCAATGGGCTTGTGGACATCCAAGAGCTGGGGATGTCCTAGCTGCCATGTGGTGAGTGCCAGTGGGATATCTCATAGGACAGCAGGGCTGTGTGTTGTGGTCCGAGCTGGAGCAGCCCTGCAGACTTGTCCCACTGAGCAGAACAGCTGTGAACATCATGCTACTCCCTACTAAGGAGAGGAGCCTTTGAAAGGAGGAAGCTTGCCAAGACATGTTACCATAAACACAGTCTGAATTTTCTTTTTCTGTCACCCCAAGTAGACAGAATTATAATACAGCTAGTGGGGCCTGTCTACTTGCTTCTGTGATTGAATCCCAAGGGCTGGTAATCTGCTCTAGCCTAGGGCTTCAGGGCATCTTCAACTCAAAGAGTAAAGTCATGAGCTTTTAATCCTGAATGCCCAGAAATTTTGGTTCTCAGTGGTGGCAAAGTTTGTTGCTACCCTGCTTGACATGCACAGCACCTGAAATGTCACCTCTATGACACAGCTGTTTCAAGGGTAAACTCTGATCCCTAGTCTCTTAAACAATATCAAATAATTCTGAACTTCAAGAAGTTGGTAAAATTAGATCAGTGAAGGTGTGGATGACTTAAAAAAGCTGAAGTCTGCCTGCAGAAGTGTTAAACCAGCAGACTGAAGAGAAGCTTCTCACTAACAAATTAGAGCAACTGCATTTAACCTATGTTTTGGAAAAATATGTAATGTAGAGACCGTAGTTTGCCCTGTAAGTGGAGAAATTACCTCTGGTTGTGTGTGATTTCATGAACATCTGGCCACTGGATGATGAACTCAGTAGTTGCTGCCAGACCAAGCAGTTTATATAGAAATGGGAAGCATTCTTTTTTCTGAAGTGGATTTTGGGAAATCACCATACATAGGAAGCAGAGGCCATTCCAGTGGGATATGGAAAGCAACCATAAAAGCCTATGGGAATGAGCTTGAGCCTTTTTATGTGTTCAGCTATCAGTTTGAAGTTGTTGCCTTCATGCTTACTTTTGGAAGAATAAAAAGGTAGGAGTTGTTGCTAGGTTAGGTTTTTTTTCCCTTCAACCTATGCCAGCTTTTAACATACTTTAAAAATTAAAATTAGTATTTAAAAAATAAATTCCATTCTCAGAGTAGAAATAGTGAGAAACTTATTTGATAAGCCTCTGTGTATAAGGAGGATTCAGTAAAATGTGTATGAAAATGAGTCCCACTGAGTAACCACTCAGTGATCATGTTGCTCACTGATGTCATACTTCAGTAGTATGTCCTGAATATTAAAGCAAAAATACTTCAATTATTGTTTCATCAGGTACTTAGACTTTCTTTTAATGAAAGCTGAACTAGAGATGAATAATCAGAATTGATTCTAATTTAATTTTATTATAATATGCATGGCCTTCTGTTTTGCATCTGCTGTCAGTTTTGTGGATTTTATTAGAATAGATATGTCAAGTCAGATTCTAAGATCTATTTTTGCTTATATAAAAAGATTAAATGTTAGATGCTTGTAGTAGTATGTGAAGTTGGAGTGGGAAGTATCTAACTGTTAAAACAGTATCTCATGAATATTTTTAAACAGAACCTGCTTTTCTGGCATAGTTGCTGTACTTCTGATGGGAAGTTACAGTGAGACTTTATATAAATATAATTGTCAGCAATTGAATATAACTATGAATCATGAAAGTGAATATCAGGAACAATAACCAGAACACTGTGTATCTGCATGTATCTTTTACAATGGCAGAGTTACAACAGCAGAACTGTGTTAGGGTTTTTTTATTTAATGGAATCATTTTGCATTTCCTTTTCTCTCAGTATTTTAATTTTGTGAGTTGATTCTGCTTTTCTTGGAGGATAAGGTCTCTGCAGAAGCTGCTGCTGCAAGTATCTGCTGCCATGCCTAATGGCATGGTTATAATTCTCTTGTTATTATGGCAGTGGGACTACTGAATTAATACTCAAATCTGTGGTCTTATGGTTGTACTTTTGCAGTAACCAGAGCTGCATGCTGATACCTTATCACTTTCATTTGTCACAGAAAAAAACCACAAACAAACAAACCAAAAAGGAATGGGCAGATTGTTAAATAGCATTTAGAAGCACATGTAGGAATACAGAAACTGTAACCGCTTTAAGACAGATTTTTGAAACAGGGAGAAGAGGAGGAAGGAGGCAGGAAAGGACAGGGCTGAGGGAGTGAAAAGCTGTGGCAGTCCCAGGCTGAGGACACAGCGACAAGTGATGGAAAGCATCCTGCACTCCTGTGCTCGAGGCTCGCACTCGTGCGCTGCCGGGAAAGGGTCTCACCCCCTCTAGTGGTTTGCATTCCTCTGTGGTGGTGATGATACTGCAAACTTCAGTGAGCACATAGAGCTAGAGTAGGGACTCCCAAAGATGAGGGGTGACTCTCCTATAGCTTCATGTTGCTGCTATTTTTTGAACACTTTTAGCACGGCAGCATGTTTTGTAAGTGTTAATTAAGCACCAATCAAGTTAGCATCGTTACGGTGCCTCTGCGCTTTGGGATAGACGTTCACTGGGCGTGAGTGCAGCCCAGCTTTAGGCTGGGCGGGCTGCCCGTGTTCGCAGCTCTCGGTCAAACCCGCTCTTTACCCTTCGGGGCGCGGGGCGAGAGCTCGGCGCTGTCCCCACTGCCAGACGAGTCTCCCGTTCACAGTGCCATCAAGTGGATACCAGGCACTACGGCGCCAGCCGGCCCCTCCGGTTTCTTTTCCCTTTTTAGTACCTTCAGATCCTACTGAACCTCACCTCACTTACTTGCACTCTTGATTCTATCACCTGCCTAGGAGAGGCTTCTCATGTCTGCCTTAAATACTGAACAATGTTTGCTGTTTCCTTGTCCTGGCTTTGTTGTGTAGCCTCAGCTTTTATTTGCCTCCCACTTCTCAGCGTTCCTCTGAGGCTGACAAGATGAAGAGACTTTAAGTGTCTTTCAGGTATCATCATTCAAAACTTGTCTTACAGCTACCTGATTCAAGAAATAGCTTGCACTCAATAGCTGTCTCCCTGTTCATCCATAAAGTTATCCAGCAGCTCTGCATGTATTGGTGCTTCAGCCTAGCAGTATCATCAATTATTAACAATAGAACAACATTTCCTCTTGTTAGATGCTGAAAGTGGCTGAACATTTTCTGACAGTATTTTTTCACCTTATAGCTTTATCACATTTTAGATGTTTAAAGGGAATGGGTTTTTTTTCCTCAAGAAGAAACTCCTTTGAGTTTGCCTTTTTTCTTTTAGTATATTCAAAATATTTTTTTTCTAAAACTGTTTTTGAAAATATTTTCTTTGATGAGCTATTGCACATTAAAGCTCTGGAAAGAAATTCTTAACACTTGGCTGTGAGCTGGGATATACACAGCTTTGGTACTTTGAAAAGCCCAACACTGTTCATGCGGTTTTAAAAAGTTTTTTTTTTCTTTTAATTGCATCTTCAGAACTTTGTCATTCTGCTCGTTAGCTTATGGCTCATTCTACATCTCTCCCATTATTCTTCTCCTACTTCAACAGCTGCATCACCATTTTTGCAACAAGCAGTGTTGTCTTCCTTCAGCACATTCCCTTTTATCCTGCTGCTATGCTTTTGCTAGCATCCCTCTTTTTCCTTACGCCTTGTGCAGATGGAAGTATTTGTGATCTATTAAGAGTCTTAACAGATTTGCTATTTGATAGAACTCATGTGTCACTTCTCATTCAAACACCGAAGAAGTGTTTGGTGGTGGCAAAAAATCTTTTGGTTTTATAACAACTTCTTCATGTTCAAAAGGCTACACAGTAAACAAATTCTTCTTCATATTCACATGGAACTTCCTGTAAATCAGTCTTCTGCCCACTGCATTTTGTCCTGTTGCTGGCACCACTCAGCTCCCCCAGACTTTTCTTGTAAAAGGGTGCTCCAGTCTTCTAATCACTGAACCCCTCCACTGGGCCTGCTCCAGGATTTCCATGCCTCTCTTGTTCTGAGGTTCTCAGAACTGGACACAGTAAGAGAGGGTTCTTCATTTCACGTTGCTCAATGGAATATAAAGTGCATTAATAATGTGCATGTTATCATTTCAAGTGTTGGGCTAAACCTTAAAGTCAGTAGGCTTCTTAATCACTGGGTTCTTCATGTATTGATAGCCATGTGAAGCAATTTGGCTCCTTTATAGAATATAAGGCTCAAGCCAGCAGATGTCCCCAAACTGATGTGCACTTGTCACAACACAAAACAGAGAAATTTATGGGGTATGTGCCTGTATAAGAGGAGAAGAAATAAGAGGTTTGTGGGCAGATACAAGTGAGAAGTAGCAGCCACCACTGAGATCGTGTGACACTGCTGGTGGAGCAGAGATTGCAGGGTGCTAAGTAAGATAAGTTTTTATCGGAAGGCTAACTCAGAGGGTTAGCACTTAGAGCAAAAAATATGCTTCTGATTATTTTCTTCTTGGTTCAACCCGATGAGATTTAATACACTCATTATATAAAATAACATTGCTTCAAAGCATTATCTACTTCTTTAGTCTAGTTCTCCTTTTAATGACACTAACTTACAGTCACAACTGTGCTAAATGGGCCTGAAAAGAGTGTGTAAATGGGCCTAAATCAGAGTGTAAAATTCAGTATTCTGTCAAAATATAAATATTGAATCTGTGCCTTTTAAATTGTGTCATGATCAGAAACATCTCCTGAATGAAACAAGCCCAATCTCAACTCATGTATTTGAAGTTTCCCCATGCATTTCTACAAATTGCAGTTTTTGTGGTAGCCATTCATGACCTGACTTTTGCCTTCAGAAATCCAAAGAGTATAAAGTGACTGGTTGCTACCTTTGACATTTCTTTTGCATTTATGGGAACATGAAATGTACCAGTTTACTACTGATTTTGTTAATGTGATGCCATTGCAGTTGTCTGCCTTCACACAGCGCGTGGGAAGGGAAAGATTTTTTTCATAATTACAAATTACTTATAAATTCAGATGCAGCTTAGAGGTTTTTTTGTGAAGAAAGTATATGGGTGCCGAACATATCAGCAGGAAATTGATTTTTATGTTCAAAATGAAGCTTTATGGATATTTGTGTATTTATTGCAGTCAGTCTGGTAGCTCTGGTGCAGTTGTTGGTAATGAGCCTGTTTAGTTATTGTAGGAAGTGTAACATTTGTCATCACATTAATCACGTGTCTGCAGGATAACTGTGCAAGTCTTGGTTTTCAGCATGCTCAGCCACATACTGGACTGGACACTGCCACACTTTGACACAGAAATTCATGGTTTCTGTTTCCTTTGACTTCATGGCATTTCATTTCCCATCTGAGCATAGTATAACAGGTGTCTCCTCCCAAGGAGACCCAAGAGTAGTGTCACTGCTACTCATACTCCCAAAAAAGGGAACTATTGATGTGCTTTCTCAGCTGCAGGACAAGGAGAAGGTCTGGCACCTCTGAAGTTGGAGTCTGCAATCCACACTGGTAACTACCACAGAAAACAAGCAATGCCTGTCCCATGCCTTGGCTGTCCTTCAATATGGAGAAACTCTGGGAGAAAGGAAAGAGCTGCTTGGGGAACAGGAAAAAAAATCACTGTTGTTATACACAGATTTATTTATCAAGAACTTAAACTTTCATAGTATATGGGAGCAGGGGAAAAATCTGTTTTTCAATAAAGACCTCTTAGGAAATGAAAACTTTTTTCTTTATATTTTTGTGATGACTTCATGGAAATCTTCTACCGATGTTCATTTAGAAGCAATGGCTTGAGTTACCCTCCAGGTCACTGGCAGAGCTGAGAAATAAACCACAACACTCTGACTGTTTACTTCTATGTCCTGGCTACTGGACCTAATCTTCACTTCCATTTAAAAGAGAGAAAACAATTGTATGCTGATTATATTCTGAGTGAGATGGTGACATTGAAGGCAGCATAACTGCAGCTGTCATGAGGAGTTGAATCTGCTCAAAGGAAATTAAGATCTCAGTGTAACTGTTGAGTAGACAACTGAGTATTTGGAGACAAGTAAAGCAACTCTACCCAGGTGTTTAAGAACAGTCCCTTAGAGCAGTGAGGGATTGTGACCTGCCAGGTCAGTCTGGGGAGAGGGTGTAAAGGAACTCCAGGCTTTTAGGCTCGATTTGTTTGCAGTTCCTGTTGCAGGCCAGCAGGAATATGCTGTGTAGTGCTTGTGGGGTCCTGTGTGCTGCTCTGCGCAAGTGGCACTGCTCAGCCACCACCGAGATCGTGTGACACTGCTGGTGGAGCAGAGATTGCCCTCCAGCCACATGCATGGAAGCAGATAAAATCAGAAACACTCCTGTGCTCTGGAGCCTCCTTTCCCCTACCACTATGGATTTGGTTTTTGGCTTTGCATGAATCATCACAGTGGTAAAAATGGAGAGATGGGGTAGGAAAGAGCAGCAATGCCAATGCCAGAAAAGGCTAGTTGTTAGACCAGCAGCTGTGAAAAACAGGAGATTGAAAAAGTGTGTATAGGGGTTTTGGCAGGGGAGTGTGTCCCAGTGGTTTGGGACTTTTTTTCCTGGGATTTTTTGTTAGATTGGTTCTGTTCTTGGAATTTTTGTTTTTAGTTTTTGTTTTGTTTAGGTGGGTTTTTGTTGTTGTTGTTGGGGTTTTTTTCCCAGCATATGGAATCAGATTTACAGTTACAAATTAAAAATAATCTGTTTTCAGAATGGATAGAGTCTTTGCAGCAAGCACCTTATTTATAAAATGCCTTAGGCAATTTGTATAAGGATATAGAGCTCTTTAATCCTTTGGATTTGATAGTACTGCACCATCTATTGGTCTTTTTCAGGGAAATCAATTTATGCTTTGAGTTCAGTTCCTAAAAACACCGTAAAATTCACTGTGACACAGGTACTGGTAAAAATTTTGTCATGAAAAGTAGCAAGAACAAATCCCACTTACAAAACTGTGTAGTATTTCAGGACAATTGACAGGCAGACCTATTCAATTCACCCATTCTTTTTTGGCCTGTTCTAGTTCCTTGAATAAAGAAAATACTTTTCCTATGGAAGTAGTGTATTTTTACTATTAAAAATACCTAATGAATTGAAGACATTTTTTATTTTAGAAATACTAGACAAATTAGTTGCTTCATAAGCAGAGATGAAGTTGAAAATAATTTTGGGAAGAGAATAAACAAAAAAAAGAATACAAAAGATGAAAAAATGAGTGCATGTAAGGACTGCAACAAGACTGAATGCATATCAAAAGATACTTTAAACTAAGAATGATACTTCCTTAAGCAGATAGGAAATACTAGGCATTGGGAAAATATTTAAACTCATGGAAAAGAAATAAAAACAGAAGGAGAGCAAATATGGACAAATGTGCAGTGAACTGAATTTGAATGTTTTTTGTTGTACTTCTACTCAGCTGTAAGAAGCAGGTATGACCCAGGGCACTTCCCTGATCAGACAGCCTTGTCTTGGTGAGTATTCATTGCTTGATTAATATCAACTTGTGCCAAAATTCTGGAGACAAAAAAAGAGCAAACCTACTCAAACCCTAATCAAATCAAAGAGCACTGTTCTATTCTTGCACTTTTTAGTAAAATATCTATGAGGAGAGTATAGCCTGTATGATGAGGGAAATAGTTTTCCTATTATTTCTGTAGCTTAAAAACAAGATATCCTTACTCAGTTTGTGAAGTATTTTAACCTCTGGTACTACAGAATCAAGCTAAATTAACTCTGATACTACTTAAAGGCTAATTAACTATGATACTACTTAACTGGAAGCAAAGCCTTATTTGGCTGAGTGATCTGTAAAAGTTTAAAATAGTTTGGCCCTGTATTGAACTGCTAATAAGGTAGGCAGAAGCAAACCCTTAAGATCAGTAAATTTGCATCAAGGAAGACAGCAGCATATTGATTTCTGAACAGAACTCAGCTACCTGAAATCCAATGCTCTCCAGTGTGCCGTTCAACAGCCATATTAATATTAATACCTTACGGTTTTTCTTCTGAGGCACACAGTGCCAAGTGTACTCAAATATGTGTGGAAGAACCTTGTGTTGCTGGAAGCAAAATACATATCATAACAGGAATAGGCTTGCTTATATACCTGATTTTCTGTATAAAGACTTTGCTGGGGTTGTTTTGTTTTGTTGGGTATTTTTTTCATTTAAACAGAGCTTTGTTTAGATACACAATCGCTTCAATCCAAGATTTGAAACACTCTGTGATTTTCAAAATTAAGAGGCAGGATACTGTGTGCTTACCAGGCATGAGATTAACATCTTTGAAAATTCACACTGCAGCAGATGACTGTTTTATCTCTCTGAGGATGTAACCCATTGCATGCTTCGTAATGCTCTTCTCACTGAGAGGTCATTTAGGCAGTTGGTCTGAACTGTTCTTCTGTGTTCTTCACCAAGTTGCTCCAAAGAAAGTAAGGAAGACAAATGGCTTCATCTGAAGCTGTAGTAAAAACTCTTCATGGCCACTTGCAGAAAAAGGAGAAGGAGAGATGTAATTAGTACCAAATGCTGATGCTTCTACAATCATAGCTAGCAAAAGCCTGAGCACTGGGGAACAGTGTCAGAAGGCAGAGACTATGAATTCAAATAATTTTCTAAATTTTCTAAATACTCAAAATTTAAATACTTTTCTGGACCAGTGAGTGAATCACTGCAGACAAGACTGTAATCATAAGCTTGTGGCAACCATATTTTTGCTTGAGTAAAATGACCTTTTTTTTTTTTTTAATGTCTGCAACATGCAAGTCTCCAAGTATAAAAAAACACTATAGGAAATAATTCCAGTAGCTGCTGTGAGAGAAGATATGATGGGATTTTTTCTGAGTGTGTGGGACCTAGGAAGCCTGTGCTTATCTTGCAACCATGTGAAAAGTAGTATGTTACCACATTGAATCCATAGAAGTCTGCAGGATAAAATTGCAATGTGGTTTTATCAGGGAAAAGCTGCATCCAGTTTTCAGGGCTCCTCAAAGGCAAGCAAACTCAGTGTCCCCAAATTGTCTGTGCTTCACAGACAAGCGCTTTAGGTCAATAATGACTGGTATAGTTACACCACCAGAATTTGGCAGTGCTGTCCCAGTTTATAAATAACTTTGTCTAGAAATCAGATAGCAGCATGTGCAGGTGTGAGTCATTAGTGCAGGAGACACAATGATGTGTGGAAAAAGCATGGCTGACATCCAAACCAGCCCACACACTTTCATCAGCCCCTTGAAGTCTGCAGCACAGAAAATAAATTTTTCAAGTCAGGATGCTGAAGCTCACCCAGACTTAAAACTCAAAGGTGCAGTAATATGGAATCCAGTGCTTCTCTCAGTACTTTGTTGATCAGTCATGCTCAAAAGGCCATTTTGTAAGTCACTAATTTACTGAGTTAATTATCACGATTTCATTTAGTATGTACAAATGTGTGTTAAAGCTGCTTTCCGTAAATCGTTGTTTTAGAACACATACTTGTAAGTTCTAAAGAATTAAGGAAATATCCAAATTATTATGATTTTCTTTTTAAAATTTCATGAGTTGAAACTGGAAACAGTTAATGATATTGACCTCCTTGGTTGCAGAGTTAATGGAGGGTGTAATGAAGAAATCAACAAGTACCAAAATAGCACTTAGGATAAGGTGCTGGTTTTGGAGACAATTCAAAGGAAAGAAAAAAGGAGCTTTTAGTTCAAGAACATGCCTGATTTAGTATTAACTGGTCTGGCAAATTTTATCCTTTCAAGGCTTAACTTAAACTGAAAGGAGATACCATGAGTCCTGATGCCAGGTAAGAGTTCTCAGCAAAACAACCAAATTTTCAAACAGGATTCAAGTTATTTTTATAACTAAAGTTTAAAGACAGAAGTAAGTGAATCCTTTTTCATATGAAAGCACATTTGCATCCTAGAACTGGTATGTTTTCAATATAGCAGATTGAATCATTGTTTATCTTCATAAGTTGCACATTTTACTATTTGTTGGACAATCTTTTTGCCATATGTCTTCTTTTTCCTATTTTTGCAGTGAAGTAAAGAGAAAAAATTGAAGCACAAGTTTGGATCGCTTTTCTAAAATTTTGAGGTTAGGTCTTTCCAAAAGGTACCATATATTTTTTGCTTACTTTCATTGAAATTAGTTAGGATACAAATTTCTGTGCAGAGATCAGAATCTCCTTTCCTTTTTCTGTTGGCACATTCTTGGACTAAACAGTAAAAGATGATATTTGGACATCCTGGTAGACACAGAATATCATTATAGAAAAAGCAGGGAATGTCAAACCCTTCAGGCTGTATTAAAAACTACCTGGTTCCTCAGAAATTCTGTTAACATTTATGCTCAGCTTCTTCTGACTGACATCTGCCAGGAAAGGGTAAAAAAATTTAACATCAGCCTGCCTTCAGTGAAATTAGTACAGCCAGAGCTGATTAAAAATGGCCTGAGGCATCAACCACCTTTCCACATTTTTAAAGACAACAAAAGTCTGTAAATTGCAGACATGTAAATCCAAATAAAGATGTCAGAGGTATAACTGCAGGCTCTGATTTACATCACAGTGATGTAAATCAGAACACTATTTGGCTCAGCTACTTTTCTGCTATCGTTTCTTGAAACTGTGTTCATAATGAAGGAGAGGTAATGTATAATTGCTCAACATACTTTTCTGTAAATATTTTTATTAAGAAAGCAGTTCAGGAATTTTTATGTACTTTGTGATGGCCTTTCAAAATTTCATTTCATTTGAAACAAATAAAAATTAGCCTTTTTCTTCCTGCTTGTGATTTTAGAAATTAATTCTATTGTCTTGGAATCAGGTTACTTTTCATTTGTCACCAATTCAGTAGCTGCCAACCTCAAACCACTAAGAGCAGATAGATTTCCTTCCAGCAAATTTTCTGTCACTTTACATAGTAACTGTTCTAAAGATATTATATAATACAATGCTTTTTTTTCTTCCTCAGATATGAACTGAACATGATGGTTTGAGCTGTTTTCTTAAAGGCAAAGGTTTGTAGGGTTTATTCCCTCTACTTCCTCATGTGAAACATAATCACAGTGTAATGGGTACAGATTACAATATATGTTAGAAGTGCTTTTAATCAGGTCTGGAAATGCTATAATTGATACCAATTCAGATTACCTGGTTTGTATAATCAGATTCAAATAACAGCATGTGTCAAGTGTGTCCAGTTGTATAATCAATTCTGCTAGAATAAGATTCTGCGCTTTTGCAGAAACATTGCATTCCTAAGAAAAAAATTATGAGTAAAAATGATACATGGAAAATATACTACATTCCTTACCATTAGTGTTCATCCTAAAAAGTGGAAAAAAGAGTAAGAGCGACTCTCTGTAGAAATATATGAAGAGTAGACAGGTGTCACCAGCATGAAGTGCCATGACATTCAGTACAATATTAGTCACTAAATATATATAAATTTGAAATAGGCAAATGTACAAGACCACTGGCAAATTTCCCAATATTGAGGAGAAACTCAACAAAATAATTTAAGGATATATGTAGAAGGTATGATGTGATTATGTGGTGTTGTGGTGCTTCTATGTATTGTGGAAGAAAGGATCAAGCTACTGATGCATCTTGGTTGGAAGAGAAATATAAAACGATGTGATGAAAGGAAGGGTCACTTACGCTATTTGTTGTCTTTTGTGGGATACTCAGTTGAAGATTTTTCTGTTTGAGGGTAGCTTTTGTTGCCTAAGAAACACTAGAGGTGCTTTGTTTGACGAGCAGTAATGTAAGGGAATACAGTTGGTGTCTGGGCTCCTTGGCTTTCTTTTAAGCTGTCACCAAATGATGCATCTCACTTAAGAAAAATTGCTTCACATTTTTTTCTAGTGGAACAGAACCAGTAACTTCCATCCCCGTGGAACTGATCCTGCAAACAGTGAGAAGTTGGGTGAGCTAAACTTACTCACACCAGGCACAATGTAACCTGCTTGGTTAATGTGCTAGATTCGAGATTTTGTGTTCCAGTTGGAGCTTCAGTTGGAAGGATTTTGCTGACAGTGGCTACTTCAGTCAGGCAAAAATGCCCACCTTGCTGAAAGAGGAGCTCAGCATGGCAAAGGATCAGGCTTCTGCAGCAAGTTCTGCCAGAAACATTCTCTCTTAAACAAATTCCAATATGAAAAAAAAAAAAAAGACTACTGTTCAAGTAATTTCTTCTTCGAAAATCACAAAACACATCTTAAAGTATGTGAGAGAAGAACCTGAATAAAAACGTACTAATATCACTGGGATCTCAGTGCAGACTGTTACATATAAATTAGCTAAATATTTTCTTTGTTAAACTGCACACAGCATTCATACAACAGCAGGATTAAGTTTCAATCACGACTCTACACAACACGTCCAGTTGTGGGCTTCCCAGTACAAGTATGTCCATGAATGTACTGAATAGAGTCCAATAAAGGTACAGAAAGAGGATTAAGGAAATGAAGCATCTCCCCTATGAGGAAAAGCTTAGGGATCTGGGGCTGTTTAGCAAAGAAGAGAATGCTCATGAGGGAATCTCATCACTGCGTATAAATAGGGGATGGTAGGATACAAAGATGACATAGTCAGGCTCTTCTCAGTGGTGCCAGGTGACAGGACAAGAGGCAATGAACATATGCTTAAACATGGAAAACTCTGTCTGGAAGTCAGGATATACGTTTTTATTGTGAGAGAGACAGACAAGTTACTCGGACAGGTTGTGAAATCATCATCCTTGGAGACATTCAAAAGCTGTCTAGACAAAGTCCTAAGCAAAAAGCTTTAGGCAGTTCTGCTTGAGTGCAGAGTGTTGAACCAGGTGACCTCCAAAGGCCCCATCCAGTCTCAGCCAGTTTGTGATTCTGCACTATGGCTCTAAAGAGAAGATTTTAATTCATACAAAAAGTGAAAGAAGGCATCTTCATTCAGTTATGGATAAGTCAAGAATTAGTAGAAGTAGTTTTCAGTTTGTGTACTCTAATATTATGGCCTGCAGCAGGTAGTGAATAAATCTATTTCTCATTATGGACAAGAATTGGGAGTTGCTAACTGAGTTGTAAGTAGAACTGTGACTTGAAGATGACATTCTCGTTGTATGGATGCACATGGGATTTGTCTCTTGGTTTCAATGCCATTCAGTTAACATGGTCAATTATTATATACACTGTCTGCCAGATGACAGATGAGTGCAACTTGAAATGGAAAGCTCAAAGTCTGCAACTGTATTGTAGGAATGATAGCTTTGAGGTGATACTTATTAATTCTCCTATGCCAATTTAAAGTTCTGATCTGCAATTCCTATTTTTAGTATTGGTAGTATCAGTCTTCACAGCTCTCACTTTGCCAATACCAAGATCTTCCCATCTCACGCAGTGACATTTATAAAGCTGGTTCCACTGATTCAAGCATAGTGGAAGCCAGGAGTCTTTCCAAAATTTTGACAAAAACTTTCTTTGTGACCTTTTTCTTCCCTTCGGAAATCAGTTAATTTTTCTTTGGCTCAGCTTTGCTGTCTCTAGATAAAAATTACTACCTGACATCGCTGCTGTAAAACTTTGTTCATGGTCTGCCAAAGTGCTTTGAGACTCAGATTTAGGCACTGCAGAACTGCCTGCCTTACATAACAGCTGCAGGTTCCTGTGCCTGGGGCTGGCCTCTAGTGACTCCTCTTCAAACAGGGCAGAGCAGAGCAGCCAGGCAGTAACAGCCCCTCTTGGTCTCTCTGGTCTCTCATTACACAGGTGAAATGTCCTCTCTGAATTATCTCAGCTTGATTTTTTTTTTTAAGGTGATGATAAAATTTAGATGTTTCAAATAGAACTGATGCTCATCCTTTGAAGGAGAGGTAGGAGTTGTGGTTTTGAGGATTCATGGCCCTTTATGATGCTTCTTATCCCTGTTATCTCAGATGAACTAATAAAAGCTGCTTAGCAAAAGCCTTCCTAAGGCTTTGCTACAAAGACCTGCCAATGTCCAATGGGTGGAAACTCTAGAGTTGATAAAGAAACATAATTTGTAACTATCAGGTTGATTTAATGGTCTTCTGCCTGCAGGTGGTCCACAGACATAGCCCGTACCTCCACCATCCAGATCTGAGAGTCCTCAGTAGTCCTTGCAGTGAGGAGTCTCCATGGCTGTCAGTATGTTTATGATGTAGAAACACGTTGGTTCACTGGTTTGATCACACTGCTGTAGCTTTGCAGCCCTCCTTCGGGCTGCCTGCAAGCTGAGCTCTCCTTGCTTTATAGCTCAATGTGCACTTGCTGAAGCCCTGGGGCTAAGTGCTGATGCCAGGCATTGGCCTTACAGGTGCTTACACTGGCATGGTGATGCTCCTGGTCTGCTACCTCTGCTCTTTTCCAGTTCATACACTTCTGATTTTAATAGAACCACTGATATTCCTTGTGTAACTTTTTCCCTTCTCTTGTCCTGATTTTCCCTTCTGGAAATCCTGGCTTAATATCACATGTTGGATAACTGAGTGACAGTTTGATATTTTTGCTGGGATGGGGCTTAGTGGGCATCACTGATTCAGGTTTGTGTAAAATATAGAGATATTTCCAGTGAAAATAGCTGGATTTTACATGTAGGAGATCAGATGATTGGATCCTAGAATAGCAGCCATTTAAAATATATTTATTTTTGGCTTTAGTCTTTAGCAGAAATGTTTTCATATTTCAGATTAATTTGGAGCAACACCATTTAAAATTGGGTGCTGTAAGGAAATTTACAGTGCACTTATTCTCCTTTTTACTTTATACTGAGTGCTAAATTTAATGCAATGTTAAAATTGTTTATATCTTACCAAATATCTTATCAATGTTTATATCTTACCAAATATTGTTAAAAACATGTTTAATAGCAAATTCCAATGTTTTTGGGTTCCTGTCAGTTTAATTCAGCATGGCTTGTTTAGATTTTTAGAGGTTCACACCTGGTAGTGAGGTGAATAATGGATAATACCGATCTGGATACTATCTATCTGGATAATATCTATCTATCTATCTATCTATCCATCTATCCATCTATCATGATAGATAGTGGGTCAAGAAATGTTCAAATACCTGCCAGAAAAAAATAAGATTAGTAGATGTGTTCTGACCATATAAACAGTTTTACAGGTATATTCTTGTAAATCAAGATGTGTTCATTTGTTTTCCCAGTTTAAAGACCTTGGGTGCATAGCAGAAAAGTGAGAAGATGAGGTCATGTTGCACAACTAGAGGGCAGTGACAGGGCCTGCAGAAAGTCAGAGTTGAGCACATTCAGCTGCACTCCCACCTTTTCCTGCCCCTTGGTCCTGCAGTCTCCCAGTGCCACAGCTTGTGAGGACAGTGACCTACATAGGAGTCAGGTTTTAAAACAGTAATAAGTCTGCTTCTACCAGAGATGTTTTGTAATCTGTCTGGTGACGCAGTTATCTAGTCTGAATGCGTGCCAGTAATTCTATGAGGCAGACAAGTACAGAGTCAGCGCTGAAGGATTGCTCCCGTGGTCCTTTTCAGGCTGTTTACAGACACCAAAAGCTTCCAGAGTTAGATAGTGAGCTTTATAGGGCAGAGATGCTGCTGTATGTTTGCAAGCATTAGCACATTTTTATGGTACTGCATTAATAACCACATGCAAATATATACTTTAAAAAAATTTTTTAAATGGGCCGTAGAGGATTGGCCAGGAGCCTCTACAGGTTTAGTGATACAAGCAGGAGCTATGTGCCCTATTTGGGTGCCTGACATTCACGGAGTGTTTTTGCCAACCAATTGTTCTTTCGATGCTTAGGGTGGAAAAATAATTTTGGTAAATATTTCTTAGAATTGTGATAACTTACATAACAATTAGATTTTAACAGATGTGTCCCTAGCCAGACCCTGCACAGCTGGCAGGAGGTAATGGATTTTGGATGAGCGCTTGTGTTTAACCATTTTGCAATTGGATTTGGTTTATTGCTTTCAGAATTCAGTAGAATATTTCATTCTCTGAACCTATTTTGAACACGTTAGGAAATGTTTTAAAGGGCAGCTGGCTTCCCTGATTTGGTTTCAAGTGTGTCCACAAAACATTTATCACTTAAAACTATAGCAAAAACATTTCCTTTGAAAGGACTTCTTTTCTCTTTCTAGGAAGGCTGTACTAGCTCCTTTCCCCACAGGCTCACCAAGCAAGCTGTGTAAAGAGAAGTGGCTCCTGTGGCCGCTAAAGAAAACAACTGAACCAGACAGGCATTTGCTGAGAGCTCAACCTGGAGTTTGTGCCAGAGTGAGTACACAAGCATTACTGAGAAGCTTCTTTCTTCTGTCAGACATCAGGATTGTTTTCTTTTCTGACCACAGGCAGGGGGTACTTGGAGCATGCCAGCAGCCGTGAGTTAGAGTGTATTGGATAGTTATGGCAGCGTGTGCTCTCGGAGGAGGCTCAGTGAGGGTGATGCCGCATGCAGGGGAAGCAGGGTAAATGTCACTGCATTTGCTGAAGCTGAAGTCAGGGCTGCTTTCCAGCCAGCAAGCGTGAAGCTCACATTTTACCTCTGCAGTGTGCTGCCATTGCAGCACTGGCTGATTTTTACCATTAGCTAATAACTTTCTGCAATGCAGGTCTGCACACATGCAACTTTATTGCTTTTAGACCTTCCTCTCACAAGAGAAAATTTCAGACCTTACTTCCTGTGAGGAAGTAAAAATTCTAGAAACAACAATTTCAGAAAACAGCCTTCTTTTGCAGCTGGAACCAGCAGGGGTTTTGTTCGTGGAGCAAGGGAAGTTTGCAGATTCCATAAGGACCCTCATCCCCAGGCTGTGCAGCAAAGGGAGAGGTGGAATCTCTTGATGACACACTTTGTCAGAAAGAGATTGGCCAGAGGCCTCCTTCCTGTTTCTGATGATAAAAAGATTTGTATCATGTGTGAAGTTACTGTGAAATCCAAACCCAGGTGATGAGAAGAAACCCTCATTTTTAGCAGTTCAGAGGAACACTAAGAAGCATTTTATTAACTGATGTATTCTATGTCTCATCACCTATGAAAAGCTAGATGAAAGGAAAACGAGTGTCACATCTCATTGTGCTGCTGTGGTGTAGGTGTCCAGATGCTAATGTGCCCAGACAACTGTGCAACCAGGTGTGGAACTTTTGGCCTGTAAAATTCTGATTATGAAGAGGAAACATATGGAAGACTGCCCTTTAAAATTCTGAGGGAGCACTGGTGTGTTTCTGAACTGGTGCCATAAAAGTGCCTACTAACAAGCACAGTTTGTAGCTCACTTGTCCTAGTAGTTAATGCTGCAGAATCTGGAAATGCTTTATACTTCTAAATATCAATCTCCTGCTTCAGTTATTGTTGTGGATTTGAAGGTCTGACTTCAGGGATACAGGTCTGGAGGTGTGTGGAGATACTAAAGCAATGGAAATATATCCTGTGGGAAGCCAAAAGTAGCTATGGCCAGCACACACATTTGATCTTACTGGTTTAGTTTTGAAGTAAAGATATGTCATCTTCAAGACCTAGCTGAAAATATAGGTAATTACATAGCTAAATACTAAAACTTCTTGTAATTATACTGTTTGTTTCCTTGATAGTGGTGTTTTAATACCCCTAACATACAATAATGAAATAATAGAATTTTAAAAAGGAAAAAGTGAGATATTGAAAGTGCCCATTACTTCTTTTCATAGGTTTCCTGCCCTGATAAAATACTGAACAGCTTGTAAGTAGAGCTTTTTTAGCTTTAGTATGCTGCTGTGAATTTGTCAGGTGAGTGTAGTTGCTACCCAAGGATACTAATAGGAGGCTTAATTAAGAGAAACTGGGCCAGGTCAAATGGACCCTGAATATTCAAGTAATTCACAATATAAACTTGTTAACCTGAAGTTACTGTATCTGAATGCCTTATAGTTGTCATGAAAAAAATCCAACAAAAACGAGTCTCTTTCAACATCTCAGCACCTTCATTAGGTTGTTATTCAGCCTAAACACCATTTTTATAAAATGTACTACTGATGTGTTTGTCAATATGTCACACAGTACTGATGAATCATTGCATCTAATCCTATTAGGCAAAATAATTTAATGAGGCACATCTGTTAAAGCTGGTTTGTTGGTTTTGGTTGTTGTTTTGTTGGTTTTTTTTAATTCTGCCTATTTGCTCTCTTAGAAAATCACTCTACAGAATCTTTTCCTTTAATTAATTCAAAATAGATGTGAAAGGAAATTCTTTTTCAGATATATTCTATTTTTCTTCAAAACTATTTTTAATAGCCTTCATTTTAACAAAGGGAAATTACTTTTTGTACTTCAGAAGGATATATTGCATGTTTTTCCATGAGTTTCACACAAATACTTGGAGCATTGGTGTAATGGAAGCATGTGGCATACTCAGCTTTTGGGCCAGTTTTTACCTTGGAGTTCCAGGATATTAGGAATTAATTATCTGTTACTTAAAAGGAGGGGGAAAGGATGTGTCTATCCTATGGTGTTATGTGCCATTTCCTCAACTTTTTACACACTCTTTGGAGGGAAAATCCCTGAATCATTATAGTCTGTGGCTCAGACAAGTAAGAGTTGAATAATATGTATTATGTATTTGTATGAATGTTATGTATTATGTATTCGTATGGAGTCTCCACAGTCATAGCACAAACATGTTAGAGGTGCTTTTAAAATAGTCTTAATACTGCAGATTTAAATCTGTAATAATAATGCAATAACTGCTTTCTATCCCACTGAGCAATTTTGGTTAAAAAATCTTATTTAGAAGTCAGCTACCATTAGAAACATCTTCATTCCCTTTGTCCTTAGTCCTGTATTACAACTTGCCAGAAGTGTTTTAGAGGAAAGTAACTTTGACCACTCAGAGAGTACAACAGAGGAACAACAGTGAGCTTTTGTCAATCTTAGGTAAACAGGAATCATTGAACCACAGAGTGATTCCTCTCTACCTGACAGGTTTTTTTCTTGGTTTCTTTCTTCGTAATTGTTGACATTTATTTCTTCTACTGGTTTTCTTAAACAATCTGGTGTCTTTCTTAATTGCGCTGTGCCTTACACAATTAGTTTGAGTGGTGAAAAGAGCACTACATTTCATAAAACTGTGTTTTATGGGTGATAATTTCTGTGTAGGGCCAGTGCCTTGGAGTTTGGGTTCAGAGATCAGTGTTTTTCAATATTGCAAGGTTTTATTTTCTTCTCACTAAAAAGACATTTTTGCTAGCTGGGTTGGTGATACCTGAAGGTTCATAAGCTTCTCTTGTGCTTTCCATTTTCATAGGGCCACATTAATTTTGGGAATAGAAATTCCAGTGTGGAGACAATAAATACTAGTATTTATTTATTAGGTTAAAATGCATCCAGTCTCGTTATGGTATTCAAAATTTCACTAAAGGCCAGATTTTTCTTAAGTTAACTTTTCCTGCTCTAGTCTCTTACTTGGCTGTGGTTTTTAGTACTGTTACAAGAAAATATAGATCAGTTGTTTCATTTGGAAATAAAAACTAAACTGGAATATGCAAAATTCTCTCACAGAAACTCTGACCTTTAAAAAAAATTAATCTCTCTTATCAGTTTTTTACACTTGTACTTTATTTTTCATTTTGTGTACTCTGTCCTGTAGGTCAGGTGTGATAGTCGGCTACTTTAATTACTGTGTCTTCAAAAAGAGGAATGTTTGTAGAGTTTAAAGTGTCATTTTCCTTTGGAGGCAACTGTGATGGGAAGAGGATCAAAGTGGGCTGTTTCCTAATTAGCAATATAGGTGTGCACGCTTGAGGTCTGCAGTTACTGTGACAGAGTGCCAGGTGCAAAGGTACAAAATTCAGAGGATCTGAGGATCCTTTCCAAAAGGTCATCATTACTCAAACACAAACTAAGCAGGTATGGAACCAGTGGAGTGTTCAAGGCAGAAAAAGTCTAACAGCAGTTGCTGCTGTTTCTGTTCTTCTGGGTTCTTTCCTCAGATAGTCTCAATAGCCCATGTCTCTGGGTTAGCGGTATTTTTCTAATTAAATAGAATTTCAAAGACAAATGCCATTCTCTTAATGCCAAAATTTGTCACAGACAGGATTTCTTACAATACACAGAGCAAAGAGAAGAAAGGTTAGCTGCTGCAGCATTCTTTTGGCTCTGTAAACAGCAGAGTGCCTCAACTCCCCCTGGCTTTTCAAATGTTAAAGCTATTCAACAGTTGTAAAATTTACTAAAAGTCTCAGACCTTGGCCTGGGAGTGGCAGTATGTTACAGACTTTTTACCAGTGTGTGGCCTAAAAATGCTGGGTTTGGACTTTAATCCATTGTCATCCTTGTGAAGTGCCAGTCCCACAGATGTTCAACTGTTTGACTGGTCTAGTTTACTAACTTCACACAGCCAACCTAAAATCATCTTGGGTACCTCAAACTGTGTTCCCAGTCCCTCCTTTTCAGTCTTTTTTAGTATATGATGATACATTAAAGCCCAGTTTTTCAAGCATGTTCTTTTAACTATTTTTTTTACCTTCTTTGAGAAGACAATCACTTTTTTTTTTAACCTTCTTTGAGAAGACAATCAGTTTTCTGACTAATATTGTAGGATCAATGTGCTGTGTTCCACTGTGCTGGTGTTCTCCAAAATCTATGTACTCTAGATACAGAATTCCTCAACAGGAATATGACTCAAGCTTGCTTCTTGAGCTCAGAACAAAAACGCAGTGCAGAGAATAAAGAATATTTTTCTAGGGAAGCTGCAGTGTCTATAGTTATTTAAAGTAGTCTTCAGAAGACATTTTATATTGAGAATCCAGAGATTCCCAGAGAAATTATGGAGGACCCTGACTTCTGGGACCTGTAAACTTAATAATATTTGTTCTTTCCTAGACATTTGATCTCTCTCCATGCATCTGATGTGCCTTGCCCATGATAATTTTGTTTTGTGTTTAGTGCTCTGCTGAAGAGTGAGCTGAGACCTTCCTGTGATGTGTCCCCTAAGTTTAGATCTCTTTCCTAGTAAGAAATTGCTAAAAGAAAATTGCAATTGTTTTTAATGTTTCTTTCCATACTAGGTGATGCAGATGTACCTCCCCTTCTGTGGGATTGCCATATCCAATGCCCAGCTATTTGCAGCTTCAAGGAAGGAATATGACAGAAGCAGAGTAAGTGCAAAATGTGTAGTGGACCCCCATCAAACTTTTGTCTTTTGTTCCTGTAGGTTCCACCAATGCATATGTGTTTGCTAAGCAGACAGCTTTATTTCAAAAATTGTATTTTCAAAGATCCATGTCTTGATTGAAGCAACAAGCAGAGAGTGTGGGAGGGAAATACACTTGTAGGGGTGGCTGTTGTTTCCTGATGTCAGTCCCACGTTTTGTGGTGCTGAAACAATTGCATTTGTGGCACAGACGGTGCAGGAGAAAGTGTTACTTAGGCAGAGTCAAGCTCTCTACAAATTCTACTAATCTCAAGCCTTTGCCATCCTGAATTTTTAATATTCATTTCATGTACAAATAATGTGGGTATATCTTTATAAAATTAAGCAAGGAAGAACTCCCTCTGTGTGAAGGATTTTGACAGCATGTCTCCATAGAATACACACTCATGATTGCTGGTGCCATGCATGCATTGGGACAGGAGGCTCTGAAGTGAAAATAATGCTGTGCTCCCGTCATTCCCTTGCCAGAGAGGTCTCTTATTTTTTGAAGAAACAAAGTGGTAATTTTGAGCGGGTTTTCATAATGGTTGGCTTCTTTTTTGTCATCCTTTCTGCAATGAAAGGGAATTATATTTTTTGTTAGCTTGGATCACAGGTCCAAAACTTCAGTAGGAATACCTCTGGTAGTGTTGAACCTACTCTTCCTTCACAAGGTAGGGGTAGCTACAGTAGTCTGGGTCTGTATATTGAGCTGTGACACTTTTGTATTCATGACTTTGCTGCTTTCATGTACGCAAACTAATGCTTTTCACTACTTTGAAAAACCGTAGCCCTTTCTAATGACCTTTATATTTAAGGGTCATGAGGCATCTGAGCTTGTATTCTATTCAGGTCTGACAACAGAGAATTTTATTTGGGGAAGAGATTTGGAGGAGACTTCGGGGAAAAAAAAACATTGTCTGACAAAGGTTTTTTGATTTTTTTTTTTGTTGGTTGTTTGGGATTTGGGATTTTTTTTGTGGGTTTTTTGATGTTCAAATAAAATAATTGTTTGACTACAGAGACTTAAATTTTGCTACAGGTTTCCCTCCCCACTGCAGGGAGCAATACAGACTTTTTAGGAGTCAACATTTAATCTCCTGAAGGAGATAATCAGCAGAAAATTGTTAGGGGCATTCCTGTTCTTCATTAAAAATTGGTAAATTCTGGTAAATTGAGTTAGAGATTCTTTGTTTCTTGTTGCTGCTTCAGCCAGTATTGATGTGGGTATTTTTCTTTCCAGTTTTGAACATGCAAAATGGGTAATAAGAGAATAAAATGGAGTTTAAATGTTCTAGAAAATACAAAATATAAAAAATCAAGCAACTCAATCCATACTGCCTTCCATTGCTTAATTTTTGGAACAAAGTAAAATAGTTTGAGAGATTCCCATTGTTTCCTAAGAGTTGGATGGTGCCCAGTTGTGAGCTAAGGAATACTTCTTTCATTCTTCAGATACCTCTACTTCAATTTTGTTGCCATAATCATTAAGAACTGTATTTGAATGGAGATTTCAATGGATCACTCCTATAAAATCCATCCCAGAGATGATGCTTCCTTTGCAATGCTCCATGTATTTGTTAATTCTACAACCAATCCAAGAGTTTTCTGTCCTTGTACACAGGCTTTACTGGAAGTAGTGAATGACCTCTTTGAGGAACAGACTGACTTAGAGAAGATTGTCAAGAAAATTATGCATCGGGCCCAGACTCTACTGAAGTGTGAACGGTGCTCAGTGTTACTCCTGGAAGATATTGAATCACCAGTAAGTGTAGTTGCACACCGTATGTGAGTACAGGACAGGAGGTATTTTTCAGTGTGTTGTTCCTAAATGTAAGTTAGGTACACATTGAAACCTTATCAACACCCTTGTTGTCTCTTCTCCAGTAGGCTTATATTATGATGCCTGTAGGCTTTTACATTGAGCAGGTGAAATGGAAATCCAGCTTTCAGAATTACTGAAGTATTTGGGGGTTTTTGCAATTACTATGTCTACTTGACCCATGAATAATTATTACATTGCAGAGCTCTGTTGAACAGATGGATGTGAACTGTATGAAAGTATTTGGCAGTTTTGACAGGGGCTTTCACTGGGACTTTGCAGTACTGATATTCATAGGGTATGAGAGCCTTTTAAAAAATGTTTGAAGTTTTTATGAGTATTGTAATTAGTAATAAATTACGTGGCTGCCTTTATATTGCTACCTCCCTCCAGTGTTTTCAGGCTACTCAATGTAAGCTATCCTCCTTTCTACTGGTTTGAGAAGTAGTTGAAAGATAAAATATTGTTTGTAATATCTTTTTTTTCTACCCAATTATTAGTTTTGTCTTCACTGATTCTGCAGTTAATTATTTGTTGCTGGGCTGTGACAAGTCAGAGACAGAATTGTAAATTTGTTTGTATGGTAGAAAAAAACCCCATTCTTCTCCTTGGAGGAAAGATATTATTCACATTTCATTTCAGTTAATAAAAATTAAGAACTTTCAATGGAGTATGCCCTAAATTATACCAGCTTTCCTAAAAGCAAGATCAAGGCTTTTATTTCACTTATGTTCTCTACAATAGAATTTTAGTGTTTCTAGTTTATTTTCTCTTTCTAGATTCCCCTAGCCATTCCCCCTCTCCAATTTTATAATTACAAGATATAGTTCTACTACATTCTTATGAAATATCACTGTGTTGATAATATGATTTTTATTTTTGACAGAAATGTCCATTGTGTTAGAAAGCTGTGGGTGGCAGTTCATTTTTCTGCTCTTGGTACTATTTCTGCCTTTGAGCTTGGAGGGGCTTTTCCCAAACCACAAGCAATGAGCTTTTATTCCTCTAGACAAAATTGTGAAATATGGACAAAAAGCTTAAACTTTTTCTAGATGGTCATAAATCTTAGGTTAATTTGGAGTAGGAGAATAGCATCTTGCCACCCACTTGGTAATTTTTACAAGTGGCAAAACAGTTGTTTTCCTTAATTTCTCCTGTTTTGGAGGGTTAACATATATATCCAAATAGATCTCCTTAGAGTAACTCAATGTCTAACCATGTCTAAAATATTGCCATTTGTACAGTGTGCAGAAAGCTTTTATGGTTCAGAACCAAAGTGAAGATGGGGACACATCCAAAAACATGGGCTCTGGTCTGTGTCACTTTTAGCCACTCCTGAGATGTTTCACTTACATGCTTCTGACAGATATGGTCAAGTGTGATTGGTTACAATAATGCAAAGCAGCCTTTCTGTTTGTTTTCTTGTATTAAAAAAGTGAAGTTTAAGTAAAGTTCCATAATTCATGCCCCAAAAGCTTTTAAAGGAAAGTGTATATGCTTGTGGAAAATAGTTTTCTGAGGAATCTAAAGGTATCATTTGATTTGATATTGATCTTTAGGCAACTGTGCAGTGTGTATTTTTAACATGAATTCTCCATTGAGAGAATACAGATTTGTATTTTTATCTTACGACTATTGGATAAAAATACAGTTTAAATAGAGGAACCTTATGTTACTGTTTTCTTAGATGTTTATTTGTCTTAATAACAACCTTAAGTTGCTTCTTGTGTGACAGGTGGTGAAATTTACAAAATCCTTTGAATTGTTATCTCCAAAATGCAGTGCTGATACTGACAACAGGTTAGTGCTCATGTCTTCTGTGGTTGGGGATAACTTCATTTTTCATGCAGTTTTAAAGTTTGCTTGGTCAAGATTTTATTTTCTTATGGAACTTTGTGTAGATTTGATTGAAGAGTGTGAGCCTACATTTTTTACTCAGACAAGACTCCTGTTTGCTTCAAATGGAGACTTGCTTGAATAAATACACCTGCCTATATATTTTATATATATATATATTTGTGTGTGTATATATGCAGTAGTATTGTATCAGTGTCTCTGGTAAGAGGCCAGGGGAAAACTGACTTTTTGTGGTTGAACTCATTGATAACATGCAGATGTTGTTTTGCAGGATTAATATTGAAGTAAAAAATTCAAAATTATTTTAGATTGTTAATTTCTTACAAAATTCCTCTGTAGAGTTGTGTTGAAAGATTTCCAGTAAAATTTTATTTCTGCTTTTGTCAAATTGGAAAGCCTAGAAACCGCAGAGCATATGTATTTCCTAGAAACTGTGTTCCTGTGACTAAATCTTGTTTGGGAGCCCAGTCAACATGGAAGTATATGTTTTGCTTAGTGAGATCTGTAAACATTTATAAAGGGCCAATTTTAAGTAGTAAAAGAAAGCTTTTTGTTCATGTGGGGTTGTTATACTAATCCCTGCAAAATTACACCACTGGTAGCACTTCACATAAAATGCCCTGTATACCAAATGAGGGGATGAGGATTCAGGGCTATTGTGAGAACATTTCTTCCATCTTTTAGGGCTCAGTGTTTACAAACAGGTTTTATGCAGATTAATTCATCCTGATTCTGAAGAAGAATTTTCCATATCAAATGGCTGTCATGGTGATAAACCATTTCATGGATTGATTTCACAGCATTAGAAAAATGAGTAGTGTTAGAAAACTTCTAAGATGTGCAAGCTGTCAGCAGAGTCCAGGGCCACACAGAAATAAGGGTAGAAGCTATCTCCCTTCCATGCCCTGGTATGGGAATGGTGAAGCAAACCAAAAACAAGCAATAAAAAATAAGAAGATTTAAATATGAGTAAATAATCTGTTGATTTATCGGGGAATCACAAGTTACTGCTTTTGACAAAGTTTCAGAGTAGCAGTTGGTCTTTCCTAGGGGGTGAAAATACATTTCTTTTATTCAGGGACAGGAGTATGAATCAAGGAATGTGGTTGTTATTCCTGTTTTTCTCAAACTTGATCTGTAGCCAGATTAGTCAAAACAATGTAGAGTGGTGTCAAGATAACCAAGCTGGCTCATTTCTTGTTACCATAGTTATATTAGCATGTTGCTACAAAGCAGTTTGTAGTAGCCTGCTCTGCATGTAGTCAAGTCAAGATTATTTTAACTTTAGTCCAAGACATGGATAAACACATGCAACCTGGTAGCTGGTCTTTGTAAGATTCATAAAGGTATATTTCTATGCATTTTAACCTAAAAATTTATCCCTTTTTCATTGACAATTTTTTCCTGTGGAGAGTGAAGTTGCTTTTACAAAGACCAAGGTTAGACTGGCAGATATGATGTCACATTTGGATCTCATACAGGCACAGCTTGAGTTATTGGCTGTTATTCCACTATTGTGGAAAAATAAAGGTTATTTAGGATACAGAACAATGCTGCAAGCCCTCGACATTTGAGCATTTTTCTAGTGAGTCTTACCCTTTTCATTCTACATTCTGTAGCTGTAACTGATGTAAAGTCATGAGACTTTTCATGTGGGAAAAAATGGCAAGACAAGTTTCTTCATCTTTACTGCAGTTAAGAAAATTAGTATTTCTTTGAAATTTTAGTTGAAATCCAAAGAAATTTTAGGCTGAGAACAGTTCTCCTTATAAATTTTATCTAAATGAGAAAGAAGGTCCTAAGACAATATTTCATTCCCTAATGTACTTTCTCACACAGTCTTAGAAGTTGCTTTTCTTTTGCCTCCCTTATATCTACATGATAGCAGCTCACCTGTTAAATCCCTAAATATCGCAGTAAATACTTGTATCTATTTTCTTTACTGTTTTTTGTAAATACCTTGCAAGGCCACACTTGCATTTATCTGTTCAGTTTGCAATTTTTCACCACACACCACGATCGAGTTTGTCTACTATCCATACTGGCACATTTATGCTCTTGTTTTTCCCAGCAATTTTGTTCTTGAAGTTTGCCAAAACCCATAAATTTTCTCTCCCTTTGAAATATTATTACATAAATCTTAGAATTCTTGAGGGCTCAGTTGTGATATGATGTATATGAAGATAAGCCTGATGGAACGTGCTGCTGATTGAGCCTTTCCTGCATGGAAGCAGCGGTTTTGGCAGACGAGGTTACATTTCAGCAGGGAGCTGAGAAGACAGTTCTCTGACCTGGGTACCAATGGTAGTGGACAGGTCTCCTGCCTGAGCCAGAGTAGGAGTTGTGTGGGCAAAATTCTCTGCGCTCCTTCCCACTTGGGCTGGTACAGAGGACATGCTGAAATCCCTCAAATGTTTTACTGTCCCTGGGATGATGTGCCTGTCTTCTGGAGCACGGGTGTAGAGTGCTTGTTAGGAATGGAGAGAACATAATAGAACTCACTTTTAAAACTTCTTCATTAATTTCATCTTGTTCCTTTACCTGAATTCATTTGCTGGTTAAAGTGCTTGATACCCATAATGCAGTCCTGATTTATGTGTCTTATATGATAGTGATAATACCATTCAGATAAGTCATGAACTGGTAACTATGCATTTGAAATTAGATCCTTACACTTAATGATTTTTTTTTTTTGCTTCCAAAGTATTTGAAATAAATTAAATTATGAATTAAATTTTAAATTATAAATGTGATTTTTTTACTTAGCTCAAAACCTCTTATATTTATATAACAGTCTCTGTCAAAGTATACACATAACATTTATTACAGTCAGTCAAAATTCTTATCCAAATGGAAGTTGATTCCTTTAGATTTCTGTAAATCATTATTATTTTTATTTACAGTCTTTTAAGCATATTAAGTTTTCTTTCATATGAGTGATGTAGTTGAATTAGTCTACAAAAAATCAATGCATTACACTTAATGATTTCCTTTCACTTTGATTGAGTCTTTCAAGTATTTTACTGTGCAGCCTGTTTTCATTCATGAGCATTACTTCAAAGCCTCAAGCTATTGTAGTCTTCTCCTTAGCTTCTTAACAACTTTTTTCTAAGTAGTGTTTCTCAGGTGTCAACATTTTACCAGTTTTCTTCTCAAAACTAAAAAAACAGCCTTTATTTTTTTTTTCCACATATGAGTAGCCAGACATTGCCAGTGTCAGGAACCTGCTTGAAATAAGTCAAGGAGAACTTTCCTGCTGATAGGTGAGGTATGAGGTGAGGACTTTAAGGTCTGCATAGACACTGAGTTTGCTGGAGAAGCTTTGGTGGAGTGTGGTAAGCTGAGGCCATAATTCTAGTGTCTTATGCTCATTTAGTGATAGCTCTCTACCCCCTCAGTAACTGTGGCAGAAGCTCAACCAGGTAAAAAGAAAGGAAACCTTCTTGTCTTGTGTGACTGCTTGGATCCACCTGCTGTGGATCAATACTTGCAGTATTGATTTCAGACTTACTTAATGATCCCTCCTTCAGCCATTCTGATCCGGCATTTCAGATGCCAAAATTTTTTAAAAATGTCATTTTGGCAGGAAAATTATTGAAAATAAAAATTGAAAATATCACAGATTATTAGATTAATTTTTAAAAATCTTAAAATTATATATATTGTCAGGTAACTCTACAGAAAGTATTATTTAGAACTTGTCACTTTTCATGAGCAATCCTGTATCCTACAGAAATTTAGCACAAAATCCACTGTTGACTCATAGGTAAAATTTATCAAATATTTTATTTACTTGAGACACCAGCGCTGTTTTCAATAGAAAGAGCTATGTAAAGGAGAGACTTTTTGAGGTACCATTTCAATAATACCAAATTATTGTTCTATAGTTAATTTTTGGTAACCATTAATAATTGTAAATGGTTCTGTTGTTCCTATTATTATGCACATAAGACATGCTGGACTTGCAATTAACATTGACAGTATTCTTTTCTTCCCTTGCCCTGTATTTTGATAGTTTCAAAGACAACGTGGAAAAATCCTCATCTTATTCTGACTGGCTAATAAATAATAGCATTGCTGAACTCGTCGCTTCTACAGGTCTCCCGGTGAACATCAGCGATGCCTATCAGGATCCTCGCTTTGATGCTGAGGTAAGAGATTTTTACAAATGTAATTATGTGTTACTTTTGAGCACCATGACTAATGAAAAAAATTTTTGGTTTATATCCAATTGGCTGTGAGACGTGTGAATATTTATTTTGAATTATTTTTTCTATCCAGTAAGTTGTCCTTCTGGTCTTCTATTGTTGACATGGCTTTATACTGTAAACACAGATCGCTGAATTAGTGTGTGACTTTGAGCAGTTACTTCCACTACCAAATGCCTTGATATTTATGCAAACTTATTTTTATTGCTGCAAATTTGTTGGTGTTCAGTGTTAGCAGCATCAGAGTTGTTAGCTATTGGGGTGACTGGGGCTGTACACAGAGCTAGTATCCAGACAGACAAATGTTGTTTGTGGTCTGCCAACCAACAGTTTAATTTGCTCAAATACACACTGGATTGGATACTTCTTCAAGATACATATCACTCCCAGTAAAAGTTCTTTGTGTATCTTAAGGTATTTATTTCCTGTTAGAAAGGTGTAGCTATAGATAAAAATGTAAGTATGCTTAACATCTAAATAAATGTTAGAGGCAAAAGGCAAAATCTTCACTGAATTCTAATCCAGCATTAATATGGAGGACTTGGCCAGCAGTTGGACAGCACATTAATCACAGCCTTGGTCAGACTGTTTCATAAAATGTATCACTACAGTAAGTGCTCTTGGAAGTGTTTCATGTTGAGGGTTTGCTTGGTTCCAATTTTATTCCACATGTCATTAAAGGGATTATCTCTCAAACCAGCAGAAACAAGAAAAAATAAAAGGGGCCTGCTGTAAAAGTATAAAAGAAAACTGCATTGATGTTAATATGTTCAGAATTGCAAGAAGTACAATTAATGCCTGAGGTGTTTAGATATGCTAACTTAGAGCATGCCAGTCCTTGATGTTTGCAGTTGTACTTGTATTATATCATGTGCTGAATAATTCAGCTATCTCTCATTTGTTTCACAGTTAGTCCTCTCCAAGTTGGAGGCACTAGCCAATATATATAAAGAAAATTATAAAAAGGGCAATAATCATTTTCTTTAGATGGGTTCCTATGAAAATTTAATTCTTAAATTCAGTTTTTCTACTCAATTATTTCTACAGCCAAGAGTAGTAAGAGGAACACAGTATCCTTATTACTTAGATAGAATCAAACATACATTTGTAGTTATGAACAGAAATTCTGTTCTCTGCTTCTGTTGAAAATCATCTCATTTTTTTTCTCAGAACACTACTTTTCACTTGTAAATGTTGGTACTCAATTTTCAACTCATTCAGCAAAAATTTAATGCAAAAGTATTTTGCAGCTCATTTTAAGACATATGTTTGAATCAATTATTACCCTATCCTCTGGATTTTGGGTAGCACTCCACACTGGTTTCAGTAATGACTTCTGAGTATGTATAAATAGGGAGTAATCTAATTAAAACCCGAATTATATCTTTTGCTAACTAGGAGATCACAGTGATCCCATCCTGCTTCCTGTATATGAATTATTGCTGGTCTTTTAGTTTTCTTCTATTAAAGATTGCCTGTAGCAGTGGCAGTTTTAGTAAGAGAACACCTCCTGATCTTCTGTGAGTGGACTCATTCCACTCTCTAATCTCATCTGAAAAACTGTTTTCTATTCATTAGATTTCACAGCAGTGACACTAAAGAATAAAGCTTATTAATTGTAGAAAAAAAAGAATCAATGACACTTAAAATAAATTGTGAAGTTGTATACTGTATTAGATAGAAAACAATAAATGAGTCAATAAACTGTCATTGGAACAAAAGGACCAATTATCTCAAATCTAGGGTTTGGCTCAATCCTTACATTTCTTACTGACTTGCGCTTCTGCACAATTCCCTACTTACTCCCCCCTTTCTTCTGAAAAAGTGTATTTCCCGTGAGCCTCCTTTTACAACTGCCTTGCTAACTTCAATTTCAGTTTGACAATTGGGAAAGGTACTTCTAAGGCAAACTCAGTGGAAGTTATCTCTACTAATCCACCAGTGTAAGTAATCCAGAATTTGTCTGGACATTGTCTCAAGTATAGTTTGTCTTTAGTGCCAAATCAGAGTCAAGGAGTGTAAGATTAATGTGGGAAAGATGCCAATGTTTGTATTTTCTTTGGAAATTTTTAGAATAATCCTTATGACTTTTGGTTACTGTGGATGAAGTTTCAGCAAAATTTTTTTTTCTGAGAGCTGATTCATATGAAATGACATTTATAGTGTAAACTTACTCCTTGACATTTCTATTACTATGATTTAAAAGGCTGAAAACAGCACCACTAATGGAAGCTCTCATTTCTACATTTTAGGCTGACCAAATTTCTGGCTTTCACATAAGATCTGTTCTGTGTGTTCCTATATGGAACAGCACCCACCAAATAATTGGTAAGACTTTCCTCGTGGAAATTTTTGTGCTAATTTACATTTAGTTCCATCCTTTAAATTCTGTGTTACTTTTCCTTTTTTTTTCCCAGCTGAATATTGTTAGGAAGTTACAGTAGCTAGGATGCATGCTAAGTATCCAAGAAGGGATGTTTTAACTTGGATACTGTATGGACTTTTTCAGCTTTCCAGTTGTGTCATTGTTAAGTTATATATTGTACTGAACTTTATTGAGCTGAAAATAGAAATTCTAACCATAACTGAAAAATGTTTTACATGCATTTATGTTTTCTTTGGGTGTCTCTCTTTAGCACATGGGCAACTGTTTCTGCAGTCAAGCTAAGTGGTCCTTTCCCTCTAATGATAAACTCTGGACGCAGTCAGGGAAGGTTTGCTGAAGGGGCTGTGGCAGTCGTTGGAGTTGCCTGTTGCAGTGGTGGCTGCTGGATCAGGATGTGACAATTTTAGAGAATCTTTGATAGGATGCTTCACAGCTATGCTACACCAGCAGCTGGCCCTGTGTTATTAAGTGCTTCTGGCACAAAAAGGAGTGCTTGTAAATAACAATGCCAGATTCTTTTGCTAACTTTCCTCAGAAGAACCAGCATCGAAGTAATAGCAATTTATGCTGTCAGGGCAAGAGTTGTGCATTGTGGCTGTCAGGGAGAGCTGAGATCAGTAGTGCATTGCTGAAGGCACTTGGTGTCATGCAGGATCTTTGAACTTCTTTAGCAGAGATGATGTGGGAGTTGAGTCTTTTAAAAATACGTCTTGTTGTTTGTTGTGAACTGCACATTATCTTTAGGAACAAGAAATGATCTGGACTCTTGGCAGCTGATTACTCTTACAGTATTTTTCTAAGGGCTTATTGTAGCTAAATGAAATGGAAATGTTTGTTGTAGTAGAAATCAGCATTTCATCATCAGAAATCATTGGAAAATGCATTTTTTTATTGGCTCAGTAAATTAATGAACCAGTCACAAGTATAAAAAGGGTTTATATACCCAGATGATGCTAAAATAACTAAGATTTTAGGAATTAATGTACTGATTAAGTATATTGTATTGGTAACTCCAGATTTTTAGGACAACTTATGTGACTGTTATTAATGAAGTGATCAAGATCTTTCTCAAACAGATCTTCAATCTTTTGTGAAAGCACTGTGAGTAACTCTTAGATTTGCAGTATTATACTTAGTAAAGAATATCAGCTGAAAGTATTGGTATCAAAACAATCAAATTATTGCACATCTGTGTCTGTTTAATTATTTTAAGAATAAATATTTGCATTTTGCTTCTTAGTTTGAAATATGTGGTTTACATTTTACCAATGAATAAAACATTCTGCATTGTGCATTAATGAATGAAGATTTTAATTCATATTAACTCTTTCTAAAGGAGTAGCTCAAGTGCTGAACAGGCTTGATGGGAAATCCTTTGACGATGCTGACCAGCGACTGTTTGAAGTAAGAGGCATTCAGTTCAGCATTAACATACTTTTTCAGTAGCATTTTGTATTTCTCAGTAATCTGCTTCAGTCCACTCCAGGGATGGGGGGAGAACATCTTGTCTATATTTGTGGTTTGACATTTATTTTCAGAAATCCTCACTTAGAAGGGTGCATCTTAATTAAAACAAGTTTCTGGCATCTAATCTCTCATCTGGAGGCCAGTGACTCACCTGCATTCTTAAAATAACCTTTTAAACATGATTATTCCTAATATTTCCATGCAATTTCTTTTAATGATTAAGACAGTATTCATCTTTGTGCTTGTATTATAACTCATTCATAATTGACTGTCTTTTTTCTCTGTTTAAATTTTAGGCTTTTGTTATTTTTTGTGGCCTGGGTATCAACAACACAATTATGTATGACCAAGTGAAGAAATCCTGGGCAAAACAGTCTGTGGCTCTTGACGTATGTGTACATCTTCGTGAAACCTTTTCTTGCTCCTAACTGTCACACGTAAAAGAGCCAAGTATTTTTAAAAAACTATGATAATTTAAACTTCTCTAAGAGATTCAACAACATATCACTGTTGTCTATTATATATCTGGAGATTCTAAACCTTATCATATTGAAAATAATCTTGGTGAGAAAAAAGCCTGGAGTTTTGAGGATAGCTTTACAAATTTACACTATTCCTACAACAATAATTAAGAGTAGTTTGAATGAAATTTCAGATCATTCAAAAGCATTATGCAAGACTGATTAATCTTAAAACACTGCTCTGAGAAAAGGGTAACATCACTAAGATATTGGTCTTGTTTTAAATTTCACATGTGATAAGAGAAGGAAATTATCTAGTTATCCCTGATGTGTGCACCTTTTGCCTGTGTAACTCCTTTGAGTTTCTGCAGTACCATTTATGTAAGAACCACAAAAATAACACTGGCCTGAATGAGATATGAAATTCTTTCTATTAAAAGAAAAATCAAACCTGACTGAATTACTATAAAGAGGCTTTTGTTTCTTTGCTGTAGGGTTTGAGATATTAATCTGCATAGTGGGGTTGTATCCTGTGAAGCACACAGGCCTATTAAGGCATTCCAAAGTCAGTAAGACTGTTGGTGCTAGAAATTCTAAGCATAAGCAGCTTTCTTTATTATTTGTATATATCTACCCATGTAGGAGGAAAAGTTAAAAGCTTACCTTTTCAGGCCTGCTGCAAGATCCCTTACACTTTACATGTCATAGCCATGAATTAGTGTAAGTCCTCATATGTCCCAGGTATTTGTGCAATAGGACACCTTAGAACGAATGCTCCTCCTGGCAAGAAAAACAAGCAGTCCTAGATGTCACACACAGATATATAGGGATGAAACTTCACATGGAAGTTTTTTACTTGCTATTGAAATAAAAGACAATTAATTTGTTTTGGTTTAAAATACAACTTCTTTCTTTGATCTAAAAAAGGACTAATGACCATATAGCTTACATATAGAGTATAGATTTGATAAATAGCCATTATTCTTCAATGGAGAGTAATTATTTCTATAAATGGGCAACAGCTCTTGATAATATTTGCATAAAGTAATGGAAGATGCAGGAGAAAAGTACTGAACATGAGAATGGTATGAGATGAAGGACTGTGGACTTTCAGTAATAGAATACTTCATTAGTATTTATGTATTTAGTTATAATGGCAATGAATTGCACTTGAAAATCACATTGATATCAGATGTAAATTAAATGAACTTGTTATATATAATAATAAGATTCTTATCCATATATACTGAAACAGGTTTTCATATAGTATTCTGATAAGATTGACTAATAAATAGAAGAGCAAAACATAAACAAATTATCAGAAAAGGTCGTCATGATTCAAAGCCAGGATAAATACTTTTTTTATAGTAAGGACACAAAATTTGCAAATTATTTAAAGATTAGAATAATAAATATTAAGGAAGACTGAAACAATCTAGAGGGATATAATGAATAGACATCAAGGGGAAGCTTGATGAGAATTTTGGTATTAAGTGTAATCTGTCATAGCAGAAGATGTAATTTGACTAATCTTACCAATTTCTGAGAGAAGTTGCAGTATGGTTGGACAGAAAAATAGACACTGTTTGAAAAAGGACATGATGTATAATCATACAAAGTAAAATGGGGTACAGAACAAATGAGTTTATGTTTTTTATTTACTCTTTTATAATGCAGGAATGAATTCCTGTTACTGTAAAAGGTGGCATCTCTAGAACTGATAAGAGTAAATATGTCTTGGGACTTACTGCCACAAGGTATTGCAATTTAAAGCCCTGTGAGACACAGTTTAGGTGTTTATATGAATAACAGAGATATTAATAGATGAAAATTATTTCAAAGTGAGAAGCCTGTATCAAGCTTTAGCACATCAGCAGGTCAGGTGTTGCAGTGCAGGGAGGAGGACCTGTCCTTGCTGGGAGCGCTCTGGGAGCTCCCTCACGGAGCAGCAGCTGGACCCATGCACAGCCAGACCATGGTGGCTCCAGGACACAGGATGGCTCTTGCATCTTCTGCAGGGCTTGTTCAGTGCTAGTATCAACCCACAAGGACAGAACGTGCTACATATTAATGGATGCATACTAAGAGGTAATAAGAGCAGGTGTGCAGTATTTTGTACATTTTATTTGATGCTGCCATCTCAAGAATGGTATTGAAGAGAATGTCAGACATAGCACAGAGGTGCTGGTATTTGGATGCAGTCATGTGCCACTAGTATAGGCATGAAAGATTTTCAGTATAGCAGAAGGCATTATTAAAAGTCTGTAAATCTACTGTTATTTTTACATTAAATTATTTCCTTTTTTGATTGTGGAACTTCAGGAGAACAATGTAGGAATCCTCATAATATTAAATTACTTACTGTTCATTATTCCCTATAAAATTCCCTGCAGTATAACTGCCAAATGTATGCCTGATAACCTGTAATTAGCTACTACATACTGTCAGTCAGAACTGAATTATCACACAATTGTTAATTAAATTTGCTTTAAACATAATTGATTAGACTGCAGTACAGAGCCCTGATATTGCTGCTTGTCAAGTGTACAAAAATGATTTTTATCTTTTGTTCTGGGGCAGGTGTTGTCTTATCATGCAACATGTTCGAAGGCAGAAGTTGATAAATTCAAGGTAAGATTTAAGATTTTAATATATCTATTTCTGAAAATATAACAGTAAATTAGTATTTGTCTAGTTTATCTGAGAGAAGTTTACGTCATAAGCAGAAAACCTTAATAAAAAATTATTTACAGTGGATATTTTACATGCAAGGCTGTTAAGCAGGGAAGGTGGAAAGTTTCTTTCAGAGGATAAAGAGCTGCAGTGGTGGGTCAAAGCAAAGTCCCATTGTCCCAGCACCAGCTACTGGAACTGCATGTCACTGTGGGTTTGGTGGCCTCCTCAGCAGGAACCATCACATGGAAATCATACCACATAGAAGATGAGAGAGAGACTAGAGAAAAAGAAGGGAACTGGAGACTTTACATGCTTATAGCACGGAAGCTGCCCTGTGTTTACTAAAAAAGTGGAGCATTCACTATCCTGATTGTGCATAGGCTCAGAAGGCTGGACAGGGGGATCTTCTAATTCCTGTAAGCACCCTCAGCAGAATGTGAAGGTGAGATGTTCCGAGTGTAGCATTGGTGGGGACCTATAATTACATGTTCTCACTGAATCCTGCCTTGCCATGGGCTAGAAAGTGGGAGGAACAGTGACCTTCATCTTCCATCACTGCCAGCACTCCAGAGCTGCTTTTGTGATAGACTGTTTGTCTTTTCCTGCTTGAGGGGGCACTTGGGAAATTTGGTGATGCTTCCTTGGCTGTGAGGGGGTAACGCTGGTAGAGGGCTCCTTAAAGCTGTTTGGGAGGCTCTCATGGTGGGAATCACTGCTGGCCTCCTGGACACAAAGTACCTCAGAGACTGTAGTGAGGTCTGGGGAGATCTGGACAGTCGTGACCCCATATTGCTGGCATTCCCTGCTCTGGAGCCCTGGCATCTGTCTGGCTGAAAAAATAGCTCTTGAGTGGTTATTTTTACTTGGCTGTCAGGTTGTAACCTGCTTTCTGCACCACGGGGAAGGTTGTGGTGAAAGGGGAGCACACACCTGGCATAGAGCTGATGCTGCTGAGTGATCTGGGCTGAGGAAGGGCAGCTCTTCCTAGTTAATTAGTTTGTAGATTATTGCCCAAATGATGGCTGTGCCCGGTATCTGTATTGATACCTGGCGGTGAGGGTGTAATATTCTCCCTCCACTGTAGTTACTGGTACGATCACCCACACTTGTGTAGGCTGAAGATGAGATTACTGAAGTATTGCTGGAATCAGCATGCTTGAAGATCATCCAACACTGCAGGAAATACTTTAGTGCACACAGTAAGTTGTATTCAGTGTTTGGCAAAAGAACTGAAGACTTCTGAGAAAGAGGAAAGAAAGGGATAAAAGACCCTCAATTTTCTGTTTTATTTTTGTATTTCCATTTACCTTAGAATAAACATCTGTAATATAGTTTCTATGACCTTCAGGATTCCACCAGTATTTTTGTATGTACCAGAGGTCCATACTTGATTACTGTCAGCCATTGAAAGACAACTCTCCTTGATAGTCTCTGTAGTTGAAATAACAGCCTGCTGTGTTAGTCTTTGGACTCAGATGCTCATGTGATGAGAAGCTATTCTATGTGTTTTCCCAGGTGATTTCATTAATAGATAGTCCAGTCTCCAAGTAGGAAATGTCTTTCTGTTATCTATTTACCTTGAAGGCATCTGACTATCCATTTAATGGCTAATAGTAAGATAAAAGGAAATGAAAAGCATTTATTCATTAATAACTCCAAAAGATACCTTTCTTATAAAGAACATAGATGAGAAAATAAGGAACATATCCAAGCTAAGCTTAAAGTAAGTTAGGCTATTTCTTCAGAAAAATTGTCTGTTTTCCATATCTTTATCCAGCTGTCTCACTTTCAGTTCCTGACAAAATTGTACAACTTGAGAGTGGTCTTTGTTAATGCTTTTACACACAGGAAGTAAACAAAACAAAAGAACAAAAACCCAGAGATAACCAGTATGACCTGTGGGCCTGTGACACAGAGCTCATCCCAGAGAGGGCCATCCATCTGTGGGATGAAATTGCTCCCATCTCCCTGCTTACAACCAGCCTCCCTGCTGAGGTCTCCCGAGGCATCCTACCCTGAAATCACTGCTCTTTTCCCTGTTTGTTATATCATTATATTTTGTATAAGCCCTTTGTTATATTAGGGTCATCTTCTAGACTTGGCTGGCTAATAAACCATCCCTCCCTCTGGGGGTGTTTGGGGCTAGAAGCGTCCCCTCTGTCGGTGGTGATTTATTGGCAGATGTCAGAGCGAACGCCTGTTACGATTTACCCAATGTCCTGGTTCAGTCAGAGCAGAGACACACACATGACAGAAACATCTAAATGAGAGTGATGCCAGCAGATCACTATTGGCTCCTGACTGACAGCACCCAGCAGTAATTAATGACTCTAGAGAGACAGTACATTTGAGTTGACAACTTCTCAACATATTATCCCAAACACACTGTAACTGGACCCCAGGATCTTGGAAATAATTACATACTCTTGTAGTACAGGTTTTTTCTTTCCCTCTTTGTAAGCTCATTTTTTATAGTCTTCATAAAATGTTTTTCCATTAATTTTTATTTGCTTAGGATCTCAAGAATATTCTGATAAAAAGTGAAAAATTGCAAGGGTACTTGAAGTTTATTTTTCCTCTGGCTTTTACCAGTGAATTATTTTATTTCATTATAGAAAGCCTAGCAAGAGTAGTTAAAGTTGATGTTTTTACTCAAAATTTCATTAATAGTTTCTTACTGTTAGCGATGAATTCACAAACATACAAATTCACAAATATATCTGGTATCTTTTTAAGAATTAAGCATAATCACTGTGACCAAGTTCTGTAAAATAAATAACATTTATTTCTGTTTCTTATAATCCCCTCTAAGAATTAATGAAGAAAACCCCACTGTAATAAGAAAATCTTAAGATATTAAACCTTCTCCAGATGTTTATCTGGGAAAAAGTGCAAAGCACTATTGCTGGTGGAGCTGGAAAAATACAGAACTAAGTTCACAGTATGGAACAATAAAACCTGAGGGTATGAAAAGGGACCATGTTGTACAATTGGTTACTAAATGTTTTTAGATTTTTTTTTAATTTTTAGGTTTAGATTATAATGGCTTCAAAAATATTTAAATTAAATATACTGTTAAATTCATACAAACTGCAATATATTTTTTTAGGATCTCTTATATGTGCTGCATTACTGTGATAGGTAGATTTCTGATCCCATTCCTCCAGATACAGAAAGAAAACCTAAACTTTACTTTTCATTTGCAAGTTAAAAAAAAAAAAAATGACCTTGAGTGCAAATTTCTCTTAGAATGTCTGAAGTCTTCAGCCTAATTTATCACAGTGTTTCTCCTCTCTTGCATCTACATAACTATGCTAAATTCAAACTGAATTTTGGCAGGATAAGCTAAAGTAATGCACCATTGAATCATATCAATATTAATTTTATTTCCAAGAAGTTAGAAATAGCTATGATTTTAAAAACTGCGGCAACTCAGTTCTCCCTTGTATTTTAGACTTAAAAGACTATTCTTAAATTTCTGTTGTGGACTAGTGCTAGTGCTATAAACGTTTGTGTCATTGGAATAGATAAGGCACTTGAAGTCTGATTAATCTGAGATTGAAGCTATCCTATAGCATTGTCTGTAGTGCCAGTTTTGTTCTTACTGAAATTCAGGTTTTGCAAGCCTAAATATAGTTATGTGTTAGACAAATATAGATACATGAGTAAAGAACACAGAGTTGTGCCCAGGACAGGATATTTATAGCAAGAGTTACTGATTTATGAGGCAATAACGATCAACTCCTGTGACTTAGCAAGCAGCCCCACAAACACACATCACCTTTAAATTTAGCCAATGTAGTTTCCAAAGAGAATATGTAAATGCTGTCCCATTATGGGAAATGTACAAGAAGCTATTTTTAAGAAGCAAGCCTAATTGCGCAGCTGTCAATGGCATAAGCAAGATCAATATTTAATGACTATGATGCATTATTTATAGCCTTGGGAGAGATTCCCTTTTTTAGGTCAAACAGCACACAGGAGAGATACACAATGGAAAATAATGTATCACCTGCTTTACAGAATCTTCAGTTCAAAATGTAGCATGAATAACAATTTCTGCATTTCTCATTTTTGTTGCCTGAAGTGTGGCTATTTAAGATCTACCCTCACATAGGGAGGCTTCTGTGTCTTTCTTTAAAACACTCATTTAACTACAGAATGATGAAAAGAGAAACAACTTTTAAGACTGTTACTGTATATGTAAACAGTTGAATCCACAAAAGATGATGGATCTATGTGAACTTGATACTTGGAGTGAGTTATGTATGATTTAACATTTGTTATTCATGCCTTATGCACTCCCAAATGTATAACAATAGGCAGCACAATGAAAACAAATGAAATTTTTGTACTGATTTTATCTTCAATATTTGAAACAATAGAGAAAACATTCCTTGGCTTTATTAGCTTATTCTCTGCTGTGATGTCATCTTTCAATTTAGAGCTACTTTAATTACTTTTATAAGCTTGTAATTAAATAATTTTTAGTAGTTTATCGTAATTACCTCATAGTCTTCCTCAGTAATTAAACTTCAGAAAGGCAATCTGGCCTTTGTTTTGGACCATTTATGAAATATTGCCATAGGATATGGGGGGTTTATGCACTGCTGCTTTTTTTAATGGCACTGCTGAGTCAATGAGTTTGGTACCTCGTGTTTCCCAAAATTCACAACACGCGGTCCCAGTGCAGCTCAGCCGTGTGAGCCATGGGCCCAGCCACGTGTGAGGGGAAACACAGAGCTCTCCACACTCTGCAGGAATTTCCAGACTGGCCTCCAAGGCTGCTCACGCACACCTGCCTTTGGCTGTCACTGCAGGGAATGGGCTGGCACTGAGTTTTGCCTAGTGCTATTCCAGCTGCTCAGGTTCCACTGAGAATAGCAACAGGAAAGAAACTAAAGGAAAACTTTGAGGGTAACCAGGGCTTAAGTGTTAATATTGAATTGTGTTCTCTTTCTCCCTTTTGAGAAAGCTACATGATCACAAGATGTCAAACAGAGTTTATTTTTCTGCTTTTCCACATCCACTGCCCACGTAAGATGAGAACTAAAGCACCGTGTTAAGAGTTTCATAATTCATGAAACCAAGGTCTTTATTGTATTACATTGTTTTGTACACTTTGACATGTGCCCATGTCTTCAGTTGTCATGGAAATAAGAAGTCAAGAACACATTGCATACACTGAAAATAATAAACAATGATAAAATAAAATGCTGAGTGTTTATACAAGTTTCTGAAATGTGAGGCTGTCATCTGACTTCAGACAAGTGCTCTGTAGTTCAAGTTTTTTCCAATTTCAGTGAACAGGGAATAGCATGGAGAAGTGGAGTAGGAAAAGATTGTTCATGGTGTTTTCTCATAAAATGTCTGGATTTAGAGACACCAAATGAAATAGGAGTGGAGATTTTGATCTGATTAAAAATCTCTCTTCCGCAAACTTGTAGTTAAACTATATGACCTATCAGTGTAGATGTTAATGAGTTAAAATGAGGAATTAGCAGAAGGCAAATTGAGACTGATGTTCTCTGGGTCAGGGAATCTCCAACATGCAGCTCACCAAGGCAGAAAGTAGTGCACCAGGGAGGTATGTTTTTTCAATTCAAATAATATTCCCTGAGGACTTTTGCTTATTTTCTTTCATCAGGTTTTTTATCAGAAATAAAGATAGTCAGATGAATTCTGCATGTCCGAGACATGAGAGGCACCTTTCAGGACTTATTTCTGGAGCTGTCCTGCTAGACTGGTGCCATACTACAATGTCTACCCTAATTCAAGGAATAGTAATTGAAAAAGCTAGTGGGAATTCTGAATCTGGTTTAAAAAACTTAAAGATTCGGTTTTATTAAAATTTCAGCATTTGAGTTTATTGGCTTCATAGGTAATCAATATGAGATTAAACAGCTGCAAAAGGTCACTGAGGGGATTCCTCTTGTAAAATTTCTAAAATGGCCACATTTATTATTTCAGGTGAAAGCATAGAGCACCCAGAGTAAAATATTACCTTCCCTCCAAGGCAAACAGAATATGAATTTTCCAGGATGTTGTGGAGGGAAGGTTCACAAGGAGTGCTTTAGCCTGGTGAGGCTCAAACACTGAGCTGCCCCCTTGGGTCCAGCCACCCCTGCCTGTTGGCTCTGGAGGAGTTCAAGGGAGGCTGCAGTGGCTGTGAGCACAAGTCTGCCCTCTGGATATTTGCAGTCTAACGGGGCAAGCTCCTTGTCCTTGTGTTGCCAAATCATCTGAGAAGGGCAAGGCACTGCTTCATGTTTTCATTTCCCATTTGCAAAGAAGGCACAGAAGTATTAAAACATCTGGGAAAGGTTTCAACAACTCTACTTTCAGACTGCGACAAAATTGCGTGATGCAACCATATTGCATTTTTATGATAAGCCTGCATCAAACCAGTTTATTTTCTAGTGTGGGAGATAAGTAAATCCTGGTTTAAAATAAATATTGCTCTTGAGGAAAAACTATATATGATTTGGGAGTTAAGGCAAAAGAAAGAAGCCTGGGGCCTGGAAGCTAGATAAAGCCCACAATTTAATCATATACCCATGCCCAGACAACTTTTGCTGTTAATTTATGAGTTTAGCACAAGTCATTAAATGAATTTTTTAAGGGATAGGCTTCTTTCAGCAAGGAATAGAATCTGGTCTGGATTGCTTCAGGGCAAGAGCATTGCAGAAGTCAATAAAGAACTTCTGTGGAATTTTTTTAATATGAAAATGCAAAATATCTTTATTCCAGCATGTTTCTGCTATGCAGAAAAATCTTTGGATACATTTACACTATGGGTTAAAAGAAGGGATCTTAAGGGCTATGATTTTTTTAAAAAAGTGAAAAATCAATATTTATATTCTAACTGCAGAGAAAAAGACACACAGAAACTAGAAATATTAAATAATAAATTACTATTTCCAAGATCAGCTGCTTCATAGTTAGACTAGAGCTTAAATCTCATCATTAAATACCTTAAAAAGTAATAAGCTTAAATCAATTAAAATAATAGAAAATTAAAATATGTGCATGATCAAAATAGTTTTTTTACTAGTTGCTTTAAAAAGCCTTCTTGTCTAAAGCTGAAATAAATTTCAGTTGATCTAGATAATTCTAATTATTTCTGCTTACTCTAATATTTACAGTACTAAAAAAGAAAATCCAAGTAGTTGAAAAATATTACTGACTTACTGCCTTTAATAGTGGCTGTTTTTCAGTTTCTTAGTAATTATGCACAGTAATACAGTGATACTTAAACAACAGACATTTGCAGCAGAGAAGTAATAAAACATTTAGGATTATTAACTTGTCCATACTAAAAAAACCATGCTGCTACTATGCTGCTCTCAGATACTGGATTTTTGTTATTCATATGGGAAATTTTGTGTTTCTTGCATCTGCTTCCATATGTGAAACCACAATCAGTCTAGGTCTTGAAAACACTTAGAAAAACAAGTTAGAAAAAGCAATTGTTGGAACATAGCATTGGTCCCAAGTGAAGATGAAATGATTTATTACCCGACAGACCTGTTGTCTGTCCTTCAACCTGATCAGTCATCATGCTCCATAAGAATCCCTTGTCAGATGGAAAACATCAAGGAATAAACAGAATTCAACATCGCTACACTATTTAGCCAGCAACCATGCAAAAAACTGATAAGGCATAAAATACATTTAAATTGCCATGCAAGCCAGAGGGATATCTGATGGATGATTAAAAAAGGAAAGAACATTTGTCAAATTATAAAGTAGTGTGCTTCAGTCAGTGACAGACTTAGGAATTTCTATTTGGAAAGATTTTCAAACAGGAAGAAAAATTTGTCTAGCAAAGATTCATACACTTAAAGTGGGCCAGCATAATTTAAAAATCTGAGGTACTTCAGTGAAAGATGGTAATTTAGGAGTTCTTCAGTGTGACTTTATCATGGTTCTTTTGCCACCAAAGAGGAGAAAATTATTCCCCACACAGCTGCTAATACATCCCTTGGGCTGGCCCTGATTGTGACAGCTCACTCTTCTGAGACCTGCATTCCCAACTGCTCCAGGAGGACCACTGTAGTGTTTATTCTATCTCATGGAAGAAAGAAATTTTCAAAGAAATCTATAAAAATGGCATAATAATTCACATTTTAAATTATTCCTTATTTATCTGTGCTTGATTTCTACAGTATAATTCTCAGTAGGCTGAGAATTATAACTAGGAGTTTTCTGGTTAAAAAAATCAAGACGCTTTGCACCAAACTTTATTTAGATAGAAAATTTCTAGTTGGCATTGATATTATCAATGCTAATTTTAAAATTAAATAATTAATATTATCAAGGCTAACTTTAAAATTAAAAACCTAGTTGTACTGAATTTAAAAACAGGGTGGGTTTTTTTCTTAGCGTATATGCTACAAATGGAAAAAAATTTTTTTTGTTTATTTTTGCCTCTGTGCAGTTTTCCAGCTGCAAGTACTTGTTTGTCATAAATGTTTACTTGTGTTGATTTAAAATTATTAATGACAATATTTCTACAGGCTTTTTTTAAAAAATATTTTGCAGCGAGAAACATAAATGTCCTCCAAAGGAAGAAGGCAGTGTCCTTTAAAGGCTTTTGACATTTCCAGTGAGTTGATATTAGAGCTAGAACATTTTTATAAGTAAAACTCTCCGAAGTGAAGACTGGGAGATGTTTTTCTGAGATGAATCTATTTGGCCACTGGGTGCCATCCTTGCTCCACTTTAAGGCTGGTCGCCAAGCAGCATTTCTGTGAAGCCATAAAATCCTGAAAAAATGTAACGCCGATGCAATTTCACACCATCATAATGTTTGTGTGTGTGTGTGCATGTGGTAGAATATGTTCCCAGCACAAGGCAGCATGCCTTTCTTACACGTGTCACTGAGAGACTGGGGAGAAAAAAATATCCTTACAGGTTCAGCCATGTTATATCCAGAATTTTTTTTTTTTTTTTTTTTTTTTTTTTTTTTTTTTTTTTTTTTTTTTTGCATTCCTCCATCAGCTGGTGAAATGAGGCTGTGCTGAAAGGGCTGTTCCCACACACAGGCATATGAGTGACCATGCTTCTATGCAGTATTAACTTAGGCTCTGGGATTATTTGAAAGAAAATAATTCCCTGGATGCACACTTGTTTTCTAGATCAGTTTGGGATGTGTGGGCCTGGATCATCCAAGCAAAACATTATCTAGCCTATATTATGCACAAAAATATTTGTAATTGAGTCTTGTGCAGGTTCTTTATGACACTGTTTCATTGTCTGCTCAGGGTGGACTCTGCTATTGGTTTAGCAAAATCCCTGACAGAGTAAATATAGTTTCTAAGAGAAATTGTGTCAGTAGTTCTGTGGGTTTAGTCTTTCAAATTTCAACTACAAATACTTTACATGTACGAGAAATCAACTATAGCACACACACTCCCATCACAATCTGCCTGTGCATACAACAGCCTGCTTGGTTGCTTCAGCATAACTCGCCTACCCCTGCTTTCCCTGCTGCTACACAGCTGTGTGTGTTCTGTCCCTGCAACAAGCTCAGGGCACACAAAAACCCCACCCCAAAAATAACAAAAAACTCCATCCATGCATGGCCTTCATAAACTCTACTGTTAAGCTGATTCCAATACTACTTGTGCTACCTCTATTTTCCCTGAAGGAAACCTGTTGCTGTGAGGACTGGTGAGGAAAAGCTATAAGCAGCATAATATATACATGTATTTAAAATATGAAGTGTTTATGACTGTATTGCAGCCTTTTACCTCAAAGTAATGATATATGAAAAGCAACATTTGTTTAGAGAAAATTTACAAAGGTAGTAGCATGTGGGTAGTAAATAAGGAGCGAAATAAGTATAAGATTTAAGTGCCTGTTATTTGGTTTTTGTTGAAATAATAGCATCTGCACATTTTGGGTTTTGTCAAAAAGCTTGTGGTGCTGAGGCTGTGAGTTGTGTGTGAAGCAGAGGTTGTGCTGCAGTGCAGGGTGCTCAGGCTTTCTCTGGTGGGGGGCTTTGTGGATGAAGGGGGCAGTGGAGGATGTACATTCTGCTCTGAGGAGAGGAGCTGGGCTCAGTGTTCAGCCTGCCCTGCAGAAGCCTCACATGGGATAAGCCTCGGCTTGTGAAGCTGTAGTGAGATGAACCTCTGGTTTGGAGAGAAAGCTCTGAGTGCTGAGTGCTCCTAGGGAGTGATTTATGGGTTCAGAATAGGATGGCTGGATTTCTCTTAAACCTGCAATCAGAACTTGACAAAAAGTAAGGAGAAATAAACAAAAACATTGTTTAAGGGGAATCACGGAAATGTTCTCTGTAGGATTCCTGTAAACATACGTTGTAAGGTTGAAGGTGTTGTCAGTATTCTTTATTGTCCAGCTGACAGTATTCTGCTATAGCTGTCACTCTAGCAGGTCTGAAATAGGACTTTCTCCCCAGTGGAGCAGTAACCCACTCATACATTTGCATAACTTTCCCCACCAGTCACTGTACTGCCAGCCTGATTTGTCACAGCTGCTTGGAAAGAAAATTTCAGTGGCTCCCAGGAAATCCCATCCAGTGCCATTGTGCCCCTGCAGCACTATCATGGCCCTGAGATGACACAGGTCTGGTGGTCCTGCATGTTGCCTTTGGTGCACTGAGAGCTGCTGGAGTGTGCTGGGATCACAAAAATAGTGTGATACCAGTGCATGTCCCATTGTGGCTCTGGTGGGATTTTTGAGGTTCTTGTTTTGGGGGTTTTTTTAGTGTCTCATCGTGGCAACCCCTTCACTTTTTTTCACATGCTCTCTTCCTCTGCGTGCCCAACTGAGAGCTGCTGGGCACAGTTTGGGCTGTTTGTCACCAAATATGTGAGTTCCCCCCTATGCCTTCACATCATGTCCATTGTGAGAAGAACTTGTCCCTGCTCCTTCCACCCTTAATCATGTTTTTCCTCTTATGAGTCTTCAAGGAAGGAGCTAGAACTTTTACTCCACTTTCTGGGTAGGAAAAAGGCTATGTTGTATCCCACTTTCCTCACCCTCCCAAATTTACAGGCATGAGGGGGGGTCAGTCCACATTACCCATTCTGCTCTTCATGGGAGTAACAAAGCTGACTTTTTGCCACCAAAACCAAGAAAAGCTTTGTGGGAAATGGCAGCCTGACACTTTTGTAGTATAGAGAAATAGTTGCCCTAGGTTTGCTGCTTGTGTTTGTTTGAAATTCTGAAACAGAGACTGAATAGACCCTTTTGTACAAACTTCTCATCTGCACTGATGGTCATAAAAACTCGACAGTTGCTAGCCTGCAGTATGTGACACAGTGGTTCTTTCCTAATCACCATCGGCCAAAAGGACGTGAACGCTCCCCAGCGCGCCTTGGGAGATCATTGTGTCCAATGTGCATGCCCTGTAAAACTCCAGTCCTAGGCTGCTGTGGTTATGGACTTTGGCTTTAAGAAGAATAGATGCCTAGACCATTAATTGTTTTTATTTTATGCCTCTGTTCTTTTAAAATCAAAATTTCTTGTTCCTTTTATAGGCTGCCATATATTTTCTTTCTGTGTACTAGGAAACAACTCTACCATCAAGGATTGATTTTTAGTAACATAAAATAACGTTTTTTCTGTCTATTATAGTTTGTAACAAAATTTTGTACGTCATTTTTATCTCTGAAACGTATTATTTCTTTTTGATCGGTCTCAATTGAAGAAAGTGATATGTTCAGATAGGATTGATTGACTGATAGAAATATTCAAAATGCTTTCTGCTTTTTAGCTATAATTCTGGGGCTAGCTTTGGAAATAGCATGTGTAACACTATAATGACATACCTTCCCTTGCCCTTTTAAAATTAAAATTATAAGATAAATCCTTTCCTCAGGCACATACAATTTTATCCCAAAAGCAGAAATTAAATATTATACTTTTGTCCTAAGCCCACACTTGATGATAATTTTAAAGAAATCCTAAATGCTATATTTGATAGTGATATATTCCTTAATGGCTACTTTTCTTATTCTGATAGAAGAAGCAGGCTAAATAGTTTTCTTAATGCTGTGAAATTTCTCTTTTAGTTAAAAGTACTACCAGCATCATACCAAGCAGTAGCTATATTTGGTAAATGGTTAAACCAAACGCAACTTTTTGCAACAAGACAAAATGCAACTTTCTTTGTTCTACATTTCATGTCTAAAGAGCACGTTAAGCTGTTAATTTGCCATTCGAAGGTGGAGCAGTTGCACTGCATACATATACATACTTCAGCTGCGGATTTTGAAGCTGGATGCATGTACTGCTTTATTCTTGGTTTATCAATGCAAAACTTTGACTAAATCAAGGAATGATCTTTTCCAGCAAAGGGCTCAGACACCTTCTGTGGGACTTGGGGCAGAGTTGGGGCATTTGATCTCACAATTGCAACCCTCTGTTTCTCTGTGGGGTTAATCTGAGGAGGTATAAAATACACAAATCCTGTTCCATCATGCCTTTCATCTAACAACTGTTCAGATACAAGACATTCACAGAGACTGGAACCTCGAAGGAGTCTGGTAGATCTGACAGCTGCAAAGTGTGTTTATGTGGCAGCAGGAGGTGTCCTTGGGGCAGGGGCCTATGACTGGTTGGTCTCAAAAGCTCTCTCCAAATTAAACGAGGCTGTGTTTCTGGGTGATTTCACTATTGAAGGCAGAGCAATGCTCCTGTGATAATCATGCTTAAAAAATTATTAGAATCAAAATCAAGAGGAAAATACACATCAGTCATTTCCATACCCACTCCCCTTTACTGTAAATACTGGAAAATTCCCTTTTAATGCCACCGTCCTGCCTCTGCTCCAGTTGGTCATTGGAAAAGAGGTGCCAACTCAGTGTTGTGAAGGGCAGAGTGTTGTCATCCACAGTCTCCAGTAACAGATGGAGTCCTTTAAAAGCCAGTTTGCTCTGGACATCAAACATGCCAAAGCTGCAACATTTGATTCTCTCTCTTTTGGAGAGAGTAAACGTGTCAGACTGGAATATAACAGGCTTTGGTCTTCCATGGCTATGAGGAAGTACAAAATCTGTCCACTGCTGCTAATAACTGACTATAAAAATATATTTTAAAAGATGCCTGCCTGCAGCTATAAATACAAGCAAACATTTTAGAGGCCTTTATATATGAAAAGAATCTTTCACAAATAAAAATCTTTGCCATCAGAAAATTATGTCTTTGAAATGGCTTCATGGAATCACAGAAGATTATGTGAGAGATAATGAAGGCATCACATTTCAGTATTCTTCACTTTGATACTTTCTCTTCAGCTTTTGATGATCATCCTTTAAGGTTTTTCAGATCCTAATCATCTAAGAGAGATTTGAGATGAAGAGATACTTGAAAAGGCATTTTTATTTCTTCTCTGTGTGTCATGTTGTCTGGAGCTCCAGTTTCACTCAAGTGTACATGAGGTCAGATCCTGACCTGCTATTTGAATAGTATGTGGACTAGGGACTCTAACAGTGCCCCTGGGATTATTATTTTGCCATTCTTTTGCTACATTGGGGTATATATTTCATGAGATATCTTTATATGTGTGAAATATAATCAAGTTTCTTGCTACTTCCTTCCATCAGTCTGGCAGTATTTTCTGATCACATGCCACTGTAAATAAGGCTGTGGAAAAAGTGGACTACATTCAGTAAGTGGAAGCTGCTCTGGTATCACATAGGAAGGAAGCTGAGTACATCAAATGGCAGAATGTACCTTCTCCTTAAACAAAGCCATACTAATATACTTATCAGTATGTTTCAAAATACTTTCCTTGCATAATATGTATTGATGTCTCTTATCCACGCAGGTACTAAAACAGAAGTAGAGAAATTTTAAGATGACATGGCAAAATAGGATGTCAGTGTTTTCTGCGTTTAGCTGGACTGCTACCATGGTGGTGCACATTTTACAAAGGAAGAATGCTTTGGGAAGAACTCACCAGTTTCTTTACATCTGATTTTATCACATTATCAAATATGGATACAGAAGATTGTAAAGAATATGCTATTAGATAAGTTAGTGCAAAATCATTTAGTAAGCATTTTCCTTCTTAGGCTTTATTTCATCCACAGAAGCCCAAAGGCTTATTAATACTAAACCAAAAATGTTATTTTTTTGTTTGCATGGGCTGTCTTTTATAGTGGCCAGAATTGTGACTGTGTGGTGAAAGCCACTTTGATGTTCCACATGTTTTACAGTAGGAGGGTCATTAATGACATATGGCCTTTTGTGATGGCTGATGGAAACTAAGGCTCAACCAGTCCCTTGTCTCTATCCTGTTCACAAGTAATGAGCAGGCTGTGATAGAATTTATGTGGTAGCAAAGAGCAATGAGGAAAGGAGAATCTGTCTCTAAGGTGAACTGAGTACAAAGGTGTTTTTTCTCCTTCCTGTATTCATTCCACCCTATTCCATGCATGCCTGAGTATGGAGTAACCACAGATCTTATCCTTATTCTCTTGTTTGGAGGCATGACATCCTCTTTTTTAAGCTACCTGCGACTCATCTTTTCCTAGTCTGGCAACTGCCGAGTTTGTATTTTATTAGGCAAGACCTGTTGCCTTTCATGTGTTCAGGCAAACTTGTGTTCTTGATTTCCTTTCAAGACAAATTTTTGGGGTTAGTACTGGGGGTATGGAAATGTGACCAGAGGAGGCACATCCGGCTCTAACTTACCATAAGCTCATAGAAGAGTCATGTGAATTTTCCTCAAGGATACAAAGAACTTTGAAATTGTTTGATTCACAGGGTAAAAAGATTCCAGGGTAAAATGTTCTTAATTGTTTTTAGAGAGGGGAAATTGGATTTCAAAATGTTAAAAAACCCATAGCCTTTTAAGTGATTCTAAATCACTGGGGTGCTTTAAAAACAATTTCACTGTAACTTGAATTTTAATTGCCTGCCCCTTCCTTTTGCTGTCATGGTTCTTTCATTCTCTCTGTTTTCCTGAAAGAGAGCATTGTTATTGCTGTTTATTTTAAGAAATCCACTGGTTTTTTTCTTCCTGTAGCACTGCAAAATTTCAGGGAGGGATATGTTTTAGTATTCTACGTTATTAATATTTTTTTATATCTCTGCAATTTAAAAGTGATGTTTTAACGACTGTTCTCCTCTAAACCCTGGACTTTCGCATTTCTAGCCTAAGAAGCTGATGATAGTCAATGCCAGGTGCAGCCAGAATATTGCTGCAGCCCCACAACATATCATTTTTTTAACATTATTCAAATTAGGCTCTGCACTCATAATTCTGTTGTTTCCTTTATTGCTGTTGTAAAGAAAATGGTTCTTTTATACAAATGTTATCTCCTGGCTATTAATTCAGCAGTTATTTTGGATTATGGCACTTCTGTTAAATTTAGGAATGTAAAACCTCATAAATATTTAAAAGTTTCAGACTGACGTAGGACGAAATTGGTTTTGACTTGCTTTGTTAATATCCTGTTGTTCAATTTGTAATAGATTTGGAATATATTGTTATTTCTCCAGTGTTTGACAAACGCAAAGACAATTTTAATTGAGCAACCGCTTCAAGTGTTCTACCTTGAATTGCAACAGGCTGATAAAAGTGTTGCTTTCCAGAAAAAAATAACAAGGAAAAGATCTGGTTTTTTAAGAGGCAAGAACCTCTGAAAACATTAATTACATCCCCCTTCAAAGTTAATGAAAATGCAGCAGTGGGTTTGTAAAGATTGTTTTAGTAAAAAGTTTCAAGAAAGTCTACTCACCATCAAGTGCTTCTCTTTCAGCTTGTTATTTAAGCTTTTCACTGAGGAACTAAGGAGTATGATGTACAAATGTGTTTCTTTCCAAAAAAGGGATTCTATTGGGAGTCTTATTTCTATCCAGTGAGAGTGTTCATAGACTTAATATTAATGTGCAACTCCATTATCCCCCAAGTCTTTGAAGAATAATTGAATGATTAAAAAGTCACAGTTTTTGTAAGATTGCTGAAGGTCTGGACAGCACAGTCTCTGGGCCAGCATTCCTGCTTCACACCTAACCATGTTTTCTTTCTTTCTTTATCTTGAAAGTATAGATATAGTTTTTCAGATCTTAAAGGGTGTTAAGGTTTAACTCCTGATGGGATCATCTAGAAGTATTCAAAATATTTCAGTGATTACTCAAAAAAAAGATGCTGAATTCATTCAGCCTGGCTAAGTATGTGAGCAGACCACTGAGTGTGCAGTTAACAGAACTTGCATCTCTGCCTGCATGCTCCAGAGGTTCTTAACCTGTGTCCTGGGATGACACTTGACTGGTTTTCTGTATTTCCTGTATCAGTTTAACTCCCTGTCATGACTTTCTGAGGTACTGAACCAAAAAGATTTTTCTTCTCCGTAGCAAGTAAGTTAAAACCACAGTGTTAATACTGTTTTAAGACAGGTTTACACCATCTTCTCTTATGTGGTACAGCTAAAGCAGCTTAATCTCTGCATAAAGTAATGATTGAGGCGGCACTTTTTCTTCAGCTGAAAGAAGATTTTTACTTGTCAGTAATTTGTAGTTAGAGTGCAGTATTTCAAAACACAAGTTTTCAAAATGGAAACCATAAAGTAGTCACATAGAACCTGTAACAGTCAAGGTGAACTTACATTACAGTCGCATGAACTAATTGGTATTTTATGCAAGTGTGTAGCTGGATGTTCCATACCAGCTGTGTCCAGGATTTTAATTAATTCAGCATTGACCAACGCATAGCCTGTGGGCTGGATCCAGCTCCTTTGAGAGGCTTCTACCTGACCCATCACCTTCTCACTGCGGGAGACAGGGGACAGATGTTCCTTCAGCCAATGCACCCCCTGCACCTGCCCTCTCTAGAGAGATGAGCAGCAAGTCTGAAGGGGCGAAAGGAAGGTGAAAGAAGCCTGGGAGGTTTGTCAGCACCTCTGACCAGCTCAAGCAGGTGCTGCCACTGAGCAAGCCACAGCACATATGTGTGCTCAACTAAATACATCAGCCAGTACGGCACACATTCCTATGATTTTGTCTGCAAGAGCAGCTCATTCCTCTCTTACAAACAGAAGTCCCTGTTATACAAAGCAAAATGTAAGGCTTTTGCTTTGTTTTATTGACTTACTATATAATTAGCATGTTGAAATGTACTTGGAGTACTTTGTACTTTGGGGTGTACTTCTGCTAGACATTCCTTGTATTCCTCTTCTATATGAGTGTAGTGAACAGTGTAAAGCAAAGAGCACTTGGTATGCTTATGATTGTGAAGGCATTTGGATGAAGAAATGCTGCAGAGCAGTATATTTACTTTGCATTTCCAAATGGTAGCAATTAAAACTCACAGCTTCTGGCTATCCAGATGTTTCTTGCATTACAGCACTGTAATTTGCATTGGAATATACTGGGTTACGGCAGTGGCTGTAAAGTGGTCAGCTTTCAGTCTAAATGCTGTATCTGAGCTCCAGTTGGGATGGTGGACACATTTCCTGCTCATACCAGGTTCTTCTCCTTCCCACTGTTCCCACACTCTGTTAGCTTGATGTGTTTGTGTTTCTCAGATGAAAACTTTAACTGCTCAGCATTTGAATCAAGCAGGGGATGTATTGGCAGGTCAGAACTGATGTACGGTTTGTTTCTTGTAAGAGTGAAAAAAAAGGGAAAAAAGACTGAAATGTTGAATCAGAAATTTCCCTTTGGCGTTTTCAGGCAGCAAACATCCCTCTGGTGTCAGAGCTTGGCATTGATGATATCCATTTTGACGACTTCTCGCTCGATGTGGATGCCATGATTACTGCAGCCCTGCGGATGTTCATGGAACTTGGAATGGTTCAGAAATTTAAAATTGACTATGAGGTAACCATCTGCGCTGCAAATATCTGCTGCTTTTGTCTTGGCACTGCTCTGTCCATTTGTACACATTTAGTAGCCCTGCTACAAATTGTACTTTTAATTTCAGACGCTGTGTAGGTGGCTTTTGACAGTGCGGAAGAACTATCGCATGGTTTTATATCACAACTGGAGGCACGCTTTCAACGTCTGCCAGCTGATGTTTGCCATGTTAACTGTGAGTATCCATCTACACAGCCCCCTAAGAGCTTTTACTGCCACATTGCCTAACCTGGCTAAGCATTTTCCAGCACTCAATTTCTTTTCCAGTTATTATGCTACTCATTTCCAATAGAAAAGCAGACAGAACTTATTCGACTTAAGGCAGCACATATTTGGCAAAACCTTATAGTGTTTTAGTGACAGTGATATCATAGGCACATTAAAGTGACTGAAAACAGATGGCAGTCTTGGAGTGCTCTTATTATTACAGATCATGATCTTACAAAATGTTTTTCTTTTGGAACTCTTTGATTTGACATTTATTTGAAACTCCTAATTGGGAAGTACAAAACCAAGGATTAGAATCCCAAAGTATTTATTATGTTGATATTTATTATCTCCTTATCCAGCTTCATCTAAATAGTTTTAGAAGGTACTGCCTCAAAACATTTGAAAATTATCTTCCAGCATAGTGATCTAAGTGAATCTTGAGTCTCCACTGGACACTGTTAACACTTAGGGGTTTTATTAGCATGCATCTCCAGCAGTACCTGTGGCTCCTTTCAGCATACAAGTAAATTCTGCTGGAAGTACCACTGCTAACATACTAAAACAAGTTTACTGCTCTCTCTCCCTACACCACAGCAACCTCACTGCATGACACAACCCATGTTTGGCTAGTTCATTCTTGTAAATCTACCAATAAAAAATTTAGGGGTCCTGAATGCCAGAACTTCGTGTGTAGGGCAAGAAAAAAAAGCTTCTGACTTCCCCTGGCAGGCAAAGATGTTGTTCTAGTGCGTGGTCCATCCCAGTAGAGTGGGTGTATTTCTGTGAGTGTTGATGGAGGCATAGTGAAGCTGTACCGTGCACCATGAGACAAAGGAAAGGAAGAGGTTCAACGAGAGAACAGTCACCTCTTCCTCTGGGCATGAGGCTGCTCAGCTGCACAGAATTAACATTGTTTCAGCAGGCACTTGCTCATGCTCTCTAAGGAAATTTGGTGGTAATACTGGGTGTTGGTAGTTTTTATGGTTTTATAAACTTGATATGCTTTCTTTCCCCCAGTTTTAGAAAAAGGAAAAGTGCTTTACTCTGATGAGTATGGGCAAGGGCGGGCAGCGCCGCAGGGTGTAAGTTAACAGTAATTTCTGCCATAGGCTGCCGGGGCGGGGAGCGCCCAGCCCCAGCGGTGACACCCCTAGGTGGAGCTCCGAGGCCAGGTTTGCGGCATGCTGCTCTGCCGGTGGGACCGGGCTTTTCCCATCCCGGCCGGCAGAGAGGAGGCAGGGCTCTGCTGCTCCAGCAGCCACCAGCGCCTGCCTGGCCTCCACCGACAGATGCTCTGACCGTGGCTGTCACAGCGTCATCTCAGAATCCTTTTAACAGCCAGCACAGGGATGCAACTCTCTGTGAGATGTGATCTGGCGTTTTTAAGCCAAGTTTGTTTCTGTGCCCGCGCTCCTGGTAATAAACAGAATGAGCAATTCCATGTGCAGGGCTGGATGTGAGTGGCCACAGCACTGGGGTTTCCACACATCCCACCCCGCTTTGCTGTGGCTCTTGCTGAGAACGAAGTTCAGGTGCTTCATATGTTTGGTCTGTTCTCGCTTCCTGATACAGGAAGATTCATTTTGTGCAAAAAAAGATACAAAAGAGATACTTGAGATTAGTAATAATGCAAGGCTTGCTCCTACTGCATTTGTCTTGGGGATACCATTCAAGTTAGCATGTGCCTTCTTTTCTCACTGGTAAAAAGAGAAAAATTCTATGACAAACCCTTTGAAGGGCTTATCAGAGCCCTTCTCTGCCAGTCATGAAGGCACTTCTTTGTGCAGTTATTGCACCTTATTTCTAATTTCTCCATGATAGTCAGCAATATAGACTGCCCCACAAATAGAAACCAGTAATTCTATTTTAGGGCATTTTCAGGCAGGATTTACCATAGCATAGTGATGTCTAACCTGTAATGCAGTAGCCTCTAAGGGCCCCACTGTACTCCCACTGAATGCACAAGGAAAATTCAGCTGTGTTGAACAAGCCAGACAACAGAAATTCAACAGACAGCAAACTATTGTTTCACTCCTGGTAAACTCAGCCTTTTGCATATCTAAAGCACGTTTCTGTATATTTCAGTATGTCTTTTCTCTCTCCTGAACAATCATGAGCCCAGTTCTGCAAGCCATAGTTCTGTATTTCAGATGTCCAAGAATTCTGAAGACAAGCACTGCAGCAAGGCTGCTCCTGCAAGCTAAGGCAGTACATGAGAGTAAAGTGCAGGATCAAGCCCAGGCTTCGTTATCAGTGCCTTTGCCAACACAGTTCACATTGATACTTATTTCAAAGGGCAAAAATGAACAAGTAAGCAATACCAAATTAAAATCCCATCTGGTGTGCTAATAACAAAACATATAGATGTGGGGCAAGGTATAATGAATGCAATTCATTTCCTCACATGAAAGAATGACCTCCATAACTCACTGGAGACTCTGCCACTCATGAGTTATGGGTCATTCCTTTTCTGGTGAAAATAAATTTTACTGCACCATCATCTACAGCCATGTAATTTTTTTTCCTCTTGTAAATTCAGAAATGGGGAAATGTAATCCTCTGTTTACTTGCATTATGTTCAAAGGAGATATCCCCTTACTGTAGTATTGTTTTAAATGAAATGTTTTTTACTATGTGACATATGCTATATTTCTTTCATATGTTCAGTGACAAGACTTTTCATTAAATAAAATGTGGCATTTATTTTTGAGATATTGCTACTGTTAATAAATTCCTTAATTGGTTTCCCTGCATTTGCAATACAGGTTGAATTCTTGAATTTAATCAAAGCTTGGATTACACTAAAGAATAGTTATTAAAACATCTATTTCATATTATAAAATTTCTCTTTTAAGTTATTTTAACTTGGACATGAATATTTTCTCTAGAGTGAAACTTGACACATGGTGTGTCGTCAGTTACAAACTATTTTTAATCCCCTTTTATAAATAGACCTTTATTATTATTTGTTATACAAGAGCTATGTTTAAAGAAAAAAAAAAGAGGAAATGCTATTTTAGAGGATTTTTTCTACTTGGGGAGATGTTACTGAAACTAAAACAAAAGCAATGCCACTAGAAATCAGGTGAAATCTTTCCTAATATTCAAGTTATTCTGTACACTGGTGGATTCTACACAAGATTAATCAATCTTTTCTTTCTTCATACTTGATCATCTTTTCTGCTGTGTAAACTTTAAGCAATTATAAAGCTTTTGTAGCAAGTCTTGTACTTCCTCAATTCCCACTGAAGTACATTCCTGAGCACCTGGGGGAGCTTGGCTCCCTGTATTGGCTAAGTATTAACTGTGGCCATATTTCAGACTGTCTAAAACAGAGGATACTTAGATTTGAATGTGCATTTCTCTAAGTAGAATTTGTGGTCTTCAGGGTGAATAGCAGAGCTTTCACAGAGTATTGCAGCAGCTGACTATCGTTTCTGAGTGTAAGTTCCTACCAAGGAAAAGCAACAAGTCCCACTGTATCACTTAAACCCTCTTCTTGCCAGTGGGTGAAAGTAGGCCCCTTTGAAAATCAATGAAATTTGGGAATTCTTACGTGATGTTAGTGTTCAGCCTTGGTTTGGTCCTCCAATATAAATGTATTTTGTATATTTTGTGTATAATTTCCTTTCATGCTAACTAGATTAGTGGCTAATTGAGGAGTGTCACTGAGGACTGGCACTATGAAAAGATAAGTGTTACGATTTTCCAGCTCAGCCAGTCGTTTTTGCAGGCATTATGCCCTTCTGCTTCTGAAGAACCAGGTTGTTTCTGCCAGGGGTAAGAGGCACAGCACTGACAAGGTGGTGTCCCACAGAGGCTCTAACATCTCCTCCAGACAGGATCTGTTCAGGATGCTTGAGGTTAGCAATAGCAGTAAATGTTATTTCTCTGACACGAGCCATTCAGGCAGCAAGACTGCTATGACAAGTATCCAAGAGGAGAAGCATAACAAAAGGGATTTTAATTCCTGATTCTAGGATTAACTCGCCCATTCACACAGTCATGTCTGAGCTGCTTGTAGGGGATTTCATTGCATCTCTTTTCAAATGCCTCTCCCAAATTCAAGTGGGTATCTGCAGCAGAAGTATGCCATTTGGGACATTTCCTCTTCAAATCATTCTGCTTCATTTCACTGTGCCAGATTAAAAAACATCTCCTAATAGTTCATAACAGTTCCACAGAGTATATTTTATCTGGGTTCTTTTAAAGGTCTTCCAACTTAACATGTCAGCTATCTCTGACAATAGAGATTGACTAAGATGGTCATCTCAGGATTGAAGAAATCTTTCAGAGTACTTCTCTAAATAAAAATTTCAAAATTTTATCATTTTAGTTTGGGGGTTTTATTTCTCTGATAAAAAAATCCAGTTCCTGTCTCAGTTTGCAGTTACTGGTGTTTGTTTTCAGCTCTTTTTGCCTTTAGTGCCTCCCGAGTAGCAGAGAAATGACATGCTGGAAATGCAACAAAGAGATAATAACAGATCACTCCAAGGACATTATCTATTCTGCTAACCATCTGACATACAGCAGGGAATAGAATATGACAATAAAGCATTTATCTTCTCCTTACTGAAACGTTCATGGTATCAAAACAGAGTTGACTGTTGCTGGATGGACTAACATTACTTATCCCTTTTGCTACTGATAGTTACAGCTGCTATTTTTTTTCTGCTCTCAGACCGCAGGATTTCAGGAGATTCTAACTGAAATTGAAATTTTAGCTTTGATTGTGGGATGCTTATGTCACGACCTTGACCACAGGGGAACCAACAATGCCTTCCAAGCCAAGTAAGCTTTCTAATTCCTACTGTTTTAATTTGGTTTCCTTCCACAGGAGAGCAAAAGGTGACCAGGAAAAAGAATGAAGCATTAATTTCAAGCCTTCTAGGCCAAGGCCAAGTACTCTTATTCCTGTGTGCAGTGAGGGACTATCCATCTTTATCATTCTCTGTTCCTTTAAGTAATTGCTGGCTTGTCCTTTGTAGCTGGCTGTTGAACTGACACCACATATTGAAATGTGGTGCCAAAACTTGATGTTCTTTTCAAGCTCAGCTATTATTGATTCTGGTTTTCAACCCAGGAAGTACCTAAATTGTCTGTCTGGGTTGTTCTTGCTGACTGGGGTGCATGACATTAAGCAAAATCTCATTCTGCTATTGTGAAGAAAAGAAAGTAAGTGAATCTGAAATAATGCTTTCACAGAAACCATGCTGCTGCCCTCAGGCACAGTGAAGTAGACGTAGGTTTGCAGAAGGTTTAAGAGTGGTACTTCTTACTGTGTAGGTAACAGAACTCCTTAGACTAAGGTCAAATTCATTCCAAAATCTGCATTTCCTGAGAGTAGCAGAGACAACAGAAAATGTCCCCAGCAGCATTCTGACCAAGCTGTGAAATAAAGCTGCCAGACACAAAGATTCCTTCAAATCCCATGTTGTTTTCTTCACTCCCCAGTTCCTCTACAGTCAGAATACGAGGCCCCAAGGCATTCCTGTCCTGCAGATCCCAGTGTGCATTTGTAGCTTTTTCTGTTCTGCATTATTGCTAATCCTCCAGTGTGATGGGGGAGTGGTCAAATGGTTGTCCAGACATATTTGAAAGGCAGAGTGATGCTGTATTTTGTCCTACCTTTTGCAGAAGTACCCTGATGCAATGTGTGTATGCAAGGGCTGCTGCATTTCTGGGGGCAAGTTGCCTCAGTGACCGTCACTCAAACTGATGTTTCTGATGTTCACTAAGCTGCCATTTCCTGAGGTATTGGTGTTGCCATACAATCTCAATGAAACAATGACACTGTCTGGATCTTCAATCACCATAGCAGGGAAAATCAATTGCAGAGCTCCAAAGACAGAGCTCATGGTGCAAAGGTTACCAAGCACTGCAAGATGCCTTTTTGCCGCTGAGTCTTGAAGAGAATCAAAATAGACGAGACAAATGGGAAGGAAGCTCAGCTGATTGATGTTTATGTTCCTAATTTACGAAAAGGAGACCTAAGATTTACATCCTGGCCATTTTAGGCTCTGATTAAGTTAACCACTTCTCTGCTGTACCATTACACATGAGTATCTTTTGTGCAGAGGGATGGCTGAGTTAAAGGCACAGGGTTCAGCATTAGACTGCTATCACTCATACTCGTTGTTTGACAACAGAGTACGGAGAGGAGGCTACCATTTTATGACTCCATAAAGAAACTGCTGAAGACATTTAATGAAAGACAAACATTACCACACATGTATAAAACATCCCTGAAAACAGAAGCTGTAGTTTTCATAACACTAACTATGATTTATTCCTCTAACCTGACATAAATTTAAGCATCACATTTTCCTATTTTATCTTCAGTGTCCGATACTGCAGTTCTGTATGATGAAAGTTCAAGGGGTATATGATGGAGGCAATATCACAGTTGTCTCAAATGGCTCTGTTATATATGTCAACAACAGATGCTCTAGGGATGATGTTTCCTGGACATCTTTTTCTCTCATATAGCTGCTTCTGATAATTAAGTATCAGTATGGTGCAGTTTTATGGTATATGCTCCTAGGAGACTCCTTCTGTCTCTAGCATAATCTCTTATTCTCATTTCTTTGGAAAGAAAACCTATCTTGTCACTTTAGGCTGGGTCCCAGAAGTGAAGTACTTGGCCTGAACTACTTTGGTACTTGGTGAACAGTGACCATTCTGACAATCCAGTCCCATTCTCTCCACCTCCCAGCAATTTGCAATTTTATAATATTATTCCATATTTTTTTTGTCCTTTAAATGTAGAAAACCCACCTGCTCTGTGCATTTTGAATCTGATTTTGATTTAAACAATAAATGTGTTGAAAAATACATTCTAGAGATATGCTAAGCTTTAGTTTTATATTCACTGCTCTTACTTGATATTAGCAATAGCAGTAAATGGGGTTTTTTACCTTAATATTTGCAGTTGGGTTTTTTGTTGTGTTTCGGGGTTTCATTTTAAGAGTTTGTGGTTGCCCATTGTAAGCTCTCATGTTTATGTCTATTAAGAATTAAAAATAAAAGGTAGCAGGGGAACAGCCAATCCCAGCTCAAGGACATTACCATGTGTCTTTAATGCGCAGCTCTGTGTCTGTGCTGTTGCTGAGGCACTTTGAAAGCTGCATTACAAAATTTCTTGTAGTTCCAGAAAAATCTTTAGTCAGTTGGCAGTATTTAGCAAAGACTACAACATAAATGCTTTGTATCTGGATTTAAATTAGTATTTTGATCTCATCAGCTGTCTTAAGTGAGGGTTGGTGGAAGTGGAGAGTGTGGCTATCTGCTTTTGTCACTAAATTGTCTCTGAAACCTGCTTCATAAGCAGACGAGCAGGATTTGTTGACTTCCCATGTTCTGTTTCAGGAGTGGATCAGCCTTAGCTCAGCTCTATGGCACCTCTGCTACCTTGGAACACCACCATTTCAATCACGCTGTCATGATTCTCCAAAGTGAGGTACAAAAGCATTACTATTAATCTCACTGTAAGCTGTTGGGCAGTTTCAGCTGGAGAAAGGAAATACCATGTACAGTACCTTTTTAATGCCCTCTCCTTGAGGAATTATTTATTGGTTACCACAAAGGTCACAACTAGCACAAAATTAAACAACTACAAATGCTGATCATAGAGCCCAGAGATTATTATCTGTCTCAATCAGCAAGGGGCAAGGAGAATACATCCTAATCATATTGTCAGCTTTTCTCAGTCTTCTTATGTATATCCTGCTCAGTGGTTTATAAGGAGCTGAAACAGGTGCTTACCTTTCCCCACAGGTGTCATATTCAGAGCATCAGAGACATCCTTTACCAGACCAGTTTAATTTCTTTGGCAGCCTTTCTATAATCAGTATTTTTATGATTTTTTCATAATTTAATACACTATCTTTTAAAACTAAAATCAATAACATCATGCTGTCCAAAGTACATTAATTGCTTTGCAGATACCTGTGAAGACACAGCTCTTGCCTAGAATATCTTGCATGTAACACTATACAGCATATACTACACCATGCATTTAATAACTGAGAAAAGTGAAAGAATGGACATGGAGACCTTTCAAAACTATGGATGCATTTTCTTAATTTACAGAGATTGGTTGTTACAAAATGCATTCAGTAAATATAAAACCAAAACTGCTTTTCTTGCAGCACACTTGGAGAGCATAGCTTGATCTGCAGTAACTTCTGATGAGTTCTGAAATGTCTTGTGACCAGAGACAAATGGGAACAGAGTGATGGCTTTACCTCTGTGTTCGTATCCAGAGAGATTTGTCACAGAACTCCACCTTTAATGTTCAATTTCTTGATGTTATATTTAAAGAGTAAACATAGGAAAGGAAAGCACCAGCTTCTTATAGTGCCAGGGAAAGGTGTACAAAAAAGCAGCATTTGAATGCTAAACAGACGGGTTCAGAATAGGAAAAAAGGAAAGCAGTTTGGGTGCGGGGTTTTTGTTCTAGTTTTTTCCCTAAACTAGTGACACTGTTGAGCCTCTGGAAAAAGCTTTTCTGGAAAACAGTGAGTTCTCTGGTTCCTGGAATCATTATAATTGAATGCCTCAGGCTCAAAAAAAGGACAACTCTGTAGAAGATCATAGACCATGTCAGTCTAGGTGCTTTTCTTTATCTTTTCCAGCTTAAAAATCAAGAAATTTATGAAAAAAAATTATTTGGACTCTACTCTGGCTTTTTTCAGAGATTTAAAATATTACTTGAAATATAAATCCTCACCTTTGATTATTCAGACAGCTTCTTCTCCAGGTCCTCATGTCTAAACCAGAAGATAAACGCTATGGAATTTTTATACAACACATAGAGCTTGCTAATGGAACATGACACTGCTTGGTTTGGAATAAATGCAGATTTGGAACCTCCAATCTACTTAAAGCTACACCTTCTTTTACCAGCTGAGCAATTGGTCTGTCTCAAATAAGCTGAAATATTCTAGTCTGTCTTTGCTGTCTAGTTGGAAACATACTATGTTTTATCACTTACTCGGATTTTGAGCATGTTGGGCTGAGGGGCTATTTATCCTTTATTCTTTACATGCTAACCTCAGTGTAAGTGACTGTGGGCTCTGTAGTGGCATAGTTTTATACTCCATGAAACAGGTCAGAAAGGCAGTAGATATTACAGAATAACGAACAACATGGTAAATTAGCCCTGTTTCAAGAACTCCTATTTTCTTCTGAGTATCTTGGTTTTAATTGTTTTTAATAACATTTAGATTCACAAAGCCTTCTCAATATTTAGCTGAAAAAGAATAATTTTATGCATGGGAAATTTTTTTAGTGCAATAATTAGCTTCTCCTTTAAAAATTCCACCTCTACCTCCCTAGACCTTATCTCATATATGTCCTCATACCACCATGATTATAGTAACCCTTTTGCTGGAAAATTCTTGGTTTTAAGGGCATTTTAATCTTCTTCAGCAGTAGATGGCACTGCATACTGAATATGGGCACTACAGGACTAAATATCACCAAAATAAGACTCTGTTAAGAAAGATGTTCAATATTTATGTAGGTGATTTGGGAAAAAAACAAACAAACAAACAAACAAAAAACTCTGTAATAAGTTTATGTATGTTAATATATGTGACTATTGTCACAAAGATCATTTCTTAAGCTTACTTTTAGAGTTTTTCATTAATTTTATTTCTTTCATCTTATTTTCTCAAGAATTTCACCGACGAATTATAGGGTCTCTGCCCCTCTTGTTTTCAGAAATTCAGTTACAAAAGAACCTTCCCCCTCTCAAATAGCAACATCAAAAAATTAATTTCCTTTCATTTTAGCCATAGAGCATCTTTCAAATTCTTAATCCACAATCCCTTAAAAAGCAGCCACAAAGGGTATTTAAACTCCTCATGAAGTTGTGATTCTTTAGCCTACATAGGCAATGGCTGAATACACTGTAGGACAAGATAGTAATGGGCAGAGTGAGAAAATGGGCTGCTTTGAATGAAAAACTGATTTAGTGTCCTTGACTGCTCTAGCAGCAGTTTGTGTGCATGCAAGCAGCAGCACAGATAAATCTATTAGGATCACTACTCAAAAGCTCCAGTATGCAGCTCCCCAAAACATTTAATAAAATGAGAGATTGAGATGTATCCATAGTTTTTCCCCATAAACTGAGTCTGTGCAGGGTCAGAGCAGAGAGTAAATCTTTACTCGACAGGCTATAATTTCAGCAGAGTTTAGAAAAACATACCAGGTTCTTGATAACAATCATCAACTCTTCTGCCTCAATGTAATCTCAGCAGTATTAACATTATTATTTTGTCGTAGTTTTGCCATGAATCAGAAAAGGCTTGTGCTACAGGGAAACAGTAGACTAACAAGTTAGAAAACCTTTTAAAAACCTACATTGAATGTTAGCCCTTTACGTCTTTTATCTCTTTCATTATAGGGTCACAACATCTTTGCTAACTTGTCCTCTAAGGACTACAGTGACCTTATGCAGCTTCTAAAGCAATCGATATTGGCAACAGACCTCACTCTGTATTTTGAGTAAGTATTGGCATTTCTGGTATTTGATGAATGAAAATTCAGAGAACTTACTCTAATGACCTATTAAATACCAATAAGGATACATAATATGAGAAATTAGTGTTTAGCTATGGTTGAAGAGGTTTAGTCTAATACTTAGTATCTTTTAGACTAATAGAAATATCTCAAGTGTCCAAGTAAGTTTTGCTTTAATGTGTAGCATGTCTGTATCAACAAAAAGCAAGTGAAATCCCAGGATTTCCAAGGACTTCAATGCAATCCCAGGAACCAGTTACAGCTCAGTCACATAATTTTTCTGTCCCTTCTATGATCATTTCTTCAGGCATATAGAAAATCAATTACATTTGAGAATTCTTTTCCACCATTCCAGCATTTCTAAACATGTATGCTAAGAAATATTGTATTTAGTTACAGACCCAGTTGCAGAGGTAACAAAGCAGATACTTTGCTGCTTTGAAGACAAATTTTGCCAATTCACATAACATGATGAGGATAGGTCTTAAAAGGCTTAACTGGGGAGAAGTACACTGGAATCTCTCTCACCTGGTTTTCTTCCTTTTCCTTGTTTGCAAATCAAATCTCAAAGTAGATTTCAAGTTGGGCCTGTATTTCAAATATTGTTAATTATCACCAAGCTCATCCCAGTGAGGATGTGTGGGAGTATGCATGTAGTCAGAGGAGTCATGGTGCCACCATCACACTGAGCTTCTGACATCTGTCATTAGCCTGCAGCTGACTTAGGGGCAGCAGTGCTGACAGATGTGCAGTTTCAGTGCACTGCCTTCCCAGTCTTAACAAAAAGTCATCCTTAGGAATTTTTGTTTGGTGTCCATCAGCATCCTATCCTGTCTATCTCTGCCATGTCTCAAGTGAAAGCATTAGACTACCAGGAGAAGTTTAGCTTAGATATTAGAGAAAAAAAAAAATTCACTGAAAGAGTAGTTAGATATTGGAATAAGTTTTCCAGGGAGATAATGGAGTCACCACCTCTGGAAGTATTAAAGATCTGCCTTGATATGGTTCTTAGGGGCAATATAGTTCAGGGGTCATTACAGTGGTGCTGGGTTAAAGGTTGGACTTGATGACCTTGAAGGTTTCTTCCATTCTGTGAGATACAAGGACCATAGGTCCTCTTGTCTCACCAAAAATAAATGCTGCAGAAATTTTGTTCTCTCAAGGAGGAGATGAGTGACAGGGACTGAGAGGACAGCTGCCCTGGCACAGCTCCTGGAGACCCTGGAGGAGCCAGAGAGGGCTCATGGCAGTGCCTTGAGATAGACCCTGTTCAGATCCAGATGTGATGGAGCTCTCTTTCCTGCCTGCCTTAAGCTGAAAAAACCATGTGGTCAAGTTGTTTTTCTAGTTTTAATACAGAGAAATAACGTCCAAAAGGGATATAACTGAATTGCAAGATTATTTTTCTTTACTTGCATAACTGATTTTTTTGTGCTGCATGAATCAGAAGACTTTTAGCAAATGAGGCCTCCTTACTCAAAAGTCTGCAGATAAGTTATTTTTTCCTCTTGTGTTACTACCATTCTTTAATGAGGTGATAGCTATGCTAGTTTCTTTCAAAAAGTGCCCGAAAATCACTCTCTAGAAACATCTGTGCTTTACATTTCTTAAAGCCACCCTATGTGAACAGGTGTTTCTACACAATTACCTAATTTGGGTTTTTTTCAGTTTGCTACATCTTCAATATTTTTGTAGAGAGGGGAATTCTCATATCAGTATTCTTAAAATTACTAAACCTAATGATCACAAGCTCCAGGTAGCAAAACAGCAACAAAACTCCAGGCAGAGCAAGGCTGTACTTTCCAGACCTTCTCAGGGCATTACTTTTATAAAAACAAACAAACAAAAAGATTGCTTTCACTGAAAGATCAGATGGGAAATATATTTGCTTTTAGTTTATAGATAATGGCACTTGGTAATACAACAAGTAAAAGCAAGGAACCAAAATTAAGTTTATGGAAATTCATTCAAATGATATCTTGAGCCAGTGAGCTGTGGAGCAAATGGATTTGCTATAGGAAAATAACCTCCCTTTGAGGCAAAATACAGCCAATGTTACTAAAAGACCCTGGAAAACTCTTATAATTCAGTTTGTTTCTGAAATTCTGCCATATTATACTTGCTTATTAATAGAAAACCTCATAATTTTTGATACCAGCAGAAGGAAATGCTAAATTGTTTCATCATACATGGCTGCTTTCTCCCAGTTCAGTCCTTCCTACACTGAAACTTCTCTGGGGAGCTGGACTACTACTTCTGTATCCATTTAAATGAATTTCAAAGAAAATCCCTTAACGGTTTATCCTAATATAAGGCCTGGAGACTCACATTTTCAGTTACTGTTTATGGATCTCTACATTTGACATTTGAAAATTTTAGGTTTCTGGTGTGTCATCTTCCAGAGCTTTCAGCTTTAAACATTCTTGCCTGGTTTTTGTCCAGAAACATATTAATTGCTCAGAATATCCAATACTGCAAAATGAAATCTTTTATTTCCCAAAGTATAAGGGATTAGATATCATTATACAGCCCTTTTATAGCCCTCTTCTAGCTGCTGTATGAAATCCATTATAGAAAGGCCTTACAGTAGGAGTGACTGGTCATATATATAAAACCATGACAGTCAGGGACCAGAATATTGCAATGTGCCCCACAAAATGTTTTGTCAACTAATCAATGGAGTGTTTCTGGCAGTGTGCATCTCCTGGTGTGCAAATGTATACTGGCAGCCATCAGACTGCACCGTCAATAATCACTGTCTAAAATTTCAGTCTAGTTGAAGTAAACATAGAAAATACAAGACTTTGCAAACTCTCCTGTTGAATCTAACTACATTTCCTCTTGACAAAGAGCACACTCTCATGTGAGATGGGGAACTGAACTGTCACTCAGGATGTAGGTATTTATTTGTTTTCCAGCTTTGATGCTCATATGTTGTGTCACTGGGGGGAAGTTGGTCCAAGTTTTTGTACCTCAACTTCTGCTATATCTTGGGCAGGGTCAATTACATCTTGTAGTCACATCGCAAACAGTGAGAGCTGCTTGGAGTCTCAGTGCCATAAAAGATTACAGACTATGATGACTCAGAAATTTGATTCTTAAAGGCAACAATCAAGCATCTGTTGCCAAGAGGTTCTGTCCATCTCACATTTTGTCCCTGCTTGAGGACATGAAGAAGGCATGAGAAGACAAACCATGGGACCAAGCAGGGAGACCTAGTCTATAAGAACTATGAACTCAAGACAACAGCAACCTGTGTGTCTCTATTTCTTTCTGTGTGCTGGAAATTACAGGAATTGCACAGCTCTGAAAAACCCTTCAGGATATAGAAGTAAAAACCATTTTGCAAGGACAAGAAAAGAGAAGCATGTTTGTATTTTTGGGGTGTTTCTATTGTCTGTCTGTCCGTTGCTGTAGGTGAACATTTCATGCTTCTATGGAAGACTGAACATTTCAGAGCCATTCATTTCCTTATCTGTGGAGACCATAAATCCAATACTGCTTTTACTAGGCAACTCTGACATTGATAACAGACATTTATAGAACATGTTCGGAAATTAGTATGTTTCGCTTAAATGGACTGTCAGCGTAACGGCTTTAACAATAATACATGAGGTGCAGTGATTCTGTATCACACAGAGAACGGTGTTCCTGCTGCAGTGCTGCCCTGGAAGTGTCTTATTTTCTTCTCTGACAATCTGGGTTTTTTTGCAGGAGAAGGACAGAGTTTTTTGAACTTGTCAGTAAAGGTGGTTATGATTGGAATATGGAAAACCACCGAGAAATATTTCGGTAAGCACTGGGTTTTTTTGCTTTCTGGTTATTTCAAAGTGTAGCCATGTTTGATGAAGGAATTTCATGTATTGTGGACTGAAGGCTTAGAATAACGAGAGGAAGTATGGTATGATTTTTAAACATTAGCAAACAGCTGGGATTAATCAACATGACTTCATCTTCTCAATTTTTATTTCTCCTACACACTCAGTCCTGTTTTCTTTCTTTCTCCCAGCCTCACCAGTTTCTGTTTAGCCCTTCTGCTCTTTTTCCAGCAAGTATCAATATTCTGCCTCTCTACACAAAGATCTTTCCTGTCTGTTTCCTCAATCCTTCTTCCTCTTATTTATCTTTTTACACTGGCCATGCACTTCTCTGCTCTTCCAGTCTGTACCTGGGAATTTTCATATACAGAGTGCTCTTCCAGCCTTCAAGAATGCCCTGAGCATGCATCCTATTGAAAACCTCAGACACTGTGGGTGGTTTGAGCAGATCACACTTTGTAGATAATAAAACGTGTGTATTTGCATACGCATGCCTGATTAGGTCTCATTTTATCTGAAATTTCATTAAAATTCTGTTATCTTTTGGTCTTTTGACAAAATATTGGCCGTTTTCTATTTTCCATACCATTTCACCCATTCCTAATTTTAGATTCAGGCAATATATTTGATGCTTCATTTTCAGTGCCCTTGTTCTTCATTTAAACTTTCTTAGACTTTTATCTGCATCATGTACTGTACATAAACGCTTTCTACAGCTGAATGGTTTCTTTCTCCTAATGCATATAAAACATGGTTGTAGCTAGGTATTAAACTACAGTGGAACCGTATAGCTCATAGTAAATCTTCAATTTTTATTGTAGATGAGCAGTAGAAACTGCTTAAACAGTGTCTGGGATGCCTCCTGTGATTATAGGCTCTCTTGCTACAGCAGTCACTTACAAATAGGCATATAAATTAATCCAGTTGCAGGTGTTATTATGTAATAATACCCTTACTTATATCATGTGAAGCACATGCTTTCTAATATATTATAGGTATTAACGTAAGTAGCGTTAGAAGTATTGCAAAATTAGCAGTTACTCCCTTGCAATATCATTTCTTTTCTAGTGTGCAATGCACAATACCAAAATTCATCATCTTATGACCTGCAACACATTAGGTTTCTGAGGGACAATTGTAATGTAAAAGCCACGCTGATGGCTAAGATTTCAAACATGTCATTCTTTTCTGGAGGAAAAGAAGGTGCCAGGGCTGACATTTTATACATGTATTATTTATTTATGCATCCAGAGCAGAGTTGTTTAGAAATTCAACAAAGGTTGATTCAGCTTGTATTGTTCATTTCTGTTTTTCAGATCAATGCTAATGACAGCCTGTGACCTTGGAGCTGTGACCAAACCGTGGGAGATTTCAAGACAGGCGAGTCATGATTAATAGCAGGGCTGGGAGGAGGCGGGACTGGCAGGACAATATTCCCAGGGCCCTGGCTTACAAGGGACCAAAACTGGAATCAATTTACAGCAGTATTAATGCTATTAAAAAATAGCAGGGGGTTTCTGCAAAAAATGGTTTATTGCATAATCTTTCCCTGTACACATGCTAGTGTCTACATCTGGCTTTACAACCTCTCCTCTTACTAACATTTTAAATCCGTATCCAAAAATGGATGGATTAAACAAAGAAAAAAAAAAAAAGGCATTTCGCCACATAAAACTGCATTTACTTGTTTCATCCCAAAGTTTTACTTGGCAGTGGCAGAGTATTCCCTAAAACAAAAATACCAACAGATTATCTGCAAATTTTTATTAGAATAAAATCTTCTGTATATATAATAAAAGAAATGTATTCATTTTCTTAAGAATGTTGCAAAACTTCAAGTGTAGTATAGGGCTTTCTTTAACATCCTGTACCTAGAAACCACCAAATAAAAACTCAGGGTTCTGCTGCTGAGTAGGCTCTTTAGAAATATACATTAAAAATTGATCCAGCATTGGCAAACAGGTACAATATCAGAAAGCAACCTGTTCCAAAACTCTTGTCCTTTGCCCCATGATTTTTGCTCTTCTAGACATCCTTCTCTACCCAGAAACCATCCTTAGTATTTCCAGTGTCCATGCTAGTAATTCTCTGTCCTTCACTGAGACTCAGATCAAGCCAGTAGAAGACAGACTGTGTTAGGTTTTGGAGGAATTGACATCATCAAGAAGCAAATTGAAAATATACCAGTGCTGCTGGGTTTGGGTACGCACCTGGAGGAAGTTTGGTGTAACAGCAAGTAATAGTTATAAAGATGGACTGAAAAAGAGAAAGGCCAGATAACTAGTGATGCAGGAGTAACCAGATTCCTTGGACAAGAAAGTAATAGAAGCTGAAAAGGATCTATGGATGTTACACACACATCAACTGAATAAAAAAAGATTTATGGGGGACGGCTTTACCTCAGCTTTCAGTTTTGCCAGGTCAATCTTTTTTGCTTTATCAGCAGACTGTGACAAAAGTTCTTCTAAGGTTGTTTCTCTACTTGGCCAGAATATGGTCACCCTGCATGGAAATCAGGAAAGCTGCTTCTATGCCGCAGTGGGAAATTGAGTAACAAGATTTTTCAGTGCCACCTGGCCACCGCTGCAGTGTGTGCAATCTCTCCTCATTATTCCTCCTTAACCCAATTAGCTTCTGCATTTTCATTGACAGCCAAATGTCAGGTAGAGTCTGCTTTCCCAGTTGTGAATCTTTGTGCTATGCTGCTGAATTAGTGCTCGAGCCTCTGGCAAACTGGGGTTTTTTTATACTTATCACTCTTGAGATCTACATGTGAAAAGTCTCCTGCAGCTTCGTTACACAGGTGTATTTTATATTGAAAAATCCAGTCTGGGATATCTTGAAACATTACCTGGTTGAGCAGAAGTGCTAATAAGTCCACCAGAAGTGCTAATAAGCCCACAGAGGCAAAACAGGAAATAGCTGAACCTTAACTGCTCCACAAGAAAAAAAAACAAACACATTTGAAACGAAGGAAATAAAGGCCACATGTAAGATGGAAAAATTCAGGAAGACAAGACTGAAACAGATAAAAGAAGAGACAAAGGGATATAAGGAGAACAGGATCAAAATAGCACTGAGGGATAGGGATGATACTATGTCTTGGTTATTTTTATACAATACACTTAGCAAACCTGGAATTACTACTAAGTTGTTCAATTATTCCTCTATCTGGAATATTGATCCAGAATTTTATTAATGCATTGCATTACATACATTATAAAGTTCCAAACTGTGATAGGCTGGCTTAAGATTTAAGAGTACTTTATAACATCACTTCACCTGCTTCCAAATTATTTTGGTACTCCTTACTTCGACTACAACAAGCATAGCACTTGTGAACATTACCTACAATGCTGTTGCTAAAGCAAGAAATTTTGAGATTTTATGAAGTACAGGTTCTCTGCTTAGTTTATCCTGTTGTGCCTTGGCATTATGAAATCATTTCCTAGCTTAAAAACAATACACTGGCATGATAGAAGATTTAGTATGTGAATGCCTCTTCAGTAATTGGCTTCCATGGTTTTTTGTATCTCAAGATGCTCTATGTGCTTACCTTCAAGGTCTTGCACATGACAGGAGTACAGTACTATTGGAATTCCTTACTGTTTGACTTCCTAAAATTCATCTGGTTTCCATAACTAAATTTACTTTCAAGTCTTGTCTTCTTCTAAGAAGCACAAACCTCTGCAGTGAGTAGAACATCTTCATTCACTAAAGTCAGAAAGATGCATTTGAACTTCCAATGTACCACTTCTTGATTTTAAATCAAGATGATCATCACAATCTGAGTTCATACTTAGATATCCTGATCCTATTGTAATGACAGTCACTGGGGGGAAAAAAGTAAAGCCTAGTGGGGGAAAAAGCCCTTTATGAATTCATATTACATTAAAACAACGGGGAGTATTGGTTAATTAAGTTTCTTTGATAAGCAAAGTTGTTATTATAGGGCAACAACCTGTAAGTTACCAGAGATCTCTTGCATGTTTTACAAAGTGTTTTTACAAACATAATAGTGGATGCCAACAAAAAGCTATCATTTTCTGGTTTGTCTCAGTTCTTGAGTAAGTTGGTTATAACTGCATTGAGTGCTACCTTGGCAATGCAATGTAAGTCCCAAAGTCAACTCCCTATCAAAAAGGGCTAAGTCCCTGTGCCTGACTATGGCTGTCTATACTCCCTGTATGCCCAGTCCCAAAAACTACATGAACACATGCCTGATGTCAGTCCTCAGAACAAGTGAGGTTATTCACTTCTTTACAGTCAAGCACAGGCTGAAGTCATGGTATGAGCAAAAATTCATTATCCTAAAAATTATGTAACAAGAACTCTAATCCTTATCATGATTTTTATTTTAGGCAGCTGAGCTGGTAACCAGTGAGTTCTTTGAACAAGGAGACAGAGAAAGATCTGAGCTCAAACTCACCCCTTCAGTAAGTTTTTAACACTTCTGAAACAGTTACTAACTCGAAGAGAGTAAGAAAACATCATTGGGCTCATTCAGAAAAATGAACTGTATTTTGTACATAAAGAGAAACCTTAGAATAAATAAAAGCTCTGTCTAGTAAGAATTTATAACCATATATAAAAGCCCTTCAGTCAATACAGTCACTTTTGCACTGAGCCCTTTTACTCATTTTCTGTATCTGTTGCTAAAGTTATCCTATCAATGAATTTTCTAAGCAGCGGGTGTTGGGTTTAACACACGGAATTGAACTAAAGTATCACAGCTACCTTTGGAAATCACAATTGTCAGATTTACTTTATGTTGCAGCTGTATATCTGTGTTATTTGAAATGCATTTCTATAAGTATACATGTAAATATACTATTGTGATTGAAGGGATAAAATGGAATTGAGTGGAATAAAGGCAGGTGGGTATAAAGTGTCAAACAAGAACTAGGAAAGTTTAATAAAGATTTTCACTGAAGAATTAGAAGAGAAAGCCTTATCAGACTGAATAACTCAAAATGTTGAGCAGCCATTATCTGAAGGCAACAGGAGAAGGGTAACAGAAAGTATTCTAAAGAATTTAGCTGGGAGGAAGAGAGCCAGCCCAGATCCATCACTGTTCTGCTGAGCTGCAAAACCCTATGTGAGAAAAGAGAAAATTCTACTCGAAGATATCTGCTTTACATTCCTACAGCTCAACTCCAACTGTGGAGCATCTATTTTACACTATAGAATTATAAAACACAAACACATTCAGCCTGAAACTTTCAAAACAGAATTGAAAATGAACAGTTTATTTTTCATGCCAAGCAAAGCAGTAGGAAGACAGCTGCAAAGATTGATTATAGTTTACAAAGTGTTCTGGTTGTGAGAATTTGATCATAGCCACAAAGTGCCGGATGATGTGTCTGTAAAATACTCTAGTGTAATTAAAGCATGACAGTTTTGTTTCCTTCTCAATTCAGGCCATTTTTGATCGGAACAGGAAGCACGAACTACCCAGGTTGCAGCTCGAGTGGATTGATAGCATCTGCATGCCATTGTATGAGGTAATTTTTACTTAGTGTTCCTGTAGAGATCAGAGGAGATTGTTCTTGTCTCTCTAGGGAAAAAGAGTTAGCTTTCAGAATAGCCTTGAAGGCTATTTTGAACTCATCTTATTTTGACTTTGCCAAAAGTGGGAATTCTATTAAGAAATCTTCAGATTCCCTGAATCTGTCTGTAAATATCTGTAATGTCTGTAAATTCCTATTGAAGTTATAAAAGCTGATAAGGCAATTGTTTACTTTATTATGTTTGAGACAAACTGATTCTCATCTTGGTGAGGTCTGAAGTGCTAGAGGGACAGTCTCAGTAGGTGCTGTCAAACTTGTCCAAATCTGTGTGATGCAAAAGGAAACTCAAGCCTGAGCCTTTGCACTTTCTTCTGGCACCTTCCCAAACTGCTAAGGGGCACTCTAGGCCAAGTCTTTAGGGTCAGTGACAAATAGGTTGTTGTTTAACCTGTGCTGTTTAACTCAGAGTTTACTCTTTTAATGGTGCTTCTACACAGACTGCCTGGGTACTTGGCACATGGTGTGTAAATGCCCAAGTACTCCTTTAGTAAGGCTAGAGATAACCACAGAATCATTAAGGTTGGAAAAGACCTCTAAGATCATTGAGTCCAACCATTAAACTCACACTGCCAGGTCCACACTAAACCATATCCCTAAGCACCACATCTACAGGTTTTTTGAACACTTCCAGGGACGGTGATTCCATCACTTCTCTGGGCAGCCTGTTCCAATGCCTGACCACCATTTTGTGAAGTATTTCTTCCTATCAGAACAATAGGCTTCTGCCTTTTTGGATTAAACAGCTTCAGGATTTGACTGAAACCACACCAGCTGCCTTATGCCACCAAAGGCTGACTGGCCACTGATACCTGAGAAAACAGGAGGATGTTCTCATTCAGCATCTTTGGGGAACTGCAACAAGTTCTCCTCCTCCCACTGCACCCTAAACTGCCTAAGACCTCAAAACAATGAATGGGTCAGTGATGATACACAGCAATAACAGCTCCCATGTTAACATTAAAATTATCAACTTGTCCCTGAAAGTAGCTTCCCTACACACAAATAAAAATGGATTGGCAGTTCCTTTCATTTTACAGACCAGATATAAAACCAGTATCATACAATAAGTATGTAATAAGGCCCTTAAGAAGGACAGTGTGCCCTCTTCCCTCTATACCTTGTGGCATCTGAGGCTGCCAGCATGAAAATAACGAAATGACTAGCCAGCAGCAATGGCAATTGCTCTTGTGTGAGACAGAGAGCAGACACTTGTGTAAGCAGTAAGCCAGGAGATTCTGTCCCTTTCTAAGGTCAATCTTTTTCCTGATGAAATAAACTACAGCTACCGTTTTCAAACAATTAAGGCAAAGCAAGCACGGAAGAAAAATATACACCTCTATTGCTTAAAAGACCAAGATCATTTTGGAAAATATGGGGGAGGGATGATGGACACTGATCTTGGGCAGTCACTCTTTAAAAATAATGTTCCTTTCAATAAAATAGCTCATATTTCACCAGAATGCACATTATACCAGAATTCATTATTTCTAATAGCATCTGTAATCCAAAAATGTACAGTAAAGCAGGAAGAGCAGATAATCAGCCCATCCTCTGCATGCAGAAACTACATCTGAGCACTAAAGCTCTGGTTAGTTAGCTCCATCTTAGCAGGAGATCTCTGGGGAATATATTCACATCTGATTTCCCTGCTTTCCACTGTGTTTGCATCATGCTGTGCAGCCATTAGCCTGCTGCTCAACAGCTTAAAAAAGAGACACCATCAAACCTGGAAGTCATAGCAGCACCAGCCTTAGGGGTAAACAGAAAACTTGATGCCATAGTATCACGCTGCAGGAGATTCTCTCTTCAGTGTGGAGCCAAGTTTTAATTTTCATATCCAGCTTAATCAAACTTCAATACACATATCCCATCAGCAGAGTATTCAGGCATTGTAAATCCACTGTTTAGGGCTGGCTGAATCCTACAACTCAGATCACATCCTAGATTTTGGGTTGGTGGGCTTTTTTACATTCTTTAAAATTCTTACCATTGCAGTACATTGCAGGAACTGCATGTGGGGAGAGAACAGGTTATATCATTACAAATGCAATATAAAGAGATGCAGTGGCAGCTGATAAATCAGTAAAATATTAGCAGTACTCCTATAGCTCACTACCACAGCACCTAGAAAAACCATGTTTGAAAAAACTCACAAACATTTGACACTCATTTTCATGCCAAAATCAACATTAAACCATAGAGAACAAAATCAAGGCTTTTGTATTTATTTTTTGCCATGCTAGTGATTAGAAATCCTGGATCTATGTGGAATGCTATCTTCTATAGCATGCAGAGCCCCAAAGGGGAATGCTGTGCAGAATGCTCCAGTTCCTACCAATGCAGTTGCTAGAGCAGGACCTAATGCTGTGCTCTGTGTTATTTCACACACACACACACAGAGCAGAGATGATCCCAGCAACCACTGAATGCTGGCAGCTACCATTAAAGTCTATGTGAGATCAGCAAAGCTCCCGAAAATTGTCTTTGCTCAAAGTAACTCCCAAGAGCAGGCTATTCCTGGCAGCTGAGGACATCTGAAGTATGCAGTACTGAAGGAACTTCACAGCTCAAACTTCCAGGAATGGTCTGATACCATCCCAGTGCCTCTCACTGTACCAGAGCAAACTGTACCCTCTCTGCAGGATACAGTAGCTTCTGTAGCTTATGAACTAGGCTACACCACCATGCCCACGAGGAATGGTTTATACTTAAAACAATATATAAACTTTGCAGCACATTTTAGTTATGGCTTTCCTAGACTTAGCTTTTTTCCTCAGTTCTGATGAAACATCCTTTGTGGAGATGTGGCTCTATCTGCTCTGCTTTCTGCATTTCCTGAAGGTAGCTCAAGACAACTCACTTGGAGGCGCAGCAGTTCTCCCAAGTAAAGGGCAATGAAGTCTCCTTTATTGGTGACCATGTATCACATCCCTGTGCTTATCTGGCCAGGACTGTGCCTGAGCTTGGCCCCTTTTAGTGAGAAGGTTTACAAGGGATTAGCAAATCAACAAGACCTATGCAACTTCCATTAGCAGTCCTGTTTGACTGCCCCTTGGAATGCCTAAGGGGGAATCCCATCCAGAAGAAAGAAGGTCAGTGATACACAAAATGCACTACACCATGAGCTTCTGTAAAGACCAAAGGTGGATATAGCTATATATATATTAAAAAAAAAAAATCTGGAATTATGCACAGTTTTCCCATATCCAAGTGTCTAAATCCAAAACCTCTGTGCTTGCTCTGTAAACCTGACTGCTCCCGGCACAACGTAAGCCACAGCTCTGCTCCCTTGCTCTCTCCCCTATCTGCTGCTCCATGTAGGAATCAAGTCACTTCCAATTTCATATCTTAGTAATCAAATGCATTTCCTTCACACTGTGGATCAAAGGTCTGAGAAGATAAAAGGATACCAATTTTTTGTTCATTGCATTTTATTGCACTTAGGACATTATAATTTTATTATTTACTTTTTTTGTTACTGTAGTGATCCCAGATCAGAGTAATTTTATGTAACAGTGGAGCTTTTGCCTTGAGTAGCACAACGGCAATCCATTTACACCGAATCTCAGATTTTAGGGGCTTTAGTTACACTTTACTGCATCACATTTGCTCTTCATTCAAAACTGACAGTAAGGAAAGCATTTATCAGTAGAGATGAGAAACAAGCTTATTAGAATAATAATTTCTAAAGAAAAATGCACTTTTTTGAAACTGTAGCATTTTCAAACCTACTAATGTAGCTTCAGTATAAAATAATCAATTCCTTGTTTTGTTAGAATATCCTATAAAGGGGAAATACATGCAACTAAAACAGATAATTTGAAGCATCCCACTGAAAATTAAACACTGCAGCTTTGCTGACAGCTGTGTTCACACAGAGAAAGTATTCTGTACCTATTTAAAAATGTTTGTAACAGGAAACAGAATTTTGATCATTAAGTCGAATTACCTCTCTGACCCTCCAGTAAGGAGATGCTAAAAATTTCAACACTAAGAGATTTCTCTTCTGGACTGTCATTTATGTTTTACCTAATCAGCCACAGATTTTTCCCAACTCAGATTAGATTTCTCTGTGGGGAGCACAGAGTGGGAGAGTGAAGATCTTACTCTTTTAAATCTTTATATTTCTCACAAACAACATCAAAGCTTCAGCGATTCACATCAAACAAAGGATGCTCACAGAAACCCAGCTCTGTTCAGGGCATTGTTAGGCAGAGACAGTAACGCTATGAATAGCAGGGCCAAAGGCCATGCACTCTGCTTCTGGGCAGATAAATACATAGTCAGGTAGTCAGTGACAATGACAGCAGCTATTTAAATTTAAGGGAGATGTCTTTGTGGAAGATAAAGCAGCTCATGGCTTTTACAACTTATGCGTGCCTGAGATTGCCCTGCTCACCTCTACCTTGGTGCTCCCTTGAACCACTCCATTTTAGTGCTCTTTTTAGAGCTATTGAAGATTTTCTTGGGTATTGAGAACTTCAAGCATATAATAGTATCTACAGAACTGAATTTGCATTACTCCATCCAGGATTCTAGGGAGAACCTGGGAAGGGTAGAAACATTCAGCCTAGCAAGTTCTTTAAATGTTTTGAATGGAATGTGGAGGGACAGTTACCTTCTTTATACACTGTTTGAAGTAGTTAGAAATGTAATCCCTCTGTCTGCAACTCCAATAGCTCTGATATGCCTGGCCTCCTGCAGAAGATAATATCTGGCCTTGAAATTAAATCTATTTGTTGTCTATGATAACAGCTGCAAAAGCATCTATTCTGCTTGTAAACTTAGATTAAATGCACAGTGTCATAAATGGTTTCATAAATGCTAAAGCCTCTACAAAGCACAGAAAAATACACAGAAATCTTTAACAGTCATGGCTTTCTGTGTTTTAACTTCTCTGGTTCAAGAGTTGGCTTTGATACTTGAATTGGAAGTACATACACATTGTGATTTGTTTTTCCAAAATTATTAGACAGAAGATGAACATCTCCTTTGCAGAGAACATTTAAAAAGTGTTCTTCAACAATCATGCTTACACTGCTATATCCTGATGCAGCCCTTCCTCAGTTACCACTTCTATTCCTTTCCCTCTGTCCTTCAATCTTGCATGAGGAAATACTGTATAAGAAATTCAGGGTTTGCACCACTCCTCTGAGAAGCCCTGCCTGTCCAAAATGGACTGCATAGCATGGCTTAGTCCTTACCCTGGCAAGAGTCACTGGATGCAGCCAAAACAATGACTTCTTCCTTCAGATGTTTCTGTTCTGTCTACACAATTAGGATCAAAAAACTTGTAAAATTATTTAACCAAGAAGACTTTGTCTGTATGAACATTTTGGAAGTGGTTTTTCATCCTTCACTCATATCTGGAATTGTTAATACAAAAGTCAGGGTGCTGCTCTTATATTTTAAGTTAGCAACTAGTCAGGGGGCAGGGAACTTATTAGGGGTTCACCATGCACATATATAGAGAGTCCATGAAACATGTTCATAAGTTGTTAAGTGTTTTAATTAAAAAAAAATCAGGACTAAGCTGTTCAGAAATATCTGTTCAATGGAAGCAATTTGATCAGCTCTGTGTGATTCTCATTGAAGCCAGCTTTTCCTTTGTAGCATGTTGAAGGAAGAGGAGGATAACTTTCAGTAGATCCTAAAAAATACCATAAAGATGCACACTTTTGGCAGGGTTTATTTCTGACATTTGATTTGGACAGAGAGAGTGAGAGATAAAGCATTTATGCTTCCTGAGAGCACCTAGCTGACAAGGATTAGTAAGGCACATCAGTCCAGGATGCAGTTTGTGCTACCAGGGACTGAGGCAGATCAAACAGATGTTGGCAGATCAAATTAGTCTCCCTCTCTGTTGAAACCCAGTGGGTAATATTAGCCAAGGAAGAGCAGGTGCAACATATTCTGCTGTGTTTGTAAGAAAATTGCTTCAGAGGAAACTTAATCAGGCCAAATGCCAATGCTGGGGGAAAGTTGGTAGCTAAGGATTATGTTAGGAATAAGGGTTTGGCCCAGAGAAAAGAGATTTTTGGCACAGTAGAAGGATCTCTCTGTAGCCTTGAAGTAGGAACTTAAGTAGGTTCAGCTCTTTTCTTGCTTTGTTTCTTGTCTACTAATGATGAATGTAAATGAGGCCACCCAGAATGAATTCTCTGGAACTTTCAGAAAACTCAGCTACTATCCCTGTATTAAAACTTCCAATAACGGAATAAGCATTACCAAATTATTTTTCTTACCTATTGCCCTTAATCTGAGAAGCTCTTGTCTGCTACTTTCTTACTAACAGCAAAGGTTAAGAAGAGCAATACAAGAAAGAAAAACCAGGAAAAGAAGAAAGAATGATTTTATTTGCAATCTCCATCTACGTCTGTCACTATTTAACAGTACAATATGGAAAAGCATAGTTTTGTGGTTTCAGAGAAAAGAGGTTTTTTGTCTGTGACTATCATGAACATCTTTTTACAAACGGTGCAAGGATCCTGATCCTCTTTTTCTGCTTCCTGAGAACAGGGAGGGTTTCACTTTGCCTTTGAAAATAAAAATATTCTTGCTATGATTTTCACAACTTGATGAGATTATTGATGCAACATTGTATTACAATCAACAATTTTAAGAATTTACAAGTTTCTCCAGAATGTTTAGAAGAGGCAGCAGAAAAGAGTACTTTTTTCCCTTCAGACAAGAGTACTTCAGCTTACTTCTGAGTCATCTTATGTCAAAACAGTCTCAGCTGAAAGGGCAGTTCATCAACAAAGGTATTTGGGAGAAGACAGGAAAACAAACATTCCCCACTGACTTCAGTGAAACTAAGCTTCACTAAAGGCTTTCACTCTAATCTGTGAGAAAAATTGAATCATTCATAATATTATAGTTTCTGTTGCTGTTTTACTTAGAATTATCTGCCCAATGTGTTGTGAAGGACATGGCAGGCATGTATGGAAACATATATAAAGATCTGAGGAAGCTGATAGAAAAGTTGGCAGATAAGGTAGAAGAGACAGCCAACAGAGGGAACTCAAATTGTACAGCAAATCTGAAAGGAGATGAATGGATAATTTAACAGCCATTCAGTTTTCAAGAAAGACAAAGCACAAACTACATTGCATCCAAAAAGCACCAGAAATTATGATGGATGAAACACTTCAAGTAAGTGTTTAACACAACAGAATCACAGTTGCCTGCAGAATTCCCAGCTGAGGGTAAATTCAAAGAACTAAATTGGCATATGAGACTGATATGATTTGAAGAATTTTTCAAAATCCATTTAATAGCAAGACAGAAGACATTGATCAGCTACTTGGTTAAATGTTGAAAGGAAAGGAGTTAGAAATATTCTGTCTCTCGCACACTCTAGATGTAGAATCAAAACCATAAAGAGCAGAGCTAAATAAGAAGCTGTTTATGAAATAATAACTCTTCCAAGCAAACCCTTGGTTTCATGAAATTGTAATGAACAACAGATGAATCCTTTGCAACTGTAGCAATACATCAGTAGGGCTACTTCAGTTGGTCCCATTCCTTCAGAATCACTCTCCCTTTGGCAGCATAAAGTGCGGGATATTGGTCAGAATACATTTTGCTACCAGGAGCGCTGCACATACTTTCCTCCCTGAAGTACCCAGCACATTCTACCAAGGGTTAATCTTACTTTATAATCATCCCTCTGTAGTTAACTTCCAAAGGAGTACAGTACTATTCTTGCCAGTGTACCATCACCTGAAAGAAGCTTAACATTCATTCACAGTGGAAGAGCATGTATTAGATCCCTTTCCAGTCTCAACTGGCTTCCATTCACCAACAATTTTTAGAGAGAAGCTATAAGAAACTCCTGTTTTCTGTAAGGGAAATTAGTAATATATTAATTTCATCTAATTATATTTTTAGGCATCAGAAAAAAATTTCCTGGCAGAAATGAAAAAGTAATCCACTAATGAATTATGTACATGATGAGCTGGACCCTTCCTCATTAAGCCCTAAAAGGAATAAAGTCCCCTTCAACAACAAGGAGATTGCAATAAATATTTTTTCATGAACTCAACCCCCTCACAAATGCTGTACTTTTTTGCAGAACATAATCATTAAATACAGTCCTGAATCAGTAGGGCAAATAATTAATTCATATACACACACGGTAAAGAGTTCACAGAAGTTAATCCCTACATCTTCTCTGTACCACTTTATCTTCTGTATTTTCCTATGGAAGGTAGAATTCTAGCATTTTTTTGGAGTTTAGTATATGGGCATATATACAGAAATACTTTTGGATTTTTAAAACAACTTCCATCAAGTATTTGTATTATGAAGATAAAATCTGTGGATGACTGCAGCACAGGTTCCCTTTTATCTAATCCGAAGTTCAAGGACTTTCAGATAGATGGTTCACCTTTGGCCTATGTATTCTCATGTGAAAGCCACTTCAGCAAAACTCAGGAGTCCAATTCAGCTTTGCTGTAACTGGTCATGACTCTCTTGACTTCAACAATGCTTCATATGCTTACACCAAGTCTGAATTTATCCCCATGGCTTCTCGGTCACTGGTCCTCCCTTCCAACTAAGAAACTGCCTACATAATAAAAGTGATTCATTAGAAACCACTGGGTTCCAAAGTAGAGTGAACACTGAGACCTATAACTTTTTTATATGTGCTCAGTCATAAAAATGAATTTATATGGTCTTATTCCATAAACTCGCTTTACAAATATTAGCCCCGCAACCATACTTTCATGAGCTGTAATCTTGTCAAAGCTCATAAGTTAAGCAAGGTCAGAATTGGTCAATATTTGGATGAGAATCTTTGGCAGGGAGGAGGCAAAAAGGAAAGTATATTCTCTGGAAGTCCTGCAGTGTTTGTAAGTTTGGACATAGTGTGCTCCCCTTTAAAGAGATTTGGTACTAGTCTTAGAATACAACAAAATTTTGTATTTGCGTTAGCAATAGTTTAGCCTCTGACCACATTTGTGCTGCATCTTGGAAGCTTTGCTAATAGCCTTCCCCAGAGATGAAGGGGAAGTAGCAGATGAAGTCTTCTTCCCTCTACTCCCCACTTCAACCCAGGAAGTCAGTACCCAGAAGTACAAACAAGTGCCTCTACTGCTCCCCATCACCCTCTCCCTGAAGGGGTTTGTTTCTACTGCTACTATTTCTGCATTCTATATGCTTATACCTACCAAAGTGTACATCTCTATACACAAGAAAAGAAAAAAAAAAACAAAAAACCCCAAACCACTCTGCCCACCTTACCTTCTCCCATAAATAAGTCCCTCTGAGTATCTTAGGCTCTTCCCCATTTTGAGCTCTTCCTTCAGGCAGTCCTGCCCCTCTCCCAGGTGCACACAATGTAGTGCTGAAGTGTCTTTAACATTTTCTTGTGCTGGAGGAGCTTATATATAAGCAGAGCTATACCTTGGGAAAGAATGCTGTGGGCAGAGTGGTACACAGTCCCAAAAGACACCTAAATAATTGAAGGTGCTAAGAAAAAGACACTGCTATACAGTAACTTTCTGACAAACAGCTTAGTCACACATCTGAGGTAAAGCATGGATGCAGAAGGGAACTGCAAACCTCTCTGGCTTTTCCTAATGCTGAAGCAGGCAGTGCCTCCCCCACGCTTTATCACTGGGAATAAGAGCAACTTTTACAGTAAAGGGGATAGAATGGGAAAGGTCACCAGTCCTGTATCTATTGCTGTGTAGCAAGGCAGCTGCACTGCAGGGGAAGGACTGCAAGTGGGCAGTGGGGTCCCAGGCCTCGGGAGACAGGAACTCCCCCAGGCAGGGGTTCCCTCTCCCCAGCTACCTGCCAGCTCCCAGCCCGCCTGCTGCACCAAGCAGGGATGAGGAGCAGGGCGTTTCTGCAGCTACTGAGTCTGTGCGGTGGTGTTCAATGTCAGACAGCTGGTGAAGACCAAGCCTTTTCCTAGGAAGGCAAGTAATAAATAAAGCATTAAGAACCTAGACACCAAATTAGACAGATCACTAGCAAAGCTGTTTGTAAGAGCCAAGCATCAAAAATGGAGGAGCAGTACATCAAGGGGTTCTCATGCAATAAAGTGGAAAGCAGAAACTGCAGCCAGGAGGTGGAAAACCCTGACAAGGCTACAGCCAAATAAACTTAGAAAGCTTTGGGAATAAATTGGTGGTTTAATCCAGATCAGGAACAGGTGCAATGGATGTAATTCAGTAAATGGTCCAGACCCTGCCAGAAGGGAAAGAAATGTGTTGCTTTTGAGATAATTTCCCAGAAGCTTCATAAAAGCAAATTGATTACTGGAGTTTAATAATTAAAACAGGGCCAGATATATAGTAATCAAATGAGTTTTTAATTACATCTCAAGAAGAAATAAAATCCAATTTGTGCACTTTGTATCAGGGAAGCCCTACTGAAATGCTTTGGTAGCTGGAAAAAATAAAATAAAAGCTAATTTCCATAGGAATTATATTAGTCAGTTTAATTAAAAGACTAGATCAGAATGAAAAAGTCCCAAAGTGAAAGGATCCTAAATACAGAAGCAGTGGTTCAAACATCAAATCAATGTCTGAATAAAGACATTTTATAGACCAAGTGCAAAATCTGCACTGTCAAGTATCACTAAGCTAAATTAATGTGTAACAAAATAAAGTTTATTAAAATTACACTATATATTTTGTAGGTATTCCATTGATTTAATTGCTGGTGCTCTGGTAAAAATTATTATCAAAGAAATGGTTTATTCTTTCTTAAATACTCCTTATAATCTATTTCATCAAAGTTAATGTTAGTAATTAACCTTTCTTGTTATTTACCTGGTAGCCTCTGTTGTACCTGGGTTATTAGACTCTAATGTCTGCTTAGATTGGTATTTTGAAAAAATATATGCGTGTTTACTTACAGATTTAAAATATGTTTACAGCTCATAAGATAACAGTGATTACCACAGAACTGTGGGGGTGCTTCCTGAATCTATTCCCAGCCTACTTGGGCTCCTGGTCCCTGCTGTAGCGGATGCAAAGCTAATTGCTGTAAGCACCTCGAGCACTCGCAGTCATCCTGGCACAGTACGTGACAGGGCTGTCTCCTGCCATAAGCCATGGCAGATGCCAAGGCCTGGAGGGACAGGCACAGCAGGAGGTCATGCCCAGACCTCTGCAATTGCTCCCTGGCACTAGGCTGGAAAACATCACGGTCTTGTGGTCAGTCCTGGCAAAAAAGCAAGGTTACAGAAAGGACACAGGCATAGTCAAGAGCTGCACAGCCACACTGAGACAGAGGCCACGGTCTCAGTGGGCTCCATCCTCTCTATGCTGCCTGTAGCTGCTATAGGTTCCTGGGTATAGTGTGTGTATATATATGTGTATATATATATATATATAGTGTGTGTGTATATATATGTTACAGGAACAGCCTGTACTGCATTTTGTACTTAACAGATCCTGGGGCTGACAGGATGTGAGTGCAGAACACCTTTGTGCTTAGAGGTTTGAAGTGTGCTGATTTTTAAACAGTGATTTAAACATTTGGCTGTTTGCCAATTTTTTTTTTTAATCTAAAGTATATATTGGAAGAATACTTCACAAAAACTTTTTGAAGCTACTGGCCTTGCTCAGAAAGGATCTGATATGTTGCTGTTGAGGGCTGAGCATCTCATGTGCTTGCTCTAGACACTGAGCTGGCAGCGGTAATGCAGGTGCTAATGGTAATGGCAGTGAGTTTTTCAGATGCTTTCAGCTGTTTATAATGTATTATTGCCCCTCTGTTTTAGACTCTGCCAAGTCAGGTTTAAGGAATACACAACAGTCTGAAATAACAATATAAAAATGCAGAACTGTGAGCCATGCTGACGGGAATGTTTAAAATCCTTATCCATTCTATAAAATGAATGACTATCAGCAGCAAGTAATGCCCTAGGGAGGCAGAGACTGCAGTGAACCCTGCCTCTTACCCTAGGCCCAAGATTGCAAAATTATCTGCCCAGTCTGGGCCATATTCTAAGGCAATAATTTCAAGTGGATTTGATTCAAGTTCCTGCTTCTTCCTCATGATGTGATTTTTCATAAGTGCTGAGCATTCATATTTCCTACTGAAGTCAACTGAAATTGCAAGTTTTCAGCACATCTTAAAATCAGGCCATTAACCCTTAATTATCATATAATAGCTCAATTAAAAATCTATGAAGACTTGCTTCAAGCCAAGCTCCCATGGCTTGCAAGCTAGCTATAAAAAAATCCAGTTGTTTAGTGATGTCTGGGCTCTGGGGACCATTTAAAGCAGTTGCTGTTAACCCTGCTATTTAAAGCAAAAACTGATCAACTGCAAAGGTACCTGCTTCCCCTTTCCTTTCATTTTCTTATAATTTCCTGCCCTTTTAGAAGAACAACTTTTGCTGTCTTCTTCATCCTTTTTGGTTTTTAATCTGGCACTAATCCTTTCTTTAGTTTCCATGCTATAGGAGAAAGCATGCTGCCCAGCTCTCAGCAAAAACCACTGCTTGCTAATCAGAAAAGCTGCAAAAGAACAGTCCTCTGTCCTGAAAGGACACATTACATGACCACTTGGGAGGCAACTGGTTAACCCCTTCCTGACATCCACTGCTGCTGTTAATTTTTGTCTCTCTCTAATATAGATACAAAACCAAGTAAAGCACTTGTGGTCTTTGCACATAAGCAGCTGATATTAAAGGGGAAGGTAAAATAAACCTGTATCAAAGGTATGCAGGATTTCCACAGTTTGAGGATGTATTTAAATGCAGATGGAACCAGATTAAAGATTCTTATTGGCCTCTGTGAGCTTTGGACCTGGTATGTAGAGAAGAAGCAATTTCAGTGCAACCTCAAAGAAAACTCATTTCTATTTCTTTAATTTGAGCACACACTAATTGTTTTTTCTGCCAGCTTGGGAAAGCACAGCACTGTTGTGGTTTAGTCATCTATAGGTAAAAAGACTCTAGCACTAGGGAGATTATTTCAGCTTTGTCCAGCTTGTCATCCAGCCAGTGGACCTTCCTGCTCATAGATGCCACAGCTGGTAGCCTCAGGCACTTGGGGATCCCTCAGAACAACTATTTTTAAGGATTGCAAGAAAGCTAAAGAGTTGAGCAGCATCTCTGACATCTTATGTGCCTTTTTTTAAATTTCTGGTGGCTTAAAGCCTTATATTAAACAAGTCAAATAGATACAGAGAACTCAATAGGAACAATACCTCCACAGGTATTTATTTACAGCTGGGAGTGAGGAGGGTAGGGGCATAGTGTAGATTAAACTCTCTTTTTCCCCTGTTATGTCGTGGATCGTCCTTAAAATGAGTGAAAATACTCTCAGTGTCTTTTCTCTCATCTTCTTTTTAATCTTCTTCCAGTGTCTAGTGAAGCTGAATGTGAAACTGAAGCCTATGCTGGACTCCGTGGCAGTAAATAGAGGTAAATGGGAGGAGCTGCACCAAAAAAGACTTCCTTCTCAGGCAGCATCCTTGTCCTCCTTTTCCTCTAGCTTCACCATGTCTCTCAAAGACATAAATTAAGCCTGCAAGTATCAGTGTCACTTTACAATAAGAGCTATCTCAAAGGTTTTCATAAGCTTATACCCACCCTTTTTTAAGAAATGCTTTCCCAGACATGCTAAATTGATGGGATATTATCTCGATGGCAGTGTAGTTTGCTTTTCCTGGAAGGCTTAGTGGGACTGAACAGAAGCCTGCAGTGGGATTGCTCCGGTATCTGGAGCACCACAGAACATTGAACAGAAGCGTTCATTCAGCTCCACCGCATTCCAACTGCCGCTGTAAAAATCTGTAAAGCTGACAACAGACTGAAATATAAGAACTCGCAGCTTAATAAAATTAATAATACAGAGCAAGACTGGGATGCAAGCTGGCCAATTCATATGCAAGGAGCTGCAGAAAACAGAATAGTGTGTAATTACATTGTTGTTTTGCATCTCTTCAGTACATGTTATGAATCAATTATGCCTGCTTTTGTGATGCTTCTCTCTTACTCTCCCTCCTCTTTTATGCCTGTATGTTCTGAAAAGCCTGCTTTGTATTCTGAAGAGGTATTTTTTTACAACAAAGCTTCTTAGTGATTGATCAGGGCTTTTAGAATTGCCTACCTTTGCTACATTTAAAAACAAACTTTATTATCTTTAAAAACACTAAGCTGTCCCTTCTCCCTGAGAAATTCATATTAACAGTACAGCAAATTTTTCAGCAAGAGGAAGTTTGCATAAAGGCAAAATATTGCATGGTAATATTAGAGTTTTTTTCCTTTTAAAAATGCTCTTGTAACACATTCATTTATAAAAAAAAATTATAGTGTCGCCTAAGGAAAAGATTAATGGGGTTTTTTGAAAATAGAAATACAAATAAAAAAGGAAATCTGTTGCTTTGTGCTTCAGGTTTATATTACCTTGAAAAGCAGACTATGGATAAGCCTTTCTAGTATAATTTCCAGTTGAAATTCATATTTTGAAATGGCAGAGAGGTAGAATATCATCACACTGGACTGACTACCCTTACCTTCTCACAGTTCTTTCAGTACAATTTCAAATGCTATTACTACAGGTAGCACAGCACTAGTCAAGGCTCACAAGCATCTGTGGTAAAGGTGTCCCTGAAAACCTGATCAAATATGATGGGTCACAAAACCAAACATGTCTCTGTGTGATGACTCTAGTATTACCTGAAAGTTGGTCTCCTTCCATTAGTGCCAAGATCACTAATGCAGCAAATCTGTGATCTGTGATTTGAGGGTGCTTCCTCTGCTGTCCTCCAGACAGGAGAGGAGTCATGTTGCAGTGCTTGTGAGTACCCNAAAAAAAAAAAAAAAGCCTTTGTACTCCATGAAAAATGGGATTCTAAATATAGAGTTGTCTGGCAGCAGAAATTAAAGCTGAATTCAGCTTAGTTTTACACCTGTGCCAAACTCCATTTACTTCAGTGGAATTACCTTGAAAAGGCACTAGCTTAATGGAAATCAGAACCTGGCCCAGCTGACCAGATGCTAAAAGAGCTTTTCTCCTTTCTAAGGAAACAGAGTTGTTAGAGTCTTAAAAAAGCTAAGTACATCTGTGTGACAATCAAACAGAAACAAAAAAATCTGCTGATCTCTTCTTTAAAAGAAACACAACAAAACAAAAATGCTCTGTGCTTGTAATGGTTTGTAGGACAATAGCTGGAAATTCAGCAGCATTGTGAGCCAATCTGTTAATGCACAACTGAACCACATCACTCTCTAGCAGAAGGAAGCAGGGAAGGAGCAGAAATGCAAACTGCACAGCAGTGAGTACATGCACCAAATGGAAATGTTTCTGCTGTTGTTTTACCACTTCTTTCTTCTCTGAATAAAGCCCAATACAGTTTAGTAAGCAGCAAGCCATACAACACGTACTTTATAGGAAAAACGGATACTAGGAACCGACAGTACTGCTGGCAGGTACACACGGCTTTCCTGAATTTTGATATTGCATATTGCTAAGTATAACATAATTTATAATGCATACCCCACAGCCTCCCCAAAGGTTGAGTCTCCCCTCATTTCCTCTCCTTTTTATTGGCTTCAATGCACTGTTGCCCATGGCAACACCCACTGGCAGGGATGGGGATTCGGCAGCACCACAGCCTGACACACAGTGAAGCCCTAACAATGTCAACCATCAATCAAGTGACTGTTTGTAATTGCCTCCATCTATTTCTCCTGTCTTTTGGTATCTTTGCCATTGTGGGTCAAAATTCAGAAACTGCTGACTAATGTTATGGTTCTGTTCCTCCATCACAAGGAAGAAAATGAGAGCACACGGTTTGATCTTACCAAATTGTTCTCAGGCAAAATGAAATAACCCCACTGAAACTGGGGGTGCCCAGTAGTCCATCTCAGAACAGTATTTGGTCTCTGAAAGTCAGATAGCTCAATCTTAAAGAAACCAACCAACTAAACAAACAAAAATCTTATAATCTTCTTTTAAGACTTAGCTTAGGAAAAAAAGCAAAAAAAAAAGTGAGAAAAAGATGATTCTTTGTGGAAGCAAAATGCAGTACAGTAAAGAAACATATTTCAAGTCTATTATATTTTAAGATTGTGAGAAACACTTTTTTAGCCACTGCTTATAAACTTGGTGATCAAAAATTGTATCTGCTTGTCATTATTTCTGATAGGGAAACAATTTCCCAGTATTTCAGTCAGTTCTGCCAAACTATCTGAGATATGCACAAGAGACTAGATTGTGTGCGTTATTTCATCTCATTCTCTGTCTTTTACTTGCTTCCCTTCCTGCTGAACAGACAGATTTTAAAGAAACTAACATTGAAATCAACCTAATTCTGTCAATGCACATAAAACATGGGTCCACAAGAGGCAAGGACAAATCAAGAGAGCACATGGAGAGCACAGCAGTTACCCAGGACAGTGCTGCTTGGCCTTTCCCTTGAAATGCCCAGCACATCAGCAAAAAACAAGTCACCATTTATTTGCCCCAGCTGTAAGTGGAAATCTGGCCTTGAATGAGGCCTCTAGCATTTACAATTCCAATGCTAAAGTTTGATGGGCATATGGATTGTCCCTAGGACACCCGGAGGTGCTTCAGGTTGGTTGTGGCAATGCCTTTCCTCTAGGTGTCCCACTGACTCGTGCCAACTGCAGCCTGAATTCAGTCAGGTTTCTAGGCCCATGAACTAGAGGCCTTGAGGTCTCACAAGAGCCAGGCAGCAGCCTTAATTCTGTCACCAGAAAATGCTCAGAAGATCTGGGTCTTCATCCCCATCTTCAAAGGTAGTTCAGGCCAAACAGTAATTTCACTTGGGATTCCCACCTGTGAAACCACTTACCAAAATCACCCTTTCCTCACAAAAAATGAAACCCAAATAAAACAATCATTTTTAAAAACTCACCATAAATGTTCTACAATTGCAAAGGCTAATCAGGAAGGATTGACATTCAAATCCTGCTTGATTTCCAGCAGGCTTCTGAACTGCAGGTGCATCTGGCCCACCAGCTGGTGGCAAGTAACAGGAGTGGATTTGTCTCCTGCCCTTCTGCCAAAGTCTCTTTGATGTGCTCAGCAAGAAGACCAAGATGTCCAGCCCCAATTTTGGGGTACAGCCCCAATTTTGGCTTCACTCCTGGGAGGGGCATGGAGCAGACAGGCTTTGGTGTAAGAGCTCAGGTCTTGTATGTGCACTCTTTTGAACAAAAGTGCTCCCCTGCAACACGACAATGTGACCCCACCAGAAAACTGAACACTGCTCAAGGCAAGGAGCACCGGGGGTAGAGGCTCTCCTGTGGTTGAGATGGAAGAACCTCCCAAGAACAGGGTGTCCAAAAGGTGTCTTTGGCCACAGGTCGAGTAGTGAAACCAGACAATTCCCTTCCAGCCCAGGACCTACAGACAAACACGAACAGCTTCATAATGTGATGGAGATGCAGACACTGCTTGTCAGGATGTGGTTTTGCTCCTGCTCCAAAGCAGAGTTGCACAAAGTCAGGCAGCAGTAGCTCACTGAGGTTTAAACTGGATGCCTCATGAGGAAGGTGGGCACAGAACTCTCGACACAGCTCTGTCTCAGCCAACCCCCATTTACAGGGCCAGAGGTCTTGCCAAGAAGGTCAGTTTTATGTTTTGTAACCACAGTGTAGACAAGTATGTTTCATTTTAGCTCAGGTATTTCTTCAGGTGGTGTCCTTGGTACAGCAGCTGCATTTTCCTGGTCTGGTGACCTTGCTAATTGCTCCCTCTTAGAGTGCACTGTAATTGCATAATGTGCCTGTAGTTACCAACAAAGCCAATACTAGTACTCGCAAATTATTTTTGAAAACTGCAGCCAGCAGTGCCTAACGTCATTTGTAATATTTAGATAAACTCATTCTAGTGGAAAACCAGGGGTGTTTCAGTCTACAGGCCAAGTACTTGTTTTCCCTTTATAAAATTAAAACAATTTTAGTTCCTGAGAACTCATTTGTGCATTGAGTGAAATTTTAAAACAGGTTTATTTCAAAGATACTTAAAACATACTAACAGGCACTTCAATGCCTGTTGTTATAGGGCAAAAAAATATAAAGCAAGAAGGTTTTTTACTGGCTTTTTCAAAGGAAGAGTTTTCAAAGAGTGAAATCATAGCAGTGAAGTGGAACATATAATCTGCTGAATTGAGATGCCCCAGAGATTCCTGTCACTGGAATGTGCCACTATTGGAATACTTTCTGTACATTGCTTGCTACCTTTTCTTTCTTGGATTACTTTGTATTTAATTACAAATTTCTAAGCATGTTGGCCATTGCATCTTAGTTTTCTGGGGAATACCATTATAAACCCTAAACTTCTGCCTGTGGGAGACAGCTGACAGATGCACAGAAATACCATGTGTCTGTTTTAAGGCAAGTGGATTCCCGATACCTGCAAAATGTGTAACTTAAAGAGACTTCTGCATCCTTTTCCTTTTTTTTTTTTTTCTTCATCTTAAAACCATCACTCTTATTGTTTTGCTTAGTAGATCTAACTATTCTGGTTCAGCTTTCAACGCATGCTTTTGAAATTAGCAACTTGAGTTTACTGGTCTTTAAAAAATAAAATAATTTTAATGGCTTACTATGATTTTCTTTATTACTATTACTTTTCTTTGAAACTACCTTGCTGGGATTAATCAGAGCGGTATCTATCGATTACTGAATCACACAAACAGAAGATCCTGAAAACATCTGAGCAACCCAGATACAATTTTTGACACACAACCTTGCAGGACTCATTCCTGGGGGCAAACCAAACTCCTTCACTGGATATGCTTGGCATTAGTCTGGAATGGCCAGAAACCAGATCTGTCTGGTGATCCTAAAGGAGCTATTCACATGTACAGGAATTACACAAGATTATTCAGTCTGTGCTCTGGAGTATCACTGTTCAGTAGAAATACCATGGGGAGGGGGGCAGAGGTGGAAAGAAGTCCTGCCAAAGCAGTTACATTATTGAATAAGGAAAATTGAAAGTAGATTCTTCTACTTTTGAAAGCTGCAGGAGAGCTGCCAGATTGTGCCAAGGTACAGACTTACTTCCTGCCTTCCACCAGCCTTTGCATCTTGATGGGCTGTAAAGGGGAGGTTTCATGTTGACAAAGCCCAAGACAGAGGTTAAATGCTCCCTACCCTGGGCTACGTGTTTAGCTTAGTGCCTGCTTTTACACCACTTACTGCTTAAGGGAACTGTTACACAGCACTTAGAAATACAGGAGCTGATTTTACTCTTTACTCCTCCCAACTGCATGAGATCTCGAAAGGAGGGAAACATTCTGGCCCAGGCAGCGATCTCAGGACGCTCCAGCTCTTTGCGCCAGTTCGGAACCCGCACTGAACACGCCGTGTCAGTGCTCGGAAGACGGGCGCAGAGAGGGGAGCGGAGGAGGGCGGGCAAAGGCAGAGGACGCGGCTCCGCTGCCAGCACCAGCCCCCACCGGCTGCAGAGCGGCCGCCATCTCCCGCCATACGGCCCCGCGCACCGCCGCTTCCGGGGCAGCACCCGCCCGCAGGGGAGCACTTCCGCCCCGGGGGCGTCGTTGCCATGGCAGCGAGGGCCCCGCTTCCGCCCCCGCCGCGACTGTGCCGGGGCCGGCCATGGAGGCCGCGCCGGTTCCCGACGGGCAACACACGGCCGTGGTGTACGGGCTCATCGGCGGCGGGCGCTTCGCGGAGGCGGTGACGCTGCTGAACCGCGGGCTGCAGAAGAACTGCCGCTCCCGGGGCTGCCTCTCGCTGCTGGGCTACTGTCACTACCAGCTGCAGGAGTTCGCGGCGGCGGCCGAGTGCTACGAGCAGCTGGTGGCGCTGCACCCGCAGCTGCTCCCGTACCGCCTGTGCCACGCGCAGGCCCTCTACAAGGCCGGGCTGTTCGCCGAGGCCCTGCGCGTCGCCAGCCCGCTGCTGGACGTCCCCGCCTTCCACCGCCGGGCCCTGCGCCTCCAGGCCGCTGTCCACTACGCCCAGGGCGACCTCCCGGCGGCCCAGAGCTTGGTGGAGGAGGAGCTCGCCGCCGCTGCCGATGGCGGCTCCGGAGCAGCCGAGGATCCTTCGGAGCGGGCCGATGCCGAGGTCAACCTGGGCTGCCTGCTGTACCGGCAGGGCCGGCACGAAGAGGCCAGCGGCAAGTTTGCCAGCGCCATGCAAGTGTTGGGGTACTGCCCGGAGCTGTCCTACAACATGGCGCTGTGCTCCTACGCGGCCAAGCAGTACACCGCTGCCCTCAAGTACATATCCGACATCATCCGGCGCGGCATCCACCAGCACCCAGAGCTCAACGTGGGCATGAACACCGAGGGCATCGACGTCCGCAGCGTGGGAAACACGCTGCTCCTGCACCGCACGGCCCTGGTGGAGGCCTTCAACCTGAAGGCGGCCATTGAGTACCAGGTGCGCAACGTGCGAGCGGCGCGGGAGGCGCTCACGGATATGCCTCCGAGGGCTGAGGAGGAGCTGGATCCCGTCACGCTGCACAACCAAGCACTCATGAACATGGACAGCCAGCCCACTGATGGGTTTGGGAAGCTGCAGTTTCTTCTCCTACAGAACCCCTATCCACCAGAAACTTTTGCTAACTTGCTACTTCTCTATTGCAAGTATCAATACTACGACCTGGCAGCTGACGTGCTGGCAGAGAACGCCCACCTGACCTACAAACTGCTCACGCCTTACCTGTACAACTTCTTGGATGCCATTATTACTTGTCAGACTGCCCCTGAGGAGGCTTTCCACAAGCTAGATGATTCAGCAGGGACAATTACTGAGCAGCTGAGAAAACTCACAAAACAGGTACAGGAAGCTAGGCAAAATTGGGATGATGAAGCTCTAAAAAAGGCAATTAATGAGTATGATGAGACTATGGATAAATATATACCTGTCTTGATGGCCCAGGCAAAGATTTACTGGGACATGAAGAACTATACAATGGTAGAAAAGATCTTCCACAAATCAGTGGAGTTCTGCAAGGAACATGAGGTGTGGAAGCTCAATGTGGCTCACGTGCTCTTCATGCAGGAGAACAAGTATAAAGAGGCTATTAGCTTTTATGAGCCAATAGTTAAAAAGCACTACGACAACATTCTCGATGTCAGTGCCATCGTGTTAGCAAACCTCTGTGTTTCCTACATCCTGACAAGCCAGAATGAGGATGCAGAGGAACTAATGAGGAAGATCGAGAAGGCAGAAGAGCAGCTGTCTTATGATCATCCTGATAAAAATACCTACCACCTCTGCATTGTCAATCTAGTCATTGGTACCCTCTACTGTGTGAAGGGAAACTATGAGTTCGGTATTTCAAGGATCATTAAAAGCCTGGAGCCATACAACAAAAAACTGAGCACGGACACGTGGTATTACGCTAAGCGGTGTTTCCTGTCCTTGCTGGAGAACATGTCCAAGCACATGCTCATGCTGCGTGACAGCGTGATTCAGGAGTGCCTGCAGTTTCTGAAGCAGTGTGAACAGTATGGAAGAAACATCCCAGCTGTCATTGAGCACCCCCTTGAAGAGAATGGGATGCACAGTGGGAAAAACACAGTCACCTATGAAGCCAGGCTTTTGAGGGCACTGATGTATAAGATCACTGGGTGCATTGAGTAAATGTTGTTATCATACAGCAGAAATTAGAACTTCGTTCTTTTCTTATGCTTGTGAGGTTATGCTAACCCTCACAAAAATCTCTGAAGATTTTATGCTGTATTTTAACAATGTTCAGTAGAAAATAGAATATTTTCATGAAATTAAGCTGTACCAGATAACTAGGAGCATTCTCAGTAAGCAGTCACATTAAATAAAACTTGTGTTGAGCAGAAATGTCATTATAGAAATCCCACAGAGTTTTCACCCATAAGGTAATATTTATCCTTCTGAAATTTTGATAAATTTCTTTGCACTGGTTGACATTTGAAAAAAGAAATTGTTACCTGTCTCTTCTAGGACAGAATTTGAAGAAACTGTTATTTTAATTCTCTAATTTGTGCCTATGTGTGACACTTTTTTTCTTCTGCTTTTTCTAAGGTATTTTTAATATGTTGCAGATCACATCAATAGTATATTTAAACACAAGAAATGGCTTTATAATAAAAAATCAGTTCTACAAATGTGAACATTTCCTTTTGTTAACTTTTGTTAATAATGCACAAGTGTTGTAGCAAATTCTGTAACTAATACAGGGACCAGGAATAAATTCCAAGAAGGCTCTATTAGGATGATACCTCAGTTTAGATCTGCCTTTGAAATAAAATTTATGGCAACTGGCTTCAGAGACACTGCTCAGTGCTGCCCCTCAGAGTCCCGGTGCCCACACCATCTGGGTGGCAGCTGTTGTGCAAACCTTTTTGGTAGCAAGTGCTTACATAGTAATTCAGTCCTCCGTGTTCAGCCCCTCCAGTCCAAATGCTATTCTTAAAACAGTCTCTGGTAAGAGACCCGTGAATGTGAAATTATATTATTTTTCATTTTTATTAAAGAATAACCCGTGTAACTTCCATTTCATGCAAGGCTTACCATCTGTACTCTTGGGTGGAAGAAATCTGCTTCTCAGTTTCCTCCTTGTCTTACGCTCTTCCTGCACTTCTCAACACTTCTCCAAAACCCTGTTTATTTGCTTAATTCTTTTACTTGGCATTTCCTTCACCCTGGCATCAGTTGGTGTTATTTCTCAACAGTCCTCCCATCCCTTTTCAAACATGTTCCACAGTGAAGTGGGACCAAAATGCCTTCCAATGTTTTCATGCAGTCTGGTTCTCTGCCCCATGGCTGCTCTCATTATTGTGTATTCTGCCCTTTGAAGCAATGTGTGAGTTGAAGTTTTTAAAATAAGGATCAATAATCCATGGCTTTAACTCATTTGCTTACCTTTGATACTGGCTCCCTGAAGAGCTGTCCTGAGGGAATTTTGGAATCAGGCTGCATGTCCTTCAGAATCCAGTTTCTATGCTGTGGTTTACCTGGAAAGAAAGAGAACAGCATTTTTGAAATTTTGAAGTTATTACAAAGGAATAGAATAACCCCTCCAGAGACTTAATGTATATAGGAACTGCACCGGCCTACAACAATATCAACACAGAGAAAAGTCAGCTCTTGTCTGCTGGGGGAGAAACCTGTCAGGGCTGCGCATATCCCATGTAGCTAATGGAAATGCTATGGGTTAGGTAATGCTGCAGTTTAGCCTAAACATCCTATAACAGTAAATTAAAACCAAATTTAAAAGTGTTAAGAATGGAAAAATTATCTAGAGAGATCAGAAAGCAGACAGGAGATGTAGCAAGGTGTCCTAGAGAGGCCTCCATAGCACTAGGCCATTAAGCCCCTGAGTATTGTGATATTAAATATTTCCCACAACTGTTGCCCCATGGAGAGGAGAATTGTGATTTCAAATTTTGTTCACCTCCATGAAGCACAGCAGCCAGGCTGTAAAGCATGTCTCTAATTTACAGTGCAATTGTATTATATATTATGCAGCATAAACAGCATGACCTTTAAAAAAAAGTTTTAAAAAAGTCACTCCACATAACAGCATCTGAAGTGCAGTAATAGGCAATGCCCTTTATTTAATATTCATTGTGTGTTTTCTGTAAAAGTCACTGGACATTTTAAAAAAATTCACTTTGCAGATTCGTGCCCGTGCAAATGCTGAATACCCTCTGATGGAGAGCAGCTCAGAAGCTCATTTGCTCTTGGTTTTCCTTACAGCCAGAGTGTGGCTTTCATGAGGGCACTGCTGCCCGGATTTGCAGCCTCAAGTTCTTCATGGCTCCCTTTCCCCCCGTGCCCATACGGGTGCACTGTGAAGAGGCGGCGGCAGCAGGGCCCGCCGGCTCTGGCGCACACTGCCCGCTGCAGCCTGCAGCGAAGGCACTGACCGCCTCCTTGGCCACAGGCTGGGGAGGGAGATGAGCCATGCTCCCAATGGAAAAAATCTCCCCAAAAAAGGCTGTGGAGTTCTGCAAGCTGTGGCAGTTTTAGAAGATACAGCTAGAGGGCAGTCAGCATGCCTGGAATTCGCCTCATCCTGTTACATCACAGCTAAAGCGCCAAAAGCAGCATTTTTCCTGTTCTTCCCTTTTCCTGCTGTTTTTATGTTCTTTTCCTCACGGAGTACGCTGTGCCTGCAGACAACCCAGGGCTTCTAAGCAGGTCGGGTGATGCTAAACACAAGGACCTCAAAGTGGAGAAGCCTCTGCTGCTGAAAGAAGAGGGAGAAGAGGCAGAGCTGAGGTACAACAGGAGGAGGAGGCCTGGGACAGGCAGTTCCTCCTCTGCTGCATCAAGATGTGCTTCTGCATGGAGTCTCCTCTCCATTCCAGCAGCATTTCCCACCCTGTCCACCACAGCCTCTTCCTCAGCAATAGCACCCAACCCTATCATGGCAGTGACATGCTGGGGCCCTCGCCCTCGTTTTGTCCCAGAGAGCTGCCTACTGCTCACTCTGTGCCCAAAAGAACTGGGGCCTGAGCTCATGGCTGACATCATTTGCAGTGTAGGACTGTTGCTTCCTCCAGTGGCAAGCTTGCATTTATGGCATCTCCCACTGCAGAGCACTTTGGTCATGAAAAATATATAAATATTACAGCCACTTTTATTACCATCTTTATACCACATTTAATGTTATCACTATGTGACTTACACACAAAATACATTTTTAAAGGAAAGCACATACATTTTTATTTAGAGAGAAAGGAAGATAGCAAGTAACAGTTTATGCTCCCTATACATATAGTAAAATCTGCCTAAATTAATGCTCTAAGCCAGCAGAGTCCTTTTGTTCCAAAAAAAATATCAAAAACACTACCCAAAAACATCTGACCATATTGCCAGGGCCTGCAATGGGCAAACAGCTGCAGATAAGCTCAGATTTCTAAGCAAGAGCCTTTGTTGGTTTGTGGGTTTTTGTTATTTTTATTGGGAGCAAGGGGAAAGAAGCCCTCTGTTACAGCATCAGGGTCCGAAAGGTGAGCAGGACAAGATGCTTCCCATGTACATCACCACCATACCAAGGCCAGTCTCCAGGATTTTATTTGCACTAATAGCCTCTTTTGCATCTTGTCCTTATAGGACATCTTGTAAAATGTTCTTGTCCTCAAAACTTACAAGGCCTTGACACCCATGTTGCAGGTAACAAGCTGTGTTGTACTGCAGTGGACACACCTTTTTTTCCAATTACCCTTGCAGTAATCACAGCACACATTGCACAAGCAAAGGCCTCAGACCAGCATTCTGACCACAGCCCACCTGCACTGGCAGGAGCAGGAGAGGAACAGAGGGCCTGAGATATAATTTACTTCATGCTCCACCTTGGATCCCCTTGGTGCTCAAATCTCCCATCAAATGTCTGCTGACACCATCAGCACAACACAGGTAGTGAATGCCAGGGACTCTTGTGATCAGCTCCACAGTCAGAGCTGATCAAAAAATTCTGTAATCAAGGGGTGGTTGACTTTATGATATGACAGAGGTAAAATCTGAGAGAGAAGATTCTTCCTATACAGTGCTGGGAGGAACATGATGACTGTCTTCCTTGGGAAAGTTGTGCATACTTCTACTGGGTAAACAAGCCGCTTTTAGCAGATGAACACGGAGAAGAATGTTATTTCTCTAAAAATTGTGAAGTTACATACAAGAATAAAAGCTGATTTTGACAGCCCATTCCACAATATCTTACTGACAACATCCTATTTTAGAAGCCTGAGTTCAAAACTTCCACAAATCCATATTGGCTTTAGCTTCCAGCAAAGGCAGAAGAGTCTAACCTTGAAAAATTCAGATTTGGAACACTGGTGTGATAATGTGACTGTATGGGCTGAAAGACTAGCACTGAAAGATCCATCCCCTCCTCTACCTCAGGCTTCTCTTCTTTTATTTTTCTGTAACCTTTCAGTAAATGAAATAGCTCTATATTTTGGGACTCTGCTAAAACCTGCTGTCTTCTTAAGGAGTGACTATGGCCAAGACAACGTGCATCTTCATGTTTTTGAAGGAAGTGTATTTGTAGCTCATTTGGACAACCTGTCCTACACAAAGAAACAGTTTCTAAATGAAGTAAAAGACGCTTTAACTACTGACAAACTTTTAGGCTCTATTTTCAACATAGCATTTCTCCTTTTTTGGCTGATGCTTTTCCATTAAGTAGAAAACTTGAGATATTTGGACTCATTTTCCTAAGAACCTTTTGATTAGCATAAGCTTCCTAGATCTTGCTTGAATTTAAACTAATAAAGCCTTAGAGCAGGCCTTGCCAAACCAAACCAATCAGTCCAGAATATTTCTATTTTTGAAGATCTTCCCCTAAATTCACTGTAGTTTATAGTCCAAACTGCAGGCCAGGAAAACCAATTAAAAAGTTCACATTGACTTCAGTGAGTCTTAAATTGGCACCTTGGAAAATACTCATTTTCACAGACTACTATTTCAAGCCATCCAAGCGCAGCTTCTGGAAAGTACTGGAACGCTACAACCCCAGTCTTATTCAATGACAAAACCCCTTGTTTCTACCCACTTAAAATGCTGCTTAGAAATCAGCTAATCCCACGTTTCCCATGGCGCAGCTGCTGCACATTGAGAAAACATCACTGCTGCACAACGAGAAGCAGAAGCTGGCAGAGGAGTCTGATCCTTCACCTGGAGCCGGCCAGGCACAGCCTCTGCCAGCCAGGACGGAGCCGCAGCATCTCTGAGCTCAGGGCTGAGCACTGCCAACCACCTGGCACAGGAATATCCCTGCAGCACAGCCCCGGGAGATACCCGTGTCCCCACAGCCACCCTACCAGGAACGGCTCGGAAAGGGAAATAGAAAACACATGTGCCGCATTTTCTCTGGAACACGGGAGTCATCACTCAGCATCACAAACTTTTAAACTCCCTGAGGTGAATGTATGCGCTGGTTCTGAACGGTCTGAGCCTCTCATGGCTGTTTTGTCCTCTGCTGTGCACAGTCATCCACTTCCCTGAATTTCAGCTTTTCTTGCTGCTTACCTTCTCTTTTCCCCCAGCTCTGCCCTTGACCCTTTCCAGCCTGTGTCACAAGCAGGGAAGAGGTTGACAAACAGCTTTTTATGAGTCGATTTTATTTTATAGCTCTCTTTCCCGTGGGAGAGAGCAGAGGGAGTTGGCTAACACTCAATCCTGTTGGGTTGAACTGTTTACCAACAGCCGTTTTCAAATTAAAATTAGCACAGCTCGGATTTTTCTGAGCTGCACTTCTCTGGTGCCTCACAGAGCTCTTTGTGTGCCCCTCCGCTGATTCACGGCAGCTCACACGGCCGGCAAACAGCAACGCGAGAGCTCGACACGGCGTGTCGGATTTTCTTGCTCTGTCAGTAGTATTTATCACTGCGGCTCCCACGCGGAGCAGGAGATGGAGAAGCACCATCAGCGCTGAGGGACGGGGCATTCAGAGCGCACATAAATCCTTTGCTCTTCCCCTGCTGAGCAGCTCAAGGTACACGGCGTTTTTACAGCGTCGAGCGCCACACGCTCTGATGGCCGGCCCCGGCAGCAAAGGCGCAGCCAGCACACCGACAGCCCCGCGGCGCTGCCGCAGGTGCGGAGGCACAGAATTTCCCCGAGGAAGTACCGGGAGGCGGGTCCCGGCTCAGCGGGAGCCGCGCCCGGGTGACGCTTGCGGCGGGGCCGGGCCGGGCCGTGCTGCAGAGGGCGCTGCTGCGCCGGGCTGGGCCGGACCCGCGGGCCGGCAGCGGGAACGGGAATGGGAACGGGAGTGGGAATGGGCCGGCGGGGAGCGGGTCGTGCTGCCAGCACAGGGCCGCTCCCGACATAAAGGGGAGCGGAACGCTTCGCTTTCCAGCCCACTGCAGAGCTCCCTGCGTCGCATGGCTGGACAGAAGGAGCGAGAAGGAGCGGTGAAAGGCAACATTCCTGCTCCCTCGGGCCCGGCGCTGGCCTGCCCTTGGCTCTCCAGGAAATTCCTACTGCCCTTTCCCTGCGTTTAGGAGGAGCAAGTCCAGGCACTGCCCAGCAGAGAGGGGCTTGTGCTGCCTCTCAGCATCAGCAGGGGGACAGCAATTTTGGGTACCAGTGCCTTCCGCCCAGGGACGCAGGCAATGCCATGCACCACCGCAGCCTCCTGCTCCCCCTAGCACTTTACAGGGACTGCACATTGGAGAGAAGCCTGCCCTTAAGTAGCGCAGTCTGACCTGTGGGCAGGTATTTGTTCCGTCCCGTGCACACCTGACCTCACAGAGCATCCCAGACTGTGCCGGTGGCACCGCGTCTGTTCACACACGACAGCACCGCCCCATCCGCCTCTGCTGAGCGCTCGCAATTGTGTGCAAGGCAAGGATCACCCTCCCTTTAGAGATGGGGGGCTGCCTCTCAGCCCGCGCAAGAATGTAACAGGGCTTCGGAAGGCAATGACATGCTGGTAACAAGACTCGGTTGCGGTGAAACAGTCAACAAAATATAAAGCTGTTGGAGTGGGATGGCGTCTCTGGGAAGGGAGATGTGGGAGCCCTGCCCTCTGCCTTTGTGCTCAATCCAGGGCAGAACGCGCCGAGACGCCTCCCTGATCTTGTGAAATGCCTGCCAGCGAGCATGTGTAATGTACTGTGAAATTTTTGTGACTTGCTAGGTTATAAAGCTGGTTATAGGAGAATTTAATTTTAAAAAAGGAAACCAGTTTATCTCTTTCTGATAATTTCTCTATGGCTTTAGGGTGTCATTCTAGCTCCCTCTCCATGCCTGGAGAGGTGATCCTAATATGCAGCATGAAATGTACAGATTCCCTGAAGGGAACTTGAAAGAAATTCTCTGCTTCAGATTCAAACCTGACAGTATATATCACATCAGGGGATCCCTTTTATCAGCAGGATATTCAGAAGGGATGAATGATTTATTCACATAATCTCTTAAACCTTTCACTTGCAGAGTCTGAGATAGAATTTACAGCATTTTTATCATTTGTGCCCAAAAAACCCTCAGTAAAATTCCTCTATGAAATCTGAAACCCTACTCACTGATTTTCTAGCTGATGAAATTTCAAAGAAACATGTTTTTTCTGTGATAGAGTAACAGCAAGCCTTTGCCTTGGCTTTGGTGTTTTCTCATGTTAGAAATCAGATAATTCCTCCCTAGGCAGACACATTAAATAGAAACCTCCCATCTTTTGAAAACACTGAGGATGTGTATTAACTTCCCATAATTTAAGACTGTACCATGTTTTGCAGAATTATTTTCTCTGATTTCCATTTTTCAATTAGATGCATATTTACACAAGAAACCTAAACAACCAATGCTTTCATTCTTAGTTTTAACCTAAGTAATTAGCCTTGCTTCTGGATGATGAGGAAAGCAACTTATGTGACAACACTTGCTTAATATTTCTGCCATGAAATTACTGCAGAAATGTAAATCAAAAATGGGCTGTGACATATTTCTCTTTCTAAAATATTTTTCCTGCCTGATATGTTCTCCCTTTTTTCTGATGAAGCTGGTTTGAATCCAGGTTGTTTTTCCTGTTGTACCAATAGAGCACTATCATATTTTATATTCTTCTAAAGTAATTCTTGAATTGAACTGGTGGAAATGAGCCCAGAATGAGAATATGAAACAGATCATCATCTCATTTGTTAACATTGTCATTTTGTTTGTTGCTTGAACCCAGAACCATCAAGTCTTAATCTGGGCTGATACAAATAAATATGTAATAACGCCAATAACTGGTCCTTTATTTGAACTTAAGAGGTGCCGGGGGAGGAGGTAAATGAGCATGGCTGGACTGGTAATCAACACATTGAAAACAAACAGAAGTACCGACCAGAGCTACAAAACCTGATATTTCATTTTGGCTTTGGTGGATGTGTGCTCATCCCTTCGAAGGGGGTTGCTGGCTCTGAACTAATCTCCAGAAGGTTGTCCGCAAACAGGGATGCAATTCTGGTAAGGACTTCCCACATCCACATTTCTGTTAAGCCCACAGGGGGCCCCTCACCCCTGCTTTTCTGCCTTAGGGAGCTGCTGCAGGAGCTGGGGGTTTGCACAGTCGGGACACCACTGACCTCCACGAGGCAGAGTCCTCACTGAGTGCTAAATCATGTTTACACTCACCTAGTGTAAGCCTCAGTACTTCCACGCACTTCAGCAAAACAGAGGCAAATTTACACCAGCATAAGTGACAGCAGGATTTGGCCCTGTGGAGCAGGGTCTGTAAGGCCAGATCCTCCATGGGTATAAGTTAATTGGGCTCAGTTTGCATTTGCAGTGCCAAATTTACTTCTTTCCATTTAGTATGTGGCCAAAGGTCAAGTTAAGAAAATATTTCACTGTCACAATTATTCCCATGAAATCCAGAGCAGTTTGTATTTGGCAGCCAATGTCATTTCCCATGCCTTAAGAAGCTGGCATTCATTTCCTGACACTGAACAAAGACAGATTCATTTACCCATTTTCCTGACTGCCATTTTCTTCACCTTGTGTGTCTGAATCCCTGCAATCTGATGCAATCCTGGAGGAGCCTTCCTGGGCTCTACTATGGCACTAACAACAACCGTCTCTCTGTTTAGTGAGGATTTGTCCTGGATTTCATTCAGGGGGAGTTTTACTTTAAGACTGGAGAGTAAGCCTGGCAACTTTGCCTCCCGAAGGCTCTTTGCTGCTGCTTTTTCTCCCCGGGAGCCTTCCCGTTGTCATTAGAGAGCGGAGGCGGGGATCTCACAGGAGGGTGATTCCAAGGCTGGTGCTGTGTGTCAGTAGCCCTGCAGCTGGATAACGCCCCGCGGTGAGCAGCCCTTGGGAGCAGCTCAGTGCTTCTGATGCGAACCCTCCAGCACCTCCCCTCTCCCAGCATCCTGTGTATGCAGCAAAGCTCCCAGGGAGAAGCACTGCCATTTTTCCCACCTGAAATGAATCCCAGACTGGGAGTAGCCAAGCAGGAGCACTGACGGCAGCAAGGGCACTGGGATGGGATAAAGTCTTTAAGGGCTGCAGGGGAGCCAGGGTGCGCTTCTGTGCCTCCAAGGGACTGAGTTTTGGCTCTGCCTGCAAATGTATTTGCAAACAGCCACCTCCTTTCTTTTTCACAGAAATATTTCAGTCCATGACATGTAGCTAATATCCTCAGCTGATGCTGGCTTGCCTGGCTCCCCTGAAGCAATGAATATTTACACTAGCTAAGTACCAGCATACATTTCATATCCTTCTGATTATTGCTTACAGCGATTCCTATTTGTTTTCCCATAGTATACAGAAGGCTGAATACCTTTTTCATGCAGCATGTTTTCACCATCATTTTTCCCCCTGTAGGTTTCTTCAGATTTATACACTTTGAGTTCCCATCACAACTTCACAATAATTTAAATTGGGCAGTGGCAAAATTACCTAAAATGCATTTGTCCCACCCTGACACACAAAAAACCATGTCACACCTCTCTGGGTCCCCGCACAAAAAAAAAGAAAATTCAAGCCAGATAATTCTGCACATCCATGGCAACAACATAGGCATGGAAACAGCAGGGTGGACCCTCCCACATCCTGGCCAGTGCTGCAGGATTTCAGTAAAATTTCCCATTTCTCAGGATATTAAGTTTGACTGCAAGGAAATCTAGACATCATGTAATCTCACTGCAGCTTTGGAGCTAATAAAGACACATAAAACATGCCACAGCCTAGAAGCTTGCTCAGAGGCACATGTGTAGGTTTTGAAATGAGGACAAGTACAGCATGGGTGCAAGGGGACACAAAGAGCAAGATCACATGGTTGCCACACCATGGCAGCTCAGCCAGTGGTGCATGTGTGCTCCCCTCCACTCTTTTATCCCCTAGAAGGGATCACCCATGGCAGGGACACAACCTCAGGGGTGCCCTGAGTAGGAAAATGGCCCTCAGTGCAGTGAGCAGCAGCTCTTCCCCCTCCCCCAGGGATAGGGAAGTGGGACCTGAACCATGCGGATACCAAGGCTGGGTTCTGACCACGGAACTGGCTTTTAAGGATCATCTCTGCCCCTCTGCCATTTCGCTCACTAGCCCAAGGTCAGGGGTGAAGCAACTGTGGATGAAGCAATAGAGCCCTCAGGCCAAGATCTGCATGGCATGTAGGCACTTGAGCTTCACCATTTCAGCAGGAGTTTCCCAAATTCCAGTGGGAATCTGTGCCTTAGGATACAGCACGCTGAGACACCACCACAAAGTGCACACCTGCGCTGAGGCTACATCGCTGCAATTGCAAGGTTGCTCACCCCAGTGCAGAGCAGGGAGCTGGCCGGGCTGTGGCTCCTGGGGCCAGGCAGCAGCATCCTGATGCCTGCAGAGCAGCACCTCACCTCCTGCTTTGGGCCTTGCAAATGGAATGCTGAGCTTACTGGGCTGTTGACAGTACATTTTAAATAGCTCTGTTTATTGTCCATCTTAAACCCTCTCTTCTTCAATCCTTCAGCTGTGGGTTTGAAAACAGGTGCTGTCATGAAACACCAATTGGGATTTGTTTATTCCCACATCTGTTCTGCTGTTATATGCAACACCAGAGCCAATCTCACCAAATCCATGACCATGAGTTTGTGGCAGCAAAGCACCAAGGAAAAATGCACAGGGATGAGGAGAAGCGTGATTTCTATCACACAGCCTAAGCTCATGACACACAAGAGCACTTCCTTACATGCTCAGGAAATGTAAGGTGGTCTCATCACACAGCTTGGGTGGACATCTGAATCTGGGATGGAACTGTATGAGACACAACACCCCCTGGGCATGGGCTCGTGGAAAGACACAGGGGTGAGAGGAGAACAAGCCTTGCAAGTCAGCAGGACAAAGTCCAGACAATGGTACAAGTGCTCTGGGTGTCTGGGATTTCCCTTGACTTTAGCAATGCTTGTACAACTTGTCATGTCAGGACAGCCTCCCACACATATCTGGTCTCAGCAACCTTTTAATTGTTTCTGAGGATTTTTTTAAATTGGGATAGCTTTCATCATGCAGCAAAGGACTCAGTTTTTATAGGGCCATTACAGTTGAAGTTGACAGAGGTGTTGAGAAACCTCATGATTTTAAAAGAGTTTTATAAGTTTTACACCTCAGGGTAGATTTTACATTTTCTGTGTTCATTTGCAGTAAATAAATTTGTTATCCCTTGCCTCACCCTGTACTTGGTCACTGATAGGAACTTCTTGTGTCTCTCCTCTCCAGGATGAAATTCCCAGCTGGACACCGGCAATGATATGCTGGTTTAGATAAGAAAAATGGGTGCAAAGCATATAATTCAGCTCTGAATCACGATGTCTTAAGTGTTTAGCAAGGAAATCTAATTGACACATATGAGTGTTCAGGAGTTAAAACCATGTGGTGGGGGCTGTCTGGTGATTTTGCAGAGCTGCTGGCAGGAGCCAGGCTGAGGGAAATCCCCCTGGTGATTTATAGTTCTGAAGAAGGAGGACCAGAGCTGCTGAACTGCCAGGAATTTGATTTCTGGCCACAGCTGTTTATTCCATCTAGTACTGTTCCCTCTCACAAGGCAAACCCACACCTTCTGAAGAGGCTATAACACGCACTGCTTATTTTTACCACATCACAGAAACATCTGACTTGGCTCTCCCCCTGTATTTTTAGTACAGCTTGCCAGTTCTAACACTTCAGATATAAAACTTTCAGATTATCCTCTGCCTTAGCTTTTGGGTTTCAGTTTGGTTTTTCCCTAGCAATGAGACATGCCTCAAAGTATTTTTGAGAGTAACTCTCCTCTTAACAAAGAGTTCCTTGGCTCTATATGATGTATGCCCTAGTTAAAGTAAACAATAACGTTCGTATTTTCCCGCAGGCTGCATCAGAGCACTGGTCAACCATTCAGTAAGTAGCCCATATTTCTTATTGCAATTTATGGCCTTGAGATGGACAGGAGCTAATGCAAATGTCCTGGGCCTTTGAGAGGGATGGTGCAGGGCACATAATGGCTTTGTAGTTACAAATGCTGAGCAGATACACAGTTCACTGATCTGTTAAGCACTTTTGAGATCATGCAGTGTGTAAAAAAATACTATGTACTTGTAAATGTCAAGAGGAGTTACTGATATTTATAGAAAAGAAACTGTTTTACTGCTTCCAGTTCTGTGGAGCAAATATGCTGTATACTTTAGGGTTCAGCTCCATCAGCCCAGTAGTTTCCGTGTGGATCGGATTTTTAAGGTCATAAATTGATTGAGGTGACCCCAGCAATTCAGCCCCATGCCTGGGTCATTTAAAGCCCAAGGAAAGGCAAGTGACATTTAACAGTAGGAAAACAAGCAAAGCAAAGGGAATATGGAGGTTTGTAATATGACAATAAAAAACAAGGCATGTGCATTTCATCAGTTGGATTTCATAAACAGCTTGATCTTGCAAGCTCTCTTTTGCAAAATATGCATGGGCGTAGGAATTCAGCATAGAACGCCAAAAAACTCACTAGCAGGACTTGCCAAACACAGAATCAAGGCAAACAAGAAAAAAAGGGATCAAGTCTGACAATAAACACAACATTCTGGAAATTACAACTCTAATTTAATGCACCACATGGAAGGCTTTGCATTTTAATTTATCAGTTTCTTTTTAATTGACCAGATTAATTATTTCCACCTTGCCATTTGGCAGGTAGGTCACTGTTCTTTTTCACAGCATTAATGAACTAATTCTGTTTTTCTCCCTGTAATTAAAAGTGCTAGTTACAGAGACCACATTTATAAATTGGCATGGTGCATAATAAAATTTACTCTTTATTAAAGAAAATATAACATAATTTCCCATGTCAAAAGGGATTTCTTTTCTTTGTATTTCTCCACCAGCAAAAAACCATGACTAGAAAAAAAATCCCCTCAACCCTGTACTTTTCAATCCGTAATAAAAATGGGTAAAATCAGATTACCAGTGAACTCCTAAACATTCACAAGTCTCCCTTGGGCACACCATGCTCAAGTAGAAAAGTGAAAACAATTGAAGGCTCACATTACCCATGTTTTATGCTCTAATCAAGGGCTCCCAGGATCAGGTCAAAAAGCAGCACTCAGCAGGATCCCACTGTGTCAGCTCAGTTGCTCCCTTTAAGAGAGGCTGGAGGAACATCAACGCCTGTTCATTGCAACCAGTACAAGTCAAACTCACTGGGGTGGGCTGATCTAGGGGCTGCCACACCTTCAAAGGCTCCTCTTAATTCTTCATTTACCCTCTCAAATTAATTTTTTTGTGATGCCTGTCTTTAAATGCCATAACCCAGTGAGCTCACCTAATGGAGCCCAGTTCAGGTAGAGGCTGGATCTCACTGGTTGTACTGGCTAAAAATACACAGGATTAAACAGGAAAACTGGAAGAAGAGGAAGAAGCAGAAGGCTTTGTATAGGAGTAGGGCTGGACAGATACTACAAACAGTTGCCTGAAAACATTATTTTGTATTTCTAATGAATCCATTACAGTCTGGCTCAAGTCTCTTTTCTGTTTTGATGTTAGGCTCTTCTGAGTAGCAAATTTAGCTGTCTAAAAGACACCCAGAAATTGCATTTGAGAGCCAAGTCCATAGGTAAACCTCATATCAACACCTTCTGCCACCATTTTGACATCGTCTCATGTATGTGCTGGCACTGAAAATACCTGAATTTGTCCAGTCGGAGACCAGACAAAACCCTGTCTTTTTAAAAGATGTATATGATCTAGCTGCTACGTTAAATATGTTTTGGGAATCTGTCTACCTGTGAATCCTTGTGCATGTGAGAAAACGTGAATGTTCCCTTGTCTAATCCCTCGCCTTTCTCTAGTGCTCAGAGTAGCTGTCAGGGCTCGAAGAGGGGATGCACAGTGAAGGAGAATTGTAAGGGTGGCAGAGAAAAGACAAGGAAAACCAAAGGAATAGGATACAGTCAGGGATGCCAAGAGAGTTGGAAAAGTACTAGTGCTGGCCTGGGAAATTAAGTATCCCAGTCCCCAAAATTACAGCTGCCCAGGACAAATGTGGCTGACAGCTCTTGTCCCTTTCTGCTCTGGTGTGTGCATCTGAAGCCCAGCTGTTACAAGACGTGGTATTCACTCTACAGATTTTTTTTTTTTCCCCTCACAAAGAAATAGACAAATATTTAAACCTGCAAAACAGCCTTAGGACTTGTTCTTTGTGCATCTGGGAGAATGAGATTAATTCAACAGGATTGTGAAAAAAAAATACAGCAACTGGTATTTCTAATTCCATTTCTCAGTGGAAAGCTTCTAGTAACAGCTAATAACTAAGTCATACTAATCAACTCAGTGACAAAACCTCTAAAGTATGTAATATAACATAGTTTCTGAGTATTTTTTTTTAATCGAACCTACATCTTGCAATCTCCTACTCTGCAGTCATAAAACTTTATAGTCTTCTCTTTTGTCTACTGAGATTTCAGGTGTTTAACCACTGACTTCTACCCAAACAAAGTCTGTAGTAACAATAATGCTATCCATGTGCTGCAGTAAATGAGCATTTCAGCTTGGCTGGCAGTGACAGCTTTGACATACGCAGGCAAGCAGAGTAGTCTGAATTCTGCCCTCTGCCTGTGTAACTTCACTGCAATGTCCATGGCTGTCAGTGGAGTTACTTCTGATTTACTTCAGTGCAACTGAGGAAAGAGTTTGACCCAGTTTGTCTATATTTATGGAAGGAAGCCTAAAGAACAGCATCTGTTCTTGTTTAAAGTGCAGGAGGAATTCCAGTGTTGCTGAAGGAAAGCATGCAAGCCAAGACTGCAGCCAGCAGCACTGTTGCTATGGCACACCATCCTCAGGATGTTCTTAAAATGCCTGGAAGTTTGGTACCTTGCCCACTATACCTGGGGGACCAAGGCATGCTAAAGTATTTATGTTAAATGACTTTTCAATTCAACTTCGACCCAGAGGCACCTCTGGAGAGACTGGGTGGAGGAGGAGGAACAGCGGATGGGAATCTGAAACAATTAAAGTTGCTCCATGCTCCCCTAGTCTGTGAACTGCCTCGTATCATGTTGAAGCCAGGAAAGTTTGGTAATAAAAACACAGCAGTTCAATTAAATAAACTCTTAAGGCACAGGAATGTAACAAAACTAGGGAGTCACCTAAACTCATTACTTGTCCAGACTGGCCAGCACTGCTGCAATGATAAACAGTCATTACAAAACCCTGTAATTTATTTTCCGTGACTTATCTTGCAAGAATGGTCAAGGGATCCTTCTAGCAAGCAGGGTCCCATTATTGGGAAACTGTCACTCCAGGTTCTACACTCTGGATTCCCTTTGGGTAGTACTAGACACCAGTCACAACACTCAGTGCTCTTATGCATCATTGCAGCCCCTGCTAGCACAGATCCAGTCACAGGCAGTACTAGCAGTACTTTCAATGAAATAACTTGTTTGAGGGGTTTGGAAACTGATTATAAAAATTGTTTAAGGTTAAAACTGTGCTCTGGCACTAGAAAACGGCAAAAAATAAACTAAGAACTAAAAAATAGAGCCAGATATTTCCAAGGTAACAGTGCAGAGAGAAGGAAAATGGAGCCAATCTAGAACTGCACAATCTGGATTCATGTCTGCAAAGCTCTGATATCTGTTTTCTTTATTCAGTCCTCAACAGGAAGAACTTGAACTCTAGAAAAGAGCTGCCTTAAAACCTGAGAAATATGTACCTTGAAATCTTTGTTTAGATTTTACCACCACACTCCCAAGTTTAGAAATTTCCTGAATTTTCTGGACTTACATTTGTTCTTTTCCACCAAGAGTCTCTTGGCAATATGAGGAGAGGAAGCCACTGTCCTCCTTCTGCCATGTCATATTTGCATGCTTTACCTCCAAGCATCAGTTCTTACTATTCCCTAAACACCAGAAATGTGCGAAATGAGGGCTTGAAAGGATCAAAATAAAAGTCTTCCATGTGGATGCACATACTCCAAAGTGTCTTTTCCCATTCTGTTAGTCCCTGCTGACATCTTTGACACCAGTGCAGCTCAGCCAAAGCCAGCAGCACACCACCACCACCACCGACTCAGGCAACCCCACCTGAATTCTCTACACACCTTCACAACTGAGCCAATCTTGGACAACTACAAAATCCACCCACAGCTTTTCCCTCCAAAATAGTTTCTCCTGACACTAGTTACCCACTCCTCAGCTGTCACCACTCGCATTTCATTCCTGAGTTGTGGCCGGGTGGAGTCACCAAACCTTGTGACAAAACAGAAATGTCCACTCCAGAGCAGTAAGGGAGGTTTCCCTGTGTGTCCCAAATATCACTGAGTCTTCATGCTGCTAATTATGTGATTGGAAACAGTCTCTGCTGCATTGAGCTCACCAAGGGGTGCACATAAAGGAACAGTCCACAAGGCATCTGCTGAGAAAGTGCCTCTCTTGATCCCAGCAGCCTTCATGGGAAGCCAGGAGCCAGAGAGACAATTGTCCGTGGGTGTCAAGGGTCTGTACAGACTCATAGGGTGTAAGGGTATTCTTTGCCTGGTAATATCAAGGTCTGTAAAATTGTTTCAGGACGTTACTGGTGCCCAGTTATTTTGATTTAGATGTAGTTTATTTCAGTGCAATTCCAATCCAGAGAAAAAAATAATTTGAGGTGTAAGAGTAATGCAAAAGGCGATTTAAAATATACACTTGGCTTTTCCCTGGAGCATTATCGCTTACAGCCTAGTAGTAAGAAAAATTGAAAAGCACCAATGGAAAATAGAAACTACGTGTCAGTGCACATCACATTTCTGTTGTTTCCAGATCTTCTGATCCCAATTAGACTGCCTGCAAATCTATGGAGACCTCATATGATTTTATTAATCAGAGCCATCCTCACACCTGACATGCTGTGCTCCCATAAAAGCACACTATGGTTTGGGTGGGCTGCAGGTAATTAGTGCCAGGGCCCCTGCAGACAGATTCGAAGTTGCTCCTGCCAGCTCATGGTTTTTTATAGAATTTCCTATTCCAAGACCTTCCAGTTCTCCTCAGACCAACAGTCAGCCTGCAGCTCTCAGAGAGGAATAAGGGTTTTGGCTAAACAGGTTTCGTTCTGCTCCCAAATACATCAGGAGATCCCACACATTTTCATCCACCTTGTAGCAGCATCCAGGTACAGGCGGGACCTGAAACCAAACCTGGCTCTGTCTGAGGAGTCTGGCAAGAAACACTGAACTACTTCGAGTCCCACACCGGGTGCTGGGGATGAGGGTAACTTTTTTTTCTTTTCTTTTTTTCTTTTTTCCCTTCACTCCCACAGGCAGTTTCCCATCAGATTCCTTAATCCAAGCTCTGGGCCAGGCTGGAGCTGAGGAAAGAGGTGATCAGGAGGAGGCCAGGGAGGACCTGCCCTTTGTGTCTAAAGCCACCCTGTAACTCAGCATCACAGGGAGGAGTCACATCAACAAACGCCACAGAAGAGAAACTTTATGCTTAAGTGCAGTAGATACTAAAAAAAACTTTAAAGCAAGGAAATTAAAATCTTTAGACTCAGCATGGAAGCTATTTAAGAAACTTGTTTGTGATCATGGAGAGCACAAAAAAAAAAAAAAAAGAGGTGGTCTTTAGGGAAAGGAGGCAAGAAAGTATGGGGGAAAGCAATAAAATGGTTAAATTGAAAGATATTGTTTACGCCAAACAGGTGTCTCTCGAAAAAAGGACTCAACTTCAGCTCAACTGAAGCCAATAGAAAGGGAATACGAAGTAGAACAAATAAAATGTTGGGGCAGGAAAGTTTGGAAGGCTGAGAGTGATTATGAACAGCCAGTAAGGAAAGACATAAAATTAAATAACTAGAAATTCTTTTAGCAAATCAGCTGGTTTACCAGGGATTAGAAGCAGCATTTTGTAGTAAGGAGGCAGCAGATTTGCTGTGCAATTTCTTTGCATTGAGGAGAATTTCAGAAACACCTACTGCAGCTGCAGCCTTACCCATGGCTAGGCTGAGAAGCTGTCAGAAGAGTGGTTAATAAAACTGAAGCACTAAACCACATGGCTGCAGGCAGAGAGGCAGGGGTTTATAAAATTTCTCTGGCACAAAAGGCTGGGGTCTTTCCCCTGTGGTTGCTAGTGCTGCCATAGTAAGTATGAGCACGTTTACTGGTGTGAACTGGAACGGTTTGAGTGATGATGATTCATATTAGCATGAGATGATTCATATTAGCACTCTCTCAACAGCACTTCTATCCAGGAGAGAATAATTGCCATCCAGTACTGCATTGGTGGTCCGGAAGCACACAAATCTCCTTTCAAGAGTAAAGGACAGGACCCCATCAATGGGCAATCCACTGAACACTAAATCAACTTAAAAAAAGTCTCCAGAATGGCATTGTAAGTAGTGAAGCATAACACCACGCACTCCTCACCTACTTTAGATAACCTGATCTCAACACCCAGTCTGGAAAAGAAACCTGCTTACAAGACATCTGACATTTCTGCTTTTCCTAATTCTCTGTATAGATCTGGTAACAGTAGTTTATGGGTAAATTCATGTCAATGTAAGCTTGGCCACTGCATTGATCATACTGTTTAATGCATCTTCTGTATCTCCTAGATGGTCTAGAAATAAAATAATCACTTATCAGCAGTATTAAAAAAGCAATTTGAATTCACAGGTGATTGAAATCCTACCAGGCATAGGCAGCCAGGCATGCTCTGTATCCATTGTAGCTCGAATTTCAAATTAGGTGAAATGAAGAAAAGGTGAAACAGACACAGAACATTTGGTCTGAATACCAGAAGAAAATAAGGGTTTCAGCGTAATAACTTATGTTCCTCACACTTGCAGCATTTGGATTGAGGTGGCCACAAGGTGTGATTCAATTTGGTTTTTAATTCCGTTTGCTACACTGTAAATGCAGGCACTGCTACAGGTCCCCATAAAAATCAAAGGCTGGCGTGGGTAGGCAGACCTGGGTAAAACATTCCCCTAGGATCTATAAATGTGGGGACTGGATTCAAAAAGTACTAAACAAGAAAGCCATCAAAAAGAAGGGAAGGGAAGGGAAGGGAAGGGAAGGGAAGGGAAGGG
>VWYP01015980.1:0-31649 GCA_013400435.1 Pycnonotus jocosus | reverse complement strand
GGGAAGGGAAGGGAAGGGAGAGAGGAAAACTATCCCTTAAAACGACATAAATCATTAAGAGTAGGCAGCTTGCTATTCAGGTTCACTGAAATTGGCGGTCCAAAAATCTTGGTCGTGGAGAGCACAACTGGGCCCACACACATTCAGCTGTAGGCTGTCAGCTTCCTTCCTTGCTACCTGACCCAGTGGTAAAAGTAAGTAAAATCACACTTTTTATTTTTTAATAACTTCATCTATTCAAGTACTCCAAGATTTTGAAGATATGCCAGGCAGAAGAGGGGGCTTGAAAAGGGTCCCATGAATTGCAAATACCATGGGCGGCTTTAAAGTCATGGCTGAAATCAGAGCAGACAGGTGAGGATTTTCCCATTGGGATCATTTGTCTGAGAAGAGCCAAAAAAGAAATAAATCCCCCTGGGGTCAGAATGAACCCAAATGTCAAAGGATTTCCCCTTATGTTGCAGATCAATGAGAATATTATCTTTAGCAGTGGGATGCTTTATGTGTAGGCCACAGCAGATAGGGTGAAAATCCAGCACTCAGGCTGTGAATTGCTTCAAATTGATCACTCTGGGATCACTCTGGGAAATCAAGCTACAGAGCCAGGTATGGGACCAAAGGTGACAGGAGTCCTCAGCTTTAGTGTCACACTGTGTAGAGAGTACAGCCCAACAGCAAATCCCACAAAGTCTGTGCTCTGAAATAATTCATGAACAGTATCAGATAAGAGGTTTAGCTTGTGCTTCTATTCCATTCTGGAGTTACTCTAGCTCTTTTACTTCATAAAAAAATTTCAGAATTATATAGAAAAAATCCAACTGGAGGTAGGTTACACCTTTGCAGACTTTGAGCTCAGATTAAGTCTCCTCTAGGTGGGTTTTATCTCCAGAGAAGGACTGGCTTGTAGATCAACTGTTGCAATTCTATTTACATTTAAAGAGTTGCGTTAAGGAGATGTCAACAACATCACTTAATTCCTGCCTGACTGACTCCCCTTACAGCTGGTAACTAAAGTCAACCACAGTTTAAAACTTGATGCCAGGATGCAGCAAGCTGAAGGAAGCTGTTCATTAGTCATTCTCTGCTCACTGTTGTTTTAACTAGGACAGAGCAGTTGTACAATACACAGATGCAAACTAGAAAATTCCTGAGGCAGCATGTGAAATCCTAGCATGCTGCTACTTCTGAAACACCTAAGCATCAAAGACTGAATTCAAGTGGCACTGCCTTTTGAGGAAGCAGTTATAAATAGGACAAGAAAATTATTGTGGAAGAGCAGTCCTTCTGATACGCAAGCTAGTTGGCCAAAAATACTACCATGGAAGGGAGGGCCAAAAGGGGTGATGGAGCATTCATTACTAACAATGGATCCCTCTAAATCATAGAGCTATGCATTCCAATTCTCTCTTGAAGATATTCCACACTGCCATTTCTGGTACATCCAGCTCCATACTGCTGCTCCCAAGCCTGACATTCTCAGTAGAAATTGCTGCTGCTCAGGACAGACGTATTACTGAAAGGAAAACTACCTACCGTACAGTAAGACTTCATGAAAAATGTTAACTATGAATCCTGCTGATTTGTTGAGCAATGCTGTGTTTTCATCAGCTAATCAAATTCAGCAAAGTCTTCTGTATTAGAATAAGCCAAATCATTACAATCATATTTCAAACGCACACGATGTGTTTATATCTCTCATGAGACATGCTGTCCACTCCATTAAAACTAACAACCTTTGTAGTTATGCATGCTAAAGTATCAGTAATCAAATCTCATGCTTCATGGTATAAGATGATCACTGGAAGTGTCAGGAAGAAATTATTTCCTAAGAGACGGCACAGCAAGATGTTTTTGTTGCCTTTGAATCATGACACGTTGTCAGTATCAGCATACTCCTGTGTTAGATCATTGATCCAACAATTTGTTATAGCAAATTCTATCTTCTGATGTTCAGCAAATCAGTCACTCCAAGACCAGCAAAATATAAATCTGCTTTCACTATTAAGTAACCAGCACTAAATGTTGAGACAGTGAGGCATGCAAGGCTACCTTCTATGCAAGTTTTAAAGTACTTCTAGAACGGGCTAAATCAAATCTCCAGATTTAAGGATCTTCTTGAGTTTTCAGGTATCAAGATTTGGCTCTGAAATTTGCTACTTAGTGCCAATCTCTTTCAGTATAGTATTAACAATTTGTGACAATCTCTATGGCTGAATTAATTTCTCTTTGTCCCATTTTTCTGATGATTCCTAGGGAAATTAAATTAACTGTCTCTCCCACACCAGACTAACACTAACAGCTGGAAGTAGGCAGGGAGAGGAATGCTGACCCAATGGTGTATTCCTTCACACTCCACATTAGCCTCGTTTGCCACTGATGGGCTTTTGATAACTATAGGAGTCAAGAGATAATCTGAAGCTGATGGGATCCTTCCCAACAGATGAAAATATCATAACAAAGATGCATGATTTTGTTGCTGTGATACAGATGTTATTAATCCTGTTAAGTAAGTCTGGTATTTTAAATTCATCAATAAGTATTTCTAGAAGAGACCCAGAGCATTTGCTCTTTGGTAAATCTAACCCAGAAGTCTAGAAATTACCCTTACACAACTGCCAGATTTCTTAAATTTAAAATAGGTTGTTAGTACCTGGAAGTGCCTTCAGAAGCAGTGTTTTATTATCATCTTGGCACTTCTTGCTCTCACTGGCTGCTGTTCAAAACCACCTTGGCACCAGAGTTCTGGCCTAGCTGGAGCTTCACATCACCTGGCATCAGTAGCCTGGAAACAGTCCTTTGAGATAAATTACTACGGCACCAAATAGTGGCATAAAACTGGACAATAAAATGTTTTCCTTTCAATAAATAACTCTGATGCTGTGAAGCTTTGCTGTCCTCTCCTGCCAACTCCCCAGAAGCTGTCCATGCACAGTCTACTCACAGCAGGCACCCTTGCAGGGCCTGAAAACACAACAGCCCTCCAGAAAAAGGTGCTTGAGCATGACTGCAGCAGCATGGCCCCACGTGTCTCTTCCTCTCTCACAGACTTACATGAGGTAGAAAGTATCTGTGGCTCAGTTTTCAGAAGGTCTGGAAAAGCTTCCAGTCCAGCATTTCCCTTCCAGCTCACTGCCTGTAGGCACTTCACTGCCAGAACATTGCACCCACCTCCATACTCAGCACTGGGCTCATGTCAGCCCCATCCCCTGCACCAAGGGGAAATCCTCTTAAACCTTCCAGTTTCTTATCCTAATTTGGGTTGTAGGCAAGACACTGCCTGCTCATGTGTGCTGGGCTGTCTTCTCGGCATTCTTTGCCATCACTGAGAAAACAAAAACCACAGGTTTGGTATCATGAGGAAATGAACAGACATAACTCAGGCTAAAGTCCGTGAAGACAAAGAGCCCAGACATATGCAAGAGGGTTGGTCTTTGCTGAAACCCCACTATTCTGAGTCTTTAGCAGCATGTCCCTGGGCTAGCTGGAAAGGCAGCTCTGCCTGGAGCCCTGTGTGCAGCCCTGCACACCCAGCCACGCTGGCGTATGGTGTGTACAGCTGCTGCTGGCTACCAGGGCCAGTGTCTGGCCAGGATTACCTGTAACTGCAAAGCCTTTCTCTCAGCCCACCCACGCTGGCCAGTGCTGGCAATCGTGTTGTTTATACAAAATACCTTTTGATTAATGGTTAGAGAAATAAAAGCTGTAGCATATGTTGCTCTCCATATAAAATCATAAGTCTGTCAGGCTTACAGTGCATCTGGCCAGGAAGGGGGGGACAAAGATTTATTCTGCCTGCTATACCCTGTACCCCCCGTGTTTAAGTCTGAGCTCCCTCCATCATTTCACTTATTACATTCTCGACTAGTTCTGCAAAGAAATCTAGGCATGGCCTCTGCAGCAAACCCCACCAGGTGTCATTCATCATGAAGAAGGTGGGGTGTGTTCATGCTGACAGACCAAGTGGTAAATCTTCAGCAGAGAAGCACAGCTGGGACACCTGCTGGCAGTGGCTGATGAGCATTCCCAGAAAGACATTATTTCGCTCACTCCTAGGGAAACTGAGGAAGAGGTTTCCTTGCTTCTTTATGAAATTCCTGCTTTATATATGTGACTCTGAACACTTGGTGCAGAGAAGCATTGAAAGGCATTGTTGCCATCTCCGCTTCATGGGGCTCTGTCATGCCAGTTGTATTGGCAGCCAAAATCACACACCGACACCTGGTGTTCACACAGGCTGCCCTGGCAGCTCTGGCTGCCTGGAGGAAACAGACAGCAGCCCTCACCTCACTGTGTCCTGAGGGAAAGCTCTCTGTGGTGCCACCACTGCTGAACGCACACGTCAGAGCGGGGCCCGGTACTGCCCACCCATTCCAGCAGTCTTGGCTATCTTATTTTCAAGCCCCCTTTGAAGAGATCTTGGGTTAATAGTTCCAAGAGTGCATCCAAATTATTATTTTCTACTTGCATCTGATTAGTTGTGAGGTACAAACAGCAGTGCTGGACGTGTGATAGCACAACAAACCAAGACTTGTCCTAGGACCTGGTGGAGAGGATGAAGTCACAGGTCCCAGCCCATCTACGTAAACCCAGCAAGATGCTTTTGTGTGCTCTCTTCTTTCAAGGGAAGGAGAAGCAGCATTCCCAGGGAAGCACAGCCATTAACCACACCAACCCTAACAAACAGACCAGCTTGGGGAAGAAATAGGATGAGCTGCACGGGGCAGTGTCAGATCTGGGGAGAGATGACCACAAGTCTTCTTTTCTCCAGGTCACACAGCTGTGACAAAAGGGGAGGGCTCAATGCAGGGAAGAGTGCGGGACCCAAGAGAGAAAGCTCAGTGCTTCGTCATTATTCACACTTTTTTCATGCATCTCTTTGCTGTGAATAGACTGTAATAACAATTTCTATGGCATCCTCAGAAGATGATATTAAAGATATTTATGCCTGAAAAGAGTCTTTCATGCCCAAAAAATTCTGTTTCCCAAGTCCCCTGCACTCCATCCCCAAATAAATCAAGAGGATCTAATAAAAGGTATTATCTCTCTCTGCAAATTTTATCTGTTATAAATAAGCTTTGGACCAGATTCTCAGCTGGCATATATTTTGGGCCACTGAATCGAAGCTCAGGAGAATTGCACTGATCTGGCCTTTTGTCTGTAATGCAGATTAAGAGAGGGATGGGGCTCTAAAACAGTACCTGCAGCCAGACCACAATTTCAGGCACTTCCTTTGCCAGTTCCTTGTGCTGGGGGCCATAGATCACAGAAAGTTACAATGAAGATCAGAACAAAGTGCAAATGTATGGACACCCCAAGCATGTTAATTTTTGAGCAAATCCTTACAATGAACAGAAGAAGCCCAAGAAGGAAAAAAAAATAAAGAGCACAATCTACTGGCATTAATTCAAACACACAACAAAGTTAGGATCAGAATGATGCTGCCCATACCCTAATGGAACACAACATTTATCAGCAAACCCGTGGCAATGCTGCCTTAAGACTTCACATGGCTGCAATTCTGCATGGAAGAAGTCCTACTAAACTTCTCAGCCTGGCAGAGCAGAAAAGCCAGCAAAAACAATGGGACACATGAAACAAAACAACAAATGAGCACATATTCAAGATGTATTGTAGAGAGAATGAAGCAAAGCCCCAAAGCAAACCCTAAGTTGCTTTAGGGCACAGGATTGCTCTGCCAGGACACATTAATGCCAAGTTATTGTAATCCAGCACCCACAGAAAGAATTATGGTTTTCTATAAAGCAACATGAAAACCTATCTAAGCTCAGCAAACCACTAAAAGGTAAATCAGAGTAGCTAATAGAACTCAATTATTTCAAAAAATGGGATGTAATATGAAGAAAGAAAAGCATCCCAAAATTTTGGGATGGTCAATCTGGAAAAACTCAGGGATAGTCCTTGATTCAGAGTCACTTATTATTACTATAGCTGCACAATTTGGACTGTGCATTTGTATGGGAAGGAAAATATCCCATGACAGGAAATCTCCTCTTGGGGTCTGTGTGCCTTGTTGGCAGTGAGGCCACAGTGTGGGAGAGCAGGAGAACAAACCTAGAAGCAACTATGGTGAAACTGCAGGACTCCTTGGCAGAGGTGACATCCTCTGTCACTAGGGACAGGGGAACACAACAGGCTAGTTCTTCTTTCCAACTGAAGCATTTCCCCAGGTTTTTTCTATCATCATCTCTTCATAATGTGACGAGCCTTGCATCTTGTGGTTGCACCTCTAATTCTTCCCTCACCCAGTGATTAAAAGATGGCCCTGAACTACAATGTTTGTACAAAGACTTTGAATGTCTTGGAGTTTGGGATCTTTGGAGCAGATCCTTTGGCTAAGTCTGTGAGAGAGATAAAGATACCTGTCAAAAGGGGAGCCAGTGAATTTCTGTTTATAGCAAACTGCCCTGTGTGGGCTCAATTCACATCAGAGTTTGTCAGGGACAGCACATTACTCACAACTGGGCTAGGGGCCCACCAAACATCTGAGGAGCTGCTGGCCTTTAGTAAGGCCATTAAAAACAAAAGGCAGTAATAAATACCGTTGTTATGCCTCCAGAAAGCCCAAAGGTTAAATGAACTGGGATTCTTCCTGTCTGACAAGAGTTCCTCCTGATCAGAACAGCCTCTGTAACAGAACGGACTGAAGCTTGCCAGCCCCAGCTGGCACTTTTCTAGGGTACACTGGCATAAGCAATGATCAAGTTGCTCAGTTTTTCCTATGAGATGATTGCTATATAGTAGGCAAGTGGCGGGGGGGGAAGATAAGGACTTTGAATGGCATCTATTAAAAAATCCCTAACAAACAACAAAATCAAACAAAGCAGCTTGCTAATTTTCTTTAAACCTGTTGTGTTCATCTTAAGCACCTTAAACCCATTTCAGAAAACTGAAATAACATTGGACTAATCTTTGCTGCATGGTGGCAGTAGCAAACACTTTTTAAGACCAGAGAAGTCCATCAACTCTGAGTTGTTGTTCAACATCTTTCCTCTCAGCAATCAAACCTGCACCACCTGGCTTTAAGTGGGACTAAAATTACTCTGAAGTCGTAAGATGATCTTTGAGCTAGAGTTAAATAAAGATTTACTGTATTTTCAGACTGCTTTTGGCCAGCACTGGAGAAGACAGAGAAGAGAGACTCACTCATCCATCATGTCATTCCAGCATGGCTGGTAGGAGACAGCTGCAGCTTTATCCGTCAGGGAGTGCTGAGCTCCAGTGTGAGGGAGTGGGCTTGCTTACTCTGCCAGTGAGCCTTGAGACAGCTTTTCCTCTAGCTCCAATTGATAAAAAAGTTGGAGTTTTTCTACAAGCAGCTCAAGAAGCAAACAGGCCAAGCTACACAGTCATGTAGCACTTGCAGGAAAGGGCATACCTGAGAAAGGGACCAGAAACACCCACTTTAGCCCAGGGTGGTGCATTAGAAAATAGATACATGCATGTGAAGGAGAGGGAGGACTGAGAGGCTCATGCCACCCTGAACCACCACTGTATGAACCCACAGCCCACCAAGCAGGACTCTACTCCAGACACTCCCAGACAATGCATTGGTTTGAAGTATGTTGGCATGTATTGTGATTCTGGTGTACAAAATTTCTTTGTTTCTAAGGAAAGAAAAGAGGTTATAAAACTAAACAGCAGTAAGACATAAGCACTGACAGTCTTTTCACAATAGATTTGTATCACACAACAGAGCGCACACCTTTTATTCTTGCTGAGCTGTGGTCAGCACTCTCCTCTGAAAGCAATCATTTTGCATAGTGGTTAATCTCAATCACACTCATGGCTGCTTAGATATTTTCTAATCTGATTTTAAAAAGAATAAAATCCAGCTACAGATCTCCCATGGGTAGAAATGTTAGGCAATTTTTTACACATTGTTTTACAAGCTGATTTGCTGGTCTGAATTAAAATTTAAAAAAAAAAAAAAAAAAGGGAGGGGAAATTTTTTCCACCTCAGAAATGTGTTTTCATTGTGGAGCTATCCATGAGGTACATTTTGATCCCAAAGTTTCCTAGTCTCAGAGCTAGGTAGTCTCAGTCTGTTTTTTAGCAAGGGATACAAATCACAGCAGAAGTGAAGCTCCGTGCCAAAAGATCTTCCCATCTACAAAACACATACACAACCCAAACTGGTTGTTTCTGGCAGCATGGACTTTGTGACTTTGTCCAGAGAAAGGCAACAAAGCTCGTGAAGGATGTGGAGCACAAGTCCTATGAGGAGCAGCTGAGGGAGTTGGGGTTCCTTAGCCTGGAGGAGGCTCAGGGATGACTTTACCACTCTCTACAATTCCCTGGAAGGAGGTTGGAGCCAGGTGGGGGTCAAGCTCTTCTCCCAGGCAAACAGCAACAGGACATAGACTTCAGCTGTAGGACATTTAGGCTGGACATTAGAAAGAAATTCTTAACAGAAAAGGTGGTTAGATAGTGGCGTGGGCTGCCCAGGGAGGTGGTGGAGTCACTGTCCCTGGAGGTGTTTAAGAAAGTCTGGATGCGGCACTCAGTGCCATGGTGTCGTTGACAGAGCGGTGTTTGATCATAAGTTGGACTCAATCTCAGAGGTCCTTTCTTTTCCAGCCTAATCAGTTCTGTAATTCTGCAACACTATGCAAGGTAGAGAGTTTGCTGATGTCCCCCAGTTTTCCTAGGCAGGGCAAACCCTTGGACACTCAAACACTTCGGTGTTGCTGTGCTCAGTGCAGTACTCAGCTCCACACAGCTGGGCTCACGTGTGAGTGCCCCATCCCTGCAGAGCTCTCCCGAACAGCCACTGCCAGCTCAGATGCAGCTTTACAAACAGAACTGCACAGCCCAAAATAGCCTCATTTCAAGCTTAGTTAGGTTCCCAAACCACATATTCCAGTCCCAAATCTTACCCAGTGTACATTTGTACCATTTTTCTTCAGCTGTCTCAATGCATTTGCCAAATGTATACCGAAATTTCTTGGTCTTGTAAGAGAAGCAAGTATATGTCACACTTAGAGATCAATATATTTAAATTAGATTTAGTGAGCTTAAATTTGACATAATTGCCTTTCCTTCTTTTTTTTTTTCATATGGTATGATCATTGGCATCTGTCTTAGCTTTTAATCTGTTTAAAACTTTATTGGCATAGTCATATGAGGTAAGTAAATATTTTTTTCATGAGCATATAAAACATTATTAGTTTATTTTTTCATCATGTCAGGTTGGATAAGTATCTCACGGTGCCTGTACATCTTCATGAGAATTTTATTATTTATTTTGATTTAGACTAAACTAAAATGAAGACCTGTGCCAAAGCCCTGAGCTTTTTTGACAGTCTTTAAAATATACAGTAATAAAATTGAATTAACAGGCTCCCTCAGTGATTTCCAGATGGCAATACACTGCTAACAGCAGAGAAACCACAAGAGCTTTAGCCCCCTCTGTTCTACCCCAGCATTGCAGCCCACAAATTCTTTGCATCTCTCCCATTCCAAAGGACAAGGGCCAGAGGGCAGTGGCAATGAGGCAAGTAAGAGTGGGATCCAGTCATCGAAATAATAACCTTGCCTATTCTCAAATGTCAGAGGGGAACATGATCTTTGTAGGCCAGTGCTGGGCTTTGCAATTTTTGAGAAAAACTTTTTCTGAAGTAATTTCTCTATTTCACCCAGATGATTCCTCCTTTTGCATCCATGGCAAACACAACATCCTTTTTGGGTACGAGATGCATCCTGCCCACTTACACACCTGCTCCTGCCTGTCCTCCATCTTTCCTCACAGAACACACTGGGAAACACTCTTTTACAGGAATTACAGTTTCTTCAATGCAAAGGTAATACCTTCAGAAGAATCTAGAAAGGAAATGAGGGTTCTGCCTCCTTTACCCCAGCAGGTCCTGAAGCAAGGAGGAAGATTTCCTCTTCATGAAGTTAAGCAGTACACATCAATGATATCAATAGGTAAAGGAATTCAACAGAATCCAAATCACTCCTGCTACAATTGCTATTGAAATAGAGAGAAACTGTGCTCTGGACACTATCATTATTTAACTAAGGAGATTTAATTAACTAATAGTTAAACAGCCCCAGTGCCAGCAAAGAGCATCCTTGCCCATGCAGTTGTCCCTTTTTTCCTCTTGCCCCTGTGCCCAGTGCAGAACACCTGGAGGGGGCTGGGCCACCACCAATGTGCAGGACAGAGGTGGAGATTCCACAGCTGAGGCAGCTGCCTCTTCTGGAGGGCTGGGGAGGCCTGGGACACTCAGCTCAAGGCTTCCTTCCCTGGGGTAAAATAAGAAGACTGCTGGGCTACCCTACATTGCATTGGTGCCAGGTGGTGGCAGACAAAGGAGCTGTAATGAGCTCTCTGTGGTTTCCTTTTTCCACTATATTTCCTCTCCTTTCTCCCTGGCATCCCAAAAGTGAAAGTCATCAAACGCGCAAGCCACCATCACAGTTGGAAAAACACTGGTATGCAACTTCAGTAAATATCCCTCAGTTGTACCAATAAAATTGAAAACAGAGAAATTACATAAAAAGAATGTACATTATTTTAAATTGCAATTTTTATATGTTTGCTTTTATTGCCTCACTCCTTAAAATAAATCCAGGACCTGATTTACTTTAATAAAAATTTAATTTCACATCTTGGTTTCAGTTCTGTACTCCTAATTTATTCTATGGCCAACCTTCTGACAGGAAAAGAGCTAGAGCAGCTGGGGAGTTTTACAGTCAGGTTATACTCAAGTCACTGTAATACAGTGGTTAAAAGCAAATTCAATTGTAGGTTCCACTGTAGAGGAATGATTTTGTCTTTCATTTTTTTCTGTATGTATTGTTTTGAAAAGGTAGCAGATGGAAATTGAGCCATTTTTTACACCTGAAACTGTTAAACAAACGCATCAGCATTTCACAGTCACATTTCAAAGTTAACAGCAGTGGCAGACAAGAGGCCAAACCCAGAATACATAATACACAAGTGACCCACAGCAGCACCAGAGAAGCCTCCTGCTTTCAGAAGCCTCAGCATACTAAGCAAAATTTGAATTATGCTTCTTTTAACAGAAAATTGCCAAGTGATTTCAGAGCACAAAGGCAAATATCAATTACTCACCTTGCTTCACAGCTGAGCAGTTACTGACCTCAAGCTCATTGAACACACATTAACAAAGCCGGCTTGGATGCATGTGGGCTGGCTGCTTATAAACAAGGGCACAACATGACTTCTGGAATGATTATCAGAAGTAACTAATACAACTGCGCAGAAGTGAAATTGCGTCTTTAAGCCATTGGAGACTCACAGGTCTCTTGTTTAAATGCTGCCTCAACACATCTGAAACACAAGCAAGCGCCAAGAGATGCCCAGGGTCGCACTGATGTGCCTTGGGGGAGCCTGGACTGCACACAGCCACGCTCAGGGCTCCCCGTTCTCCCAGGAGTGCCTGGCTCTCCCAGCCCCGGAACGAGGAGTCCCCTCAGTCCCTCTCCGAGGGGGTACCTCATGCAGCTGCACCTTGGCACAGGGCGGAGAGCCCTCGCTGCTCTGCCATCACCTCCGGGCCTCCTCAGGGCTTCCTCCAGGCACCCTGTCCAGCCACGAGCGGCGCCACCGCCGACCTCCATCCCAGACCCGCACTAGCCATCGACTAGCCCCCGTGATGCTATCAGTACGCGGCCACGGAGGCAAAACCATCACCAGGCTCCTGCTCAGCGTGTGCTCTTACGTGGAGCCCGCCCGCTGAGGGAGCAGGGCTGCTGTGGCGAGCCGCGGGCCCGGGCCGCAGCCGCGCCTCACACGGCCCGGAGCCGGCACAGCGGGGAATCGCCGCCCCGGGCCTGGCACCGGGACACTGCTGAGACCTGATGCTGTCTGTAGGGATGGGGACACGTGGGGCAGAAAGGGCCAAACAGCCTTTCAAACTGCAGCGATTTTTGGCCTCCTCCTCTTTAGTTTAACCATGCCCTTGCCCCAGGAAAGAGCTGTCCCCCAGTGGCTGCCAGGACGGGGCAGTGGGGCGCATGTGGCGACGCATGCCATGACCAAGGCAGGTGGGATTTGCTCAGGCAGGGATGGCAATCATGTGAAGACAAAGCTGCCTCTCTCAGGACTAGAATACACACAGCCAGAACAAGAAAAGTATATATGGAGTAAAATGGCAGGAGTTTGCAGATGCAGAAAATGAGAACAGCCCTTGTGAGGCAGCAGCTAAAGTCTCTGTATGCCAAACACCCACACAGGCCAGCCTGGCAGGAGATCAGCAATCCTCTGCTGTGACACGTGACTCCCCAGCCACCTTCCTGGGAAGTCGGCACACACAAACATCCTGTTTCTGAAGAATTTATGTGCAAGCCATGAGCAAATCCCATTCTTCAGATTCACAGTAGAAGCACATCACGCTTACGTGAGATGCCAATGTTCAACACGGAACAAGTGGTTCTGCGTGCAGCAGAGAAGAGATGCAAGCACGACTGCTTCTGGACACTAGTCCCTGTGTGCATAAACCTGCTCAGCTCCCTCTCAGGGACTCTGCATTTAACTCCAGTGGTGGGTACTTGTGCTCTGGCTGCTGGCAATCTTGCTCATTGCTACAGTGTCCCTGCAATTGCTAATTCATCACTAATGTGGCATTCACAAGGTTCCCTACCCAACCACTCAGAGCTGGTTTTAACTTTGTTCTGACTGGTCTACAGCTGTAGCATATCAGCACGTGGTTTTAAACAAAAGAAAACTAAAGTGACTCTATCTATTGCTCTTCTCTCTCTCTCTCCCTTTTTTTTTTTTTTCTTTTCCCCCTTGGAACAGAGAATCAGCCTGTGCTTTCTGCAACACCAACAAGGATAATTTTGGTTTTAGTAATGTAAATCATGCAGTGACAGAGATGAGGAAGAAGGACCCAAAGCGCTGAAACATGGCTGAGCAGGCAGCCCACAAAGGCTCAGCTGTAAACACCTACTCAAGCCCTGATATGCAAGGGAGTCTTACATGAACTACTGAAAAGAACAGGAAATAACATTATGTTTTATTCATGTGTGCACAGCAGCTCACAGGTTTACAAACGAAGAGATAGTGATTCCCTCTCATCAGCCTTAAAAACGTACTAAATTGTAACCAAGGCAGCAGATTTGTTACCATCTGAAATTTATCATTTCGCTATAGCAACCAGCTCCCTTCTGCCTGGCTGTTGCTGCCAGATGTTCATTTCACTGCAGTTTAGCCATACACACAAGACACTGGCTTGCACTGCCCTTGCTCTGTTTTCCTCATTAGCAATTCTTTTTGCTTCCTGATCATGATTTCATTAGCAGTAAGTCATGCAACAGTCAGGTGAAGTTGTACAAAAAAGTTTTTATTAGGCGTGCTGGGTGGGGGGAGCTGTGCTGCCTGCTGAAGCTTTGCAGAGGGACAGCCTCAGTGTTCCAGGGTGTGATGATAAACCTCTGCACTGCACAGGAGTAAGGACCTTCTTGAGAGCCTTTCTCCACTGCCCCTTGGGCAGCTGTCACTCATCTCCTCCGTTTAAAACAGTAAACCCGGCTCCCTCAGCCACATGCTGGGTGACAACATGGGTGTACTCCACCCTTATAAAGCTACAGAGACATCCTCCATCTTTTCTCTTCACCCTTGTCTCTCCCCAGTCCCTTTTCACAGCTTTTGTTCTCTGCAGACTGTTTTTAATGTTGTGCTCTAAAGGGATCTCACCTCTACAGGAGAAGGCTATCAATCACAATCCGTAACTTTGAGACACTTCTGCATGAATAAACTGATCTCCAACGTAATTTCAAGGAAGCCAGCAGTCCTATTCTTCACCTTCCTGCACCAGAATGTGCTAACCTGTAAAACTGAACACAACTGAGACTTTAGGTATAATACTGTTACAAGCCTGAACAGAGAAAGACAAAATCTTAATTTTTAATTAAAATCTTAAAAAAACCCCAAACCTTGACTGAACGAACAGTGTTGCCCTGTACTGCTAGAAGCAACAGTACTAAGAAGGTAAATTTGCCTTGTGGCTTACCCACTTATCAAAGTGTTGCATTCAGCTCACCCACATCTTGCTTTCTAACATTAGCCAGATTTACTTTCCTTAATAACCAGCTTTTATGGCCTCATCTCTAGATGTATTTACCCAGCTGCTATATATTTGCTAGGTGAGCATGTGTGTCACTTCATGTTTCAGAAGGGTTTTTAAGCCTCGCCTCCGGGCAGTCAGGATTTCCTGCACTGCGGCGGCAGGAACAGAGCGAGACAGGAAACGCTGCTGCTGCCACGGGCTGCGAGGGAGGAAGGTCAGCGGCTGGCTTTGCACCGTCTCATTACTGCCACAGCCTCAGGACTGAGCCTAGTCAAGAACTGAACTTACCAAATTGCCTTCTTATGTTTTCAGTATTTGCCAACCTAATTTGAGTACGTGATATCAGTGATATTTCGTGTCTTTAAAATACTTAAGAGTATCGTGTTGCTGAGCCCGCAGTGACTGACGCAATGGCAGTGCTGGATATCCACGTGCTCAGTGTCCCTGTCACTCATGGCAACGGAGCCAAGCCCTTCCAGCAGCCTGAAATGGGAGCAGTTGTATCACCACCCTGTCTGGAGACCATCCATTTTGTATTTTGCTACATAGGAGCATTGTGGAAAGTCAGTCACACTCAGACAAGCTCCATGATACTGAACAGCAGAGTTGGGACAATCATTTTGCATTCATAATTTTAAAACAGAGTTTTAAAATATCATTTTTAAACAAAAACTTCTTCACTTATTTCCCAATTTGATCTCAAGTTTTAGAAGCATCAGCTTAAACTTTACGTGATTAGAGTCACATCATCGAATTTTGTCCATCGTCTTTTAGCACACACACAAATCCAGTGCTGGGGTCAACACCTCTGTTTTATCCTTTAGAAGGCTGCTATGATACTTTACAGTACTACAACAAATACATTCTTGTAAAAGCTGCTATGGTCCCCTTTTTGGGGGAGGCAGTACTACTACATTACTACTACCAGGAAGGTGGGAGCAGGAAGAGTGCTACTCAGATGTGAATGTTTTACTGGAAATTATGAACAGTCAATTGAAATTTAGATTTATTCTGAATCAAAATGAAAGGTTCATAAAGTTTCCCATAAAAAGATCAATGCTATGTTTTTCCAAAGTGCAGAAACAAATTCATAAATGAAACATTTCACAGCATTTCAGCAAAGGTACATATTACTGCAATTTGTATTGTTAAAATAGTACAAATAACAGTACAATTTAAAATATCATAGCCCCATTTTTGAAATGGAATATTTAATTTCAAACTAACAGCACTAGTATTTTTCAGAGACAGCACAGCAAACATCTATGAACAGTATTTTTGACCACCTCTGCCCTTTGAGCAAAGCAGACCTTAAAGCTGACACTGAAAAAAGCAGCCACCTGCCAGTTCTGGTCTCCACAGAGAGCCTGAGGAAAGACATCAATTTATGTTAAAGGTAATGTGGAATTCAAAGTCAGTGTTGGGACTATAAAACCATAAACAGTGAGCCTGTAGTATTTACACAGCTGTGAGTTCAGATCCAACTTTTTATAAAATTTATGTATTTTAAACAAAGAGAACACTGATGGGGTCTGGCTGTCATCCTGAGACAAGTATATAATCATCTAAAATTTCTTTCAGACTGAAACTCACTGGATCCAAGTAAAAATACTGTATTTTAATGCTGTTAATAGAAGGAAAACACAAATAAAATGCTTGATGATGGGTAGTCTCCTTCCTGTGAGCACGCACACACAAAAAATTGGATCATATTGAGCAATTGTCATGGTTTTACATGGTGAACCCTGTCATTAGTTTTTCTGTCCTCTGCATACTATGACTTTTGCAGGTTTTGTGCAATGTGTTAAGGCTGAATAACAGTGCTAACACAAGACAATGCAACATTTCTTTAAAGCAACGTGATTTCAGCCAGTTTTGTTTGAAAGGCACAAAGTCTTTATAGCAATGATGCAGGAAACTGAGAAATATTGCTTCTGCTCACACATGATGCATTGCTGCACGCAGAACTTTAACAGACTCCTGGGCCTGTAACAAGGAGGTTTTACATGAGAGATGAACACAGCAGCAGGAAGTGATATACCTATTGCAACAGCTTCATACAGCAGGGCTTTGAAATATGGGAAAGCTATGAAAGACAAGGTCTGCTTCTGTATTATATTGAAAGAACTTTCAAATAGCAGCTGAACATGGTCCTCATCCTGCCCTCACCAAAGAGGTGAAATTCTGAAACAAATAGCCTGGTGGTGTTGTGCTCTTCCCTGAAGTTCTCTCTTTCCTGTTGTGCTTTACATGGGACACAAAAGCAGAGCTCCTATTAGCATACATTTATAAATTCAGTCTCTTCTCTCCCAGCAGGTGCCAAAGCTTCCCTAATAGTTTTCCTTAGGTAAGAGTTCAATATGACAAGTTAGTAGAATATAGTTGTTTAGTTTCATCACAAAAAACACATACTGGTTTAGGCTGATTTTCTTTTTATTAATAATATACGGTTCTGTAATCTCTTAGCATTACAACTGAAGCTTTACAGTTAATCTCACACTAAAATGACAAACACTGTTTGGCTTTATTTGCAGAAAATTAACTTACAACCTTGATAAACATACATTTCCAAGACTGAGAAGCAATTTGTGTTTTCTGGATTTCAGTGCTAATGTATCCCTGCCTTTGAAATTGGTTTCAGTTAATTAACATTGTTATGGAAGAAGTATTTGGCTTGGCCTCTGTTCACAGCTGTAAGGCAAAGATGACATCTCTAACTTAACCATTATACTGTAAGTCAAATCAAGACATGGGGTTTTTTTTTACTGTAAGATTTAGATCCTGGATCATCTTTTAAGAGATTGGCTTCTTTTCCCTCCAAACTTTTATAAAGATCTCTCTGATGTAAACATATATTACAGTCAAGCCAGTGTCACTCTGCACCTTTCCTCCTTCAAAGGGAGCAGAAACTGTGTAATTGGAGGTCATTACAAGCTTAATTAAAACTGCTTGTAACTTACATATGGTCAAAATAGTCAAGCAAACGCAAAAGTTGTGTTATGCATCAGCACTTCTAATCTGCATGGATCAAACTCCATCACTGAACAGGCTGCAGCTATGGGAAGTGAAGTCTCTAGAAAGAAAGTAGAGCATACAGAAGGAAGAGTGGTGGAAGACTCTAGTATTAGAGTAAGTAAGATTTCATTTAAATGGTGAATGATCTCTATCTAGGTCTTCTGAACTTGCATTACATTTTTTTCTATTTTCATTAGCAATGTGAAATTAAAGACAGTAATACATATGCTTCAACTGCAGTTTCAACTAAGCGCTGACCAGTTCATAAGATAGCATTTAGGAAGACAAAGCATTTAGGAATATTCATTACATTTGGAGTTAAACTTTTCCTCAGAGCTATCCAGTGACAGTGCTTTTGGGACCCTTGTAGCCTGTCATTTCACTCTCCCATAGGACAACTGACATACAGCAAAAATCTTTAGTGCATTTTAAATCACTTCAGCAGTCAGTGGCTACTTAAAGGTTAGAGAGTATAAGGAGTTTTTACTTGTGTACTTTCAATACAAAAAAAAAAAAAGAGGAAACCATAGTCAGAAAATTTAAAAATGGAAAGGATGATGTAGAGCTGTACTTTAGTCAAAATCTTAAGAGATCAGTATTACTAAGCTATGACTACTTGTTCTACTCTTTGTGCTGTCATTCTGCAAAAAAGCTTCACATGCTTTCCTTCAAAATTAATTCTTCATAGTTACACAAACTTTCATTGAGGCACATAAACACCCTTCATATTTACCAGCTCCTAGAAAGGTCTCCACTGGGGGGGTGACACCAGCCGTGGCCACAGAGCCACCAGGGAGCAGCTGAGGCAAGGAAGTCCCTGCACTGCCACGTGTAGACTCCCTCACCCAGACACCTCTGTGTACTTAAGGAACACTTAACCACAGTGCGAAGGCTCAGTTTCCTACAACAGACTACGCCTACTGTTTTGGTTACTGCTGAAATACAAACTCTAGGGATAAGGAAAAATAATAGATTTTTATACTGAATTGTTGTGAAATAAAGACCATTCAAAATAAATCCAGCTGCATTAAAAATATCACATGAACATTCTATCTTATGACCTGAAGATCATAAAAAAGTTTTCTTTAATTACCTTGACAGCATGCAGTTTAAAGTCATGGTTTGAGTGTCCATGTTTTTCAATCATTTGAATTGTAGCATTGAAATTAATCTCAGAACAAGTTCAGAGTTGTCTGATATGCAGTATTTTTTCAAGCATTTTATACTCCTTTTGGTATATTACCAAAACTGAAAGCTAACTGGAGTATTCTAAAATAGTTTCAAAACAAAAATGCAATTTATCATTTCTCCTCATTAAGGGCACTACCATACAAAAGGTGTCCAAACTGACACTACAGAGCTGTGAAGCAGTTGACTAGAGACAGTGTTCTCAAAGGATATCTGTATTTTTTCTATCTTATGCATATACATTAATTATCAAAAAGTTGGATAATTTGCTTTAAGAAAGAACCCACCTTAAAAATGGATCATGAGTATTGACAAATATTTTATTTTACTGATTAAGATTCAAGTTTCAATGTAAAAATGCTTACTCTCACATGATACTGATCAAGAAAATATTTCATTTTCATAAAGTTCAATGGACAATTAAAATTGTGGCTACTTGTGAAGTAAATAAATGATTCATAAAGGCCATAGGAAACTGTACAAAACTTAAAGGGGAAATCTCACTTCCAGGATGACAGTAGGTTGTCCATTTAAGTGTTTTATTAAACTGTTGTGACTGTTTCAAAAGACAGTGCTGGGCAGTTTCATTTGAATAACTGAAAAGGATATTTTGCATCTGTGCAAAACAAACACAACAGGAACAAAACCCATACACACTAGGACTGAAGTACAGATGAACACAAAATTTTGTTACAAACCTGTTTTCAACATACAGTGAGAAACGTCCATTGTACAAAATTTAGTGACTGACCTACAATTAATTTAAGATTATCCCAGCAATGCAAATACAACTCAGAACAGCTCAATTGTGTAAGATTTTCCAGTAGTACTACAGTGAGAGATTACTGAATTCTTAGTGGTTTGACTTACACTTTCTCTTTTGATGAAAGCCTACATTTGTACTACAAGTATTTGCTGGTTACAAGTCTGTTACATACTTAATCCAGTACAGGGAGGCACTCCTTGGTGTTCTCTCATCTGTCTCTCAGCAGCTTTCCTTAAGCAAGAGGCTGGGCTGTGCAGCTGCTTCTGTAGGAAACACTGTTGTCAGTCTTTGTCCTCCTTGCGGGGGATGCTTTAACTAAGAAACATCTGGCAGTATCCAGCACTGAAAATACTGTCAGCTGTGCTGCCTAGCCCAACCTGGAACCCCCAATTTGCATTTCCTGGTTGGTACTTTGTGCCCAGTTAGTTAGAACATTTTTTAAGTAAAAGTCCATAAACGTTAACAGTGATGTTTACACTTTATTGGGGGAAGGGGGAAGGGAGTAGCAAAAATCAATGTAAGTTACTAGTTTTTAAAGTTTAGTCTATGTTATATTTGATTACTGGGATATCAGTACAATGAAAATGGAGGAATTTCAACAGTAATTTTTAATTTTTAGTACATCATTTGTGTAGGGCTTTATAAAAGATTTTTGTTTCCAAAGATGTTATTGGGGTCCACATATTCTTTAACAGATCTCAGCATTCCCAAGCCAACATCAGAGATGCTCTCCTTCATCCAGCGCTTCCGCAATTTCCCTACTGGAAAAACAAAAACAAAGTGTTTCAATATATGGCAGGATTCTAGGAACCAATCAATCTTGTGACCATGAATGAATAAACACTGTGTGATAAATGCTTTTATTCAAAAATGAGAAATGTTTTGCTTTATTTGATTTATTGAGCCCACCAGACTATCAAGCTCATTAAGCTCAGCATACTCCCAGAGGAAGACTGTGTTCCACACTGTCTACTTTCTTTAGAAACTATGAAATTTAGATGAAGCTTAGGCTGAAATCACATGTTCTATTAAGACAAGAAATCAGCAGTAAGTTTTAAAAAGCCACAAACTAATTTTCTGGAAACTGTACAGGCGATTACTAAAAAGCAGAACCTCGCACTTCTTGATTACTTTAAAGTGAAAACATAACTCAGTAATCTAGCTTAAACCAGTATTGATTTAAAGAGAAAAAAAAAAAAAAAAAGGTTCTTATGAAGAAGGCTTAATACTTCATTTTAAAACTTCTACATTGGCGGGTAATTGCTCAATATCATTAGATAAGAGCTTTGTTTCCCATCTAAAAATGGCTATTCACAACACATACCAAATACAAACAAAGCTGAAACAATCTTTTAAGAACTCATTTCACTAAATTCTCACAATAGTCCTGTTAAATGGCCAAGTGTTCACATGCTAATTAACCAAATCATCAACTCTGATTAACAGATCATTCAAAACTGAGGACATTTTTTTCATTAAACACACTCTAGCATTTAACTTGTCAGCCTGAAACACAATCCATTTGTCAGTATGATAAGACATAGTAAAGGTTTGAGAGACAGAAGCTTTAAGAGTATCTGAAGCTAAATTCAAGCCATCTTTTGTGCCCTGTTTCAGGGTAACTATCAAACTGTCATCAGAATAATAAATTACAGGGACACCTCTGGAGAGCAGAGTATATTTGTTTATACCTTAAGGAATATGAGCCAGTCCCAATGCCAACAGAAAAAGCAAATAATTGAGACAGAATGAAATTTGCAGTTTGCTAGAAAATGACTATTTGCAGCATGTGTGTCAAGATCAAAGATCACAACTGAAGGACAAAAGAATCTGTCATTTGGCAGGAGCCCTGGCTGTATTTTGCAGCCCCAGCTCAAGAAAGGATCCCCATCTGTGAATATACTGTCACTACAATGTGACTGTCTGAGCACACTGACATGGTTGAATTTTATCTGTTAAAACTTTAATACTACTACAAAACACCTGAATTGTGGATGTGGCTTGACCATCCCCTTAAGTCACTCACAGTGGCTCACAAGCAGATGAAGAACAGTCATTACTATTCTCAACTGCTATCTGTAATATAGTTTCAGTGAATGTGTTCTGTGGTTATGGATGTAATTGTCCTGAAAAGACTGCAAACAACTGCTCCAACAAGATGGAGCACATTAGAATCACAGCAGGATGCCCAACAGCTAGCATGCCTGCCTCTTTTACACCTCCAGTAATAATGCAATTCCACAAGGAACTGAACTACTGTCTGAGCAGCACCAAACAGTCGTTGCATATTTAATGAAGTCGCTCACCAAGTGCTGGAAAACAGAAGGTGCTTGGAGTGCATCATTAGTTCTGTCAAAGTGATAATTTACACATCTATCTTGTCAAATTTTCTATGGTTTATACTTTTGCAATAATAAATCTAACATACATCTGATTAGTGAACTGGAAAGAAAAAAAGCTGTACTACAGTTACCAGCAGTCCTTCACAAACATGCTCAACAAAAAGATTTTAACTCCTTGGTAACAGCAAAGTTGATTCCCTGCTCCTACTGTTCATGTCAAAATATACATGAGGTTTTCAACTACTGAAGTTTTCACATTAGAGTTAAAAAGTTTTGAAACAATCTCTCCTAATTCTAAGCTGGTCCATCAGATTAAATGGACAACAGACCAAGTGAATGAAAGGCTCTGTGAAAATGAGAGCAGCACTTAGAAAGGTCATTTATATATTGTTTCACTTCAGGTTAGTGCTATGCTATACGTTTTCTGGTCCTTCTCCTCCACAGGACAACCCAAATGGCTTCAAATGTGAGAAGAGAAAAAGAGGAAGAAAATGCCATAAAAGATGTTAGTGTGCACATAAAAATAATTCCAAGTGACAAAGTTGCTTACCTCCATTCTAAGCCTAGCTGAAGAACAGCTTTGTGCTCAAGGAAGCCTTAACTTTCCTAAGAAGATCTCAGTTAAGCCTGATCTTTTTACAGAACTACAGAAAACCAACTTCCGATTTCTAGCCTAGAGAAAGTAGACTTTTCAGTTTTAGTCCTACGTGATGGCATTTATCTAAAACTGACAGGAGACAGTGCACAAAACCAGAATTGATACAAGCATCTACCACTTACAGGTTTTCAGCACTGAAACTTTCAAGTATACTTTTCACAGTTAAAAAATGAGATCAAAGTCATCTGATTCTATATGTTACATTATAACATTATTAAAAATGTATTTGTAGTAGCTTAGCACAGCAAGTTTTCCACTCAGGTATACACACCATCATATGCACAATGCTTGTGCCCCAACTGGAAACAAACACAGCCCTTCCTTCTTGCATGCTCTTCCTCTGAAGACACTTAATCTTGCATCTGAAGGGAGAGTGTCAAGAGGATGGAGCCAGGCTCTGCTTGGTGGTGTCAAGCAAAAGTACAAGAGGCAATGGGCACAGGAAGTTCCATCTAAGCATGAGGAATAATTTCTTTACTGTGCAGGTGGCCAAGCACTGGAACAGACTGCCCAGAGAGGGTGTGGAGTCTCTCTCATTGGAGATATTCAAGAATTTTCTGGACACAACCCTGTGCAATGGTGCTCTAGGACGGCCCTGTTGGAGCAGGGAAATTGCATGAAATGACCCATTGTGGCCCCTTGCAACCTTACCCATTCTGTGATTCAGTGATCCTATGAATCCAAAATAAGGTACAAAAGAATCAGTTTTCGAGTTTTACAGGTGGCCAAGTGGCCTGTTCCTGAGCTGTGCTGAGCAGTCTAATAGTGCCTTACAACATTCACTGCTAGGAAACCAGAAACCTCCAATCTGAACTCCAGCCTATTACACTGAGTGCAAACCCCACAGCATGGCTGGAAGCCTACTTCTCACAAGGTACTTCAGATCAGAAAGCCAAGGAGCTTGTTCAGTAGCAACTCCAAAGATAGTCCAACACCAACTTGATTTTTAGGTCTTTATCTATCATTCTTGTCCACATATAAAAGAGAAATCCGTGAACTGGCTAAGTAAACTTTCCCCAGCTCTGATACACGCTGCTGCATGTTGGTTTTATTTGGAAAGTTGTTCTTTCCAGTGCCCTTTTTCACTTGTGCATCTTTGAAAATGCATCTGGATGGCTACAAAAAGTCTGCCTGTGAAAAATGGAGTGAGCAAACAGCAGGCAGCAATCAGTTTTCTCACTTTTGGAATACGAAGTACCAGGGCACACATGAACAGTTTTGTAAGGAAAGTTTTCATGGAGTTGATTGATTCCAGGAATTACTCTACACCCATGCAGAACAGATTTATAGCACTGTGTGGTCCCAGTGGAAATAGGTTCTGGTGGCACTGCACATGGCTCTGGACTTCCTCTGCTCCAGCCCTTTCAACTTGAAGAGTCAGTTACTGCGTAACAACAGCTTTGCAAAAGGAGCAGCAGTGACAGGTCCTAAGAAGGATGAGGCTCATCCAGCTGTTGCTCTTCCTGAAGCTAGCTGTGCCTCCAGAAAGCAGCTCTCTGCCCTTATAAACTGCTTAACATGCCATTACTGTTTCAGGGAGAACTCTGCAATAGTGAGAAAGGTCAGTGCAGTAACATAAAACATGGCAGCACTGGAGTATATTGGACCAGTGCACACCAAGTCTACTGCATAATTAACACCACCACCGTAACACTTTGCATATTTTCACTTGGTATCTTAACAGCTGAAATACTCTCAAGTTCAGTGTTGATGAATCAGGAGGTCCTTTCCCTCTTTATTTTTTTTAAAAAGGCACTGAGGATAACTATACTATTAAAACTTTCAACAGACCAAGGAGGAAAATACAACTGTGTTATTGTCTTATTTCACATGAGGTTACTCCATGTCTAACAAATGTATCAGTTTCAACTCCTTCTAATGAGTAGAGGAAGCTCTAGTATGTTTAACCTAAGGGTAGAAGATTTTTTTCCCCTGTGTAAAAGAGAAAAGAATGTGTTCAACTCCCCCTCATAAAAGAACTTTATAATTTCAGATTTTTTAGTTTGTCTGAGTTAATTACTGCAGAGTATAGCTTAAGCCACAGCCTCTTAATGCCGAAGAATTGCAGTGTTAAACCTGTAATTGAATGCAAATAAGATGTAATGTTTGTTTTTTCCTTTGTTTTGTTTTGGGGGTTTTGCTTGGGCTTTTAGTGTTGTGGGATTTTTTTTCTTATTTTTTGTTTTCCTACATAAACTGCCATTGATACTATAGCTAAATCTGTGCAGCCTGGGCTACCTGGTTAACCTTTATTCTAATCAGTTGTCTAGAAAGCAGAAGAAAATTAGTTCTATTATGTTAAGTGGCTAAGTAGGGCTATTTTCCTCAACCCCACAATCTGTTAATTGTTTCCTTAAGCAACTAGTTGGAGTTAAAACAGTCCCTCAAAGGGAAGCAATAAATCCTTACTTTTTACACTGTTCTTTAGTTTTACATGGGTCCTTAGCTTGGTAATATGAAAGGGATCAGATATAAATCCGATCTTCTCCCTTTCTGATGGTGTACCCCAAAGGGGTTATAGCTGTATTTATACACCAGTCATACCTACTGATACTTCCTCAGCACATTATTTCATGTATACAAAAAAAAAGGCATGTTTGATAAAAGAGAAATTCAAATGTGACATATCATATGGGTGTTTTTAGGGCTTGCCATAAATGATTAGAATAAATATTTATCTGAACTTAAACTTGTATCTACAAGAAATTCTCATTCCTAAAGCTGCTTTTAAAATGCTAAGTTTCTAAACACTATCCATGGCTCTCTAGCAACCTTACATGACTCTCAAATCTAAAGATACCCAGTGCCCAGAAAAGCAGAAGGATCAAAGCTGTGCTTGAAGATGTGCGATGTCCCTTTCTAAGGATAGGACACAGTCAAGGCAGGGTGACAATTACAATGGGGCTGGAGGGAAGGAAGATTTATCCACAGTAAAGTCCTTCTGAAGCTACTCTTCATAAAGTTACAAGTACCATGATTTCAGTTCTCACTGTGCACCTACCTGCAGTTGGTACTTCCCCAGGTGTAGTGTAATTTATATATTTACACAACTCAAACTGTCATATATGACCATTTCTTCACTCAAGGAGTATATGAAGATTGACTTAAGCAGGCTTTGTATTTCCTATAGCCTCAAGTCCCAGACTACATCTGTTTTCTTTGATACACAAACCCAGAGTTAAAATAGCTCCATTTATCACAGTGTGATTGTAGGCAGACAAATCAGCCTGTCTGTTTTCAGATAGTGAAAACAACTGTTATTAATCACAATTACAAGACAAACACCAAAGGAAATTGCACCACTATTTTCTTTTACCCCATACAATAGACCAGTCAGTGCTAAGAGTGACAAGGCTTGAAGGTCAGTAAATAAAACTGACAATATTAGGCACCACATCTATTAAGCACTGGAAAAAAAAATCTTGAATATTGAACACAATGAACTGCCAAACAAAACCACTCAAAGTGGAAAATATGTATCAGTATCAGAGGCAGTTATGTATACAACAGGAGCATACAAAGTCAAACAGAAACCAAATTTTCAAAGCTGTGGAGCCACAAGGTTCAAGTGTGCAAGGGTTTGAAAATGCTATATAATTTTTTTTCCTTGTTCAACACATGTGGTAAGCAAGGTTTTATATGGTGAGGGCAAATACATCCAAATGTGTGACAAGCTCCAGCTGCACGTGAGTTGGATGAAATTCTAGTCACAGTAACTGCCACAGCAGGGAAAGCATGAGAGTAGATCAGGGTGGTAATTCCACACCCAATATGTGAGAATTGACAGGTCCACTACACCACCATATTAAAGATTTAATCAGAGGACCATAAAAGCATATCAAACAAAAAATACTGAAACCTTTTCACTCATGTTATTACCTACACATCTTTCAGTATCCTGATACTGCTAAAGCAGAGTCCATTTCAGTTTCCATCACAAAGCAAGATGCCTGAAAACAGCCTTAGCTAAAATCTTCAAGAAAGTGACTTTAGAAAGTCACTAAAATGTTTTAAAGCACAGCTTCTGCCCTTTAGTTTTTTCCCCCCACACAGAGGTTTTAGAATTACAATTTTTTTCTCTGCTTTTAAACCATTACACTTCTTTGCTCTTATATCTGCAACCAGGCAATGCCCCAAGAGAGCAGAGAGACAAGCATGAAGATAATCAGTTTCAAGAAGATAGCTGCACAAACCACACTGACTTCTCAACATGTCTTCCTGACATCCAAGGTTATAGCATTATATAGAACACATGCAATCAAATTAGACTATCCATGTATGTGGGAAAAGCATCAAGTATAGGAAGTATCGCTTATGCATAACGTTGGTTCTTATTATTTAAGCACAAAATACCTTGTTACGATGCTAGTGACACAGGACAAGTAATTTCCAAACTCCATAAGAGGAAACTAGGTAACTAGAACTTATCAGACAGCAGGCCAGTAAAGTCAACACTTACATAACATCAATTACGCAACAAACGGTAGATTGCAACATAGTCCAGTTTAAAGCCACTGGCCCTTTTATTCAGACACTTTGCCTAAGTGCTCTGGAATTTGGGCTAACAGCATTCACAAAGCCACAAGGGACACAAAACTGTCTTAAAACTGTGAAACTCCCATATGAAGCCTTTCTAACTGAATATATATTTACACGAGGATGTGTAAAAGTCGTTTAAGACAAACTGATGAAACAGGAAGAAGAGTGAGAAGTTTCTAGATAAAATGCCAGATCTCCTTCCCCCTCGACCCTGTTCCAGTAATTTCAGTTAATGCCATGAAATATTTTTCAGAGTTTTACTACAAACTATTTGATGTACTCATGAATATTTAGCAGTATCAAAGAGACTAATATTAGACTGAGAACATTACCTCCATGGTGATGTGAAAGACTTCCTCCATTGGCAAGTATTTCTTCTCTAGCAGCCCTCTAAATTTGAAAGATATAGTATTTACTCAAGAGCAATTGCACAAGGTTTTTGGATTTAATGAAATGCTTGCTATTGCACTCATACACACAGATGTATGAAAAGTTTCTTAAGTAATTAGGGTACATTATATAGGTAAACATTATAGTTCAAGTCTGCAAATAAGAGTCTTTTAAATAAACACTATCAAAGCCAAGACATTTCAAATGGCATATTTTGTAACAAATGTATTACTCAAGAATAGAATATTCTGGATCACTTTCCCCTTGCCAAAACTTAAATAGTCCAGTGGCTGGGATGCTCATTTGGAAGACAATTAAGTCTCAATAAAGAAGTCTGAAAACAGGCTCATCAGAGTGATTCAAGATCCTTATTCAGATCAGATTTCAACCCAGGTCTCCAAGATCCTGGTTGAGACAGTGAGGTACTTTACAACAGACAACTCTTTCATGGGTGCAGTTTGTTGCAGAAAATAAAATTTAGTTTTTTACGTTAAGAATGTTCAAGTTGTAGAATCTTCTTTGCCATTTACTTCTGAATAATAGAGAGCTTAGAAGGTGTAACAATGGAAGCTTTTCTAAGCCCAGGCACTACATGTTGGGGTTTTTTTTCCAAAAGAGTGTACTTGTTTAGGAATAACATATATAACTGTAGCTATGCAGTTAAGAGATTTTTTTCAGTCTGCCATAGAGTACATATATTTGGTCAACAAACTCCCTTTTTTAGGTTAAACTTAGTCACTACAATGGAAAATGTGCATCCAGGTCATCACACAAACAAATTCCTATAAAAGTGTTATCTAGGTATAAGTAAAGTTTCATTAAATAAACTCTCAAGTATTACATTCTTCAGTGCCCTATATGCAACAGCATGGAAGCCTCTGAACTAGTAGATAAAATTTGCATCTACCTGCCAAATTCAAGAGAATTTTCAAAAGAATAAGCATGGGAAGAATGATATACCAGTTATAAATACTATTTCTCTACAGTCCTATTAGCAATTTTCTGGTGCTCAAGTTCGAGCTAGGAACCAGAAGGTTGGACAAAAAGCACTTTGTACATAGTCTAAGAATTACATCTTGAAGGTAATGAGGATATTAGTTTCCCCTAATTAGATAAGTACAGTGTTTCATCAGCTGAAGTGTTACAGCAGAATTATTGCAGAGCTTCTTGGCCAACGCTGAAGCAGCTTACAACTGGTCTAACAGAACTGGCATGAGAAGTACCAGCCCTTATTCTCTACGTACAGTACTATTAATAAGGTATGATCTCGACAGTTTTACCATGCATTTTACAGACTGAGGATCAAGCAGAAGATGTAACTTTGGAAATAATGGAACTAAGCAAGACTAGCTTCCTATGGATTTGGGGTTTAAGGTTTGAAGTTTCAGAATGCCAAGAAACCCTAAGTCAAGCTCTTCTGTACTTCAGTCAGAACTACTGATTTACTGGTATCTAAACCAGTCACCTGGTAGTATTTTCTCTACTTGATGAACTATTAACATGTACCTCTTATTACTGACAATGATCAAAACTTTACAAACAGACTTTTGAGATGTTTCCTGCAAAATTCAGTAAACTTGGCCAATAGGTTCAGAACAAAATATAGGTCATCAGCTTTCCTCCCTTTGACTATTGTTCCTTTATACATTACCTCAATTTGTTCATAGACATGAATAGGATCACTAATTCCTCTGTAGTTAAAGGCAAAGTAGAAGTAGACGCATGCACCTGCATCATAAGTCTGTGTCACCCTGTTGAAGAGAACTGCATTACAAACAAAGCTTTATGATTTTAAGTCAACCACTATGTGACATTATAAAATTTGTAAGATTACTTCCTATCTTATTCCCTATCAAAGGGACAGCATCTTGTTTTAAAATTTTTTTATTCTTTTTGCTCCTAATCCATGAGTGACTCAATGCTATGACTTTGAAAGTTGAAGCTCTTAAGTCATTACACTCAACTCTTGTCCATATAAGCAAAAGTTTAAAGCCTAAGCAAGTGCTACTAATCCCTTGAATTCCCCACTCTTCCATGTAATCCTTTTGCAAGCTCAAGAGGAAGGTCAAGGCTACTAGTATTTGTAATATCATCACAAGATCTCTTACTAAACAATGATTCAAGAAAAATTGTTTAGATTATTGCATGGCTTACCTACAGGTGGAAAGAGGAGCAAACTGAACACCTTTTTCTTTGCATTCTCGTACTATCCTTTCCTTTACATTTCTACAAAGGTCCAAAACCCTGTAACAGGAAAGACATTGGAATACAGAACTTTAGTAAGTGCTTTTATACAGCTTCTTAAAAAAAGAACTTCATCAACCTTTTTAAAAAGCATAATCTATATACATAAAAAGCATAATCTAAACTTAAAAGTACCTTCAAATCAGTGTTAACTAGATTAGACTTTGTTCTAAGAATAGTCCACATCAAGACTCCACTGCTTTTTCTGCACTTCTCCTGAATAGCAAGTTTACTCTGAAACAGAAAACCTAAAAGCTCTTCTTCATAAGGAAGAGGTGTCAANAAACCTAAAAGCTCTTCTTCATAAGGAAGAGGTGTCAAAAGCATTGGGAAAAAAAAAAAAAGGAGGTTACCTACTTCTCTACATCTTTACTTTCTTAGCAAAACAGCCTCAAAGTTTTGGCAAAGTAGTTAACAAGTACAGAAAAAATCTTGAGAACTACAGACTAATCCATTTGAAATACACTGCTGATCCCACTCATGTAGCTGCTCATCCCCCACTGCAATTATTGTCACCAATGTCCTGCCTCCTAAACAGGGCAATTTTAAATCCTAAATTTGTTACAGTAAGCTAACCTAATACAAAATATTACTGAATGCTTGATACATTGAATTTACAAAATCCTGGTAGGTAATTTATCAGTCACTGTAGCAAGAACTTTAGCTGCAAGAGTTGAGGTATGTCAGGCTGCATCCAATACATGTAAGGCCTAAAATAAGCATTTTCATGAGCAAACACGAGTTAAGAATAATTTGAATGAAATCAAGTTTTAAGAAATTCTAAAGAGTAATCAGAGTTTACCTATCCCAAGGAACAGATGTCTCAAATGATTCTCCTATTACATAATAATCCAGGCCTAGGTCCTAATAAAAAGAGTAAAGATATTATCAGTAACATTCAGCATTAGCATCTGGGATTCCAGTGTATGCTACACAGCTATTAAGTGAACAACTTTTTAGTTGGCAGGAGAAAAACATAAATTCTAATTTAGCAAAAACACCCGTAACGTCTCAGTGATGTAAGTTTATTATTATGGAAATAGGGAAGCTCTTAAAAACAAAGATGATGAACAGTTTGATGTCATGGCTACAGTGAGACAACTTGTCAGACTGTCAGTATGTCTACACTAATCAAACATTTATACCACTATAGTACCAAGCCAAGAGTTTCACTGTGCTCATCAGTATAATACCTAGTAAAAACATTTTTTTTGCAATGTAGTTGCTGTCTAGATAGAAAAAAATCCCAAAGATCTTCTCCTCTAATACACAGCCTGCTGAAATAAAGGGAGATTCAGTGATTTGTCCCCAACAAATCAAACGCTCAGGATGTGCATATTGTTCTGAAAAATAAAAAAATCTCAAACAGTAAGACTAATATTCCTAAGAACAGCTGCAGCAGTTTAGACTAAAAGTCCCTTATGTTGGAATTCTGATTTAAACCAGCCATAAGCAGATTGCCAAAGAAGTGTAAAAAGACAAGTGAACACATGAGTATTTCAAGTACATTCCAAGCCTCCAATTTCATTCACTCTGTGGATTCTTCAATCTAATCTCCCTACTCTTTATGAGAAGCTATTTTCTTAACAAGAATATAAATTAATGTCTTTATGGTGTTTTGCAGATGAAATTCCATGAATAATCACTGCTCAGAAATGGAAGAGATACAACCTCTTGGAGAAGTCTGAGATATTATCCAAGGCAGCCTGCACTCAGATTTCAGAGAAAGCATCTTCAAAGAAACATCTCTGTGTTTTGTTACATTAATTAACAGGAGTTGCAGCAGACAGACAAAAGCTGACCTACCCTAAGGTAAGCGATGACAAACGTCAGCATGTATCCTCTCTGTCCATTATCTTCTCCTGCTGCCAAGCCACTGCAATTTACAACAATTTAATTAATTTTCCACCAAATGAGTCACTAGCTTACAAAAACATTTATAAAACAATTTTGATTATTAAACATATGTGCAAGTTTAGCTACCTAAGCTGTGTTAAAATAGTTGCTAACAGTAAGGTCTTTTCACTAGAAATCAGAAGTTACTTCAGATCAGACCTTTATTCATTTCTCTTTTCACTCCATGACTTGGAGATGAACTTAACAAAATATTTGATGTGATCTTAAAAAACAGTCTTCAAAACTCACAGAAGAGTGGAGAAACACAAGCAGACACAGTATATCCTGGATATTAATTTACAGGAACACAGGTAATTACATTTCTAAGCAAGCTGAATTTGGGCACTTTTATGCACACAGGTCATGAGACCCCAAGACTTAAGATCCCCAAAGCATAAGAGATATGAATGAATTAAAAAAAGATCCAAAGGCCATAGCACTAAAGAAAAAGGAAGCCTTGCTTTCACTAGCCTATCAAGGATTATTATGAAAGCATTTGTTTTTAACTATTGGTTTCTAAGAACATGAAAGTGCTGTGCATCTGGAATCAA
>VWYP01015979.1:27715-63886 GCA_013400435.1 Pycnonotus jocosus | reverse complement strand
CTATTAAATCAGCATCTCAATCAGGAGGTAGATGGACAGTCACATGCATTGACACCCTTAGTCCGCATTACCTCCAGCCTGTTTGCTGTCACAAGTCATTCACTAGAGACATCTATGGAGATTGAAGAATCATTTGCAACTTGCTTAATTGACTCTGGAAAAACTCTCTGCTGGCCCCAGCAATTCTAGTCTTGTGGCAAGGGGAGGAACAAATTACAGATGACAAAGTTAAGTCTCGTCCCTAGGCATGGCTTTATATTCAGCAAGGAAGGGAAGATGCCACACAAACTCATGGCCTGAGTAGCCACAGATCTGAACTTGGAGGAAACTGGGAATCCATTAAAATCCTTTCAGTCTGCTGGAAAGATTTCACTCAAAAGAAGACTACAATCCAACACTCGTAAAATATAATTTGAACAGTGCTGCTCCTCCATGGACCTCAAAGGACAAAGTAAATGGAAATGAAACACAACACACCAAGGCATGGTCCCCACAGGAAGCACCACAAACGTGGTGAGACTGAACAATAAAATGAAGTTGCACCATCACATAGCTTCCCTCAGGTCACTGGAGCTCCAGCAAAAGCATCCAGCTCCCTGGTCCAGCAAAGCACATGTGGAACTTGAAACTAAAAGCCACAGCACTGGTATAAGTGAGATAACATCATTTTAAATAGAATGCCACATGTAAGAGAATATCCTTATTTTCCTAAGCAGTTTAGATGGAGGTCTAAGATGTCTGGCCCTTGGTACATGTTCTAATTACATTTCCCCTCAGTATAGGCATTATGAACCAGAGCTGGATTTGTTCAGGAAAGGGGGAAAGGATCTGTATTTGGCACAAAGCCTCATTAGCCAGTGTCAGGTGCAAGATTTTGGGGTTTTTAATATCAGCTGAATGGAAAGGGAAGGGTTGTTCCTTCCAAAAGCTGTCCAATACCCATTACTGTTAAATACTTGCTGATCTTGTAATCATCACATTCATCAGTTGCTGGATGTCATCTCCTATTTTCCATGGCTTTTGGCACCTCTGTGTGGTACTACCAATTAATGGCAGCAGCATGCTGATCTTTAGCTGCCAAGTGCTGCTGGCCAGCGCCCTAAATTTTCAGTGGTTCTTCACCCTGGCAGAAAGAACTGTTTCCAGCGTAATCCACGAGCAAGGGAAAAAAAGACATGGGGATTTTTAACACATACATCTACAGAAGTGATATCCCAGCAGTGAAAATGTGCCTGTGCCAGTCCCTCAGCTGGTGCAAATCATCAGAGAAGCCCTCAGAGGTTATGTGATTTATGGCAGCCTAAGACCTGGTCTTAATTCTCCTCAGCCCTACTTCTGTGATTTACACAAGTGCTTGCTGATCAATTGACACAGGGTGACAAAAGCTGATTGATATGACAAACAAGGACTAAATGTGCACAAAATACAATGGCAGTAAAGAATCAGGCCCTTTTTGCTCATTAACAGCCCCATTTCCCATGGGATACACTGCTCCTGTGTGGAATACACTTCTCATGAGCTCCTCACTTCCAAGTAATGGGAACAGCTCTGTGTCAACTCTGCTTGTTGCTCATGCTCTTAGCCCACAAATTTCCTCCTTACACCCCTGCCCACAAAACAATATTTTACAATGGTGTCTTCTAAATCTCCCTGTAAATGCATCAGACTAAACCCCGTCCCCAGCTAACCCTTTGCCAGTGTTTGTTACCAGATTTCACCTGCCTCTGTACAGAGAGCACACAGGTGTGAAGATGGTCTGTGGCACATCACAGCAAAGATCCTGTGATTTGTGAGAGGATCTGCCAGTCCAAAAGAAAACCACATCTGGCTTTAAAAGTGCCTTACCCAGTGCAATTCAGCATGCCTCCAGTGAAGTCAGTGAAGATGGAGACATTTGCTCCAGATGTTTATCTGATCCTTGGCAATCATGCATCCACTGATTCCTCTCCTGTTTCCTAATTATTCTCTGATCAACTTACTTGGAGCTTTTTTCCTTGTCCAGTAAAGTTTTGGTCAAAGTGCCTCTGCTTCAGGGATTCCTTTGAAATATGTCTCAGCTTCCAAGGGTAATGAACTCTTCTATAATAAACGCCTAGCTATAACATGAACAATACTTGGCTTCCAGGAACTGCCTTATAATTACACGGCTCAGCATTGCATGTCAGAGGCTTGCTTCATCTTTAATATTTTATGAAGGAGTTCAGATCCTGACAGTAAAAGTATTTAACCCAGAGGACCTGGAGCCCTGGCTATTATTTTGCAAAGTAGCCATCCAGCTACACTTTGGTGCACCACCATTATCCCTGGTGCATACTCACACTCTTTGATTCTCTCTAAGCAGACACAACCACATGCTGTCCAGATGGAAACCTGGCTGCATCATTACATTATATTGAAATAACCCCATACCACCTGTTTCTGCCGGGGTCTCTGCCAACATTTTCCCATAAAACATTTATTTTGCTAATATTTTAGTTGGTCACCTCAGAAGGACACTTGAAGTTAAAGATTTAGCATGTGTGCAGCGGTGAGGAAAACCTCAATAAAGAGAAAAAAAAAAGGCAACAAAGCTCAAGAATAGCTGATGCTCATTGTTTAAAAGGTGGACGTTTACCTAGGCACTACGAATTAACACTCTGCAGAGACACAAAAACAAACACAGGTTTTTGGCAGTGCACATCAAGTGAATTATCTTGACTGTCTTGGTACTCACCTCTCATATAATTAAAAAAACCCCACTTTCATGCATGGAGTGGGGCTAATATACAATAGCACTAATGAAAACTCATTTGTTTTTTTGGTTTTGTTCTTTATTAACCTGGATCTGTCATATTATAAAACCCTGTCTCCTTTCTCTCCCACTCTGCAGATAAAATAGCTTATCCTCACTAAGTCTGTATACATGAGAAAAGCCTAGCTTAGTTGAGATGTTTAAGGTATTTATTAGATAGCTTCTACAGCAGCAATAGTATTATTTTATTTAGATTTTATAATTTTAGATACATTTTCCTTTTTAAAAAAAACCCAAAACAATTTATCAAAATCATTTGGTAAAAATTTTCCTAGCATGTCATCACTCAGGGAACCTTATACTCTTCAGTTTTGATTTCTGTTTGTACAAAAGTCCTACCACTAGCTGGACTTCACAAAAAAACATTTTTCTCACATATAAATATTTTACTTGAAGAGCAGCAAAGGTTTTTATCAATTCACTACTCCCAGTATATTTTCTGGGTATCAATTATTACTATTCAATTTTAAAAGCTGCTTTAAAAGGGAGAGGTAACAATGCCATGTAAAGTGACCAAGAGAACTCCACAAACACCCAGTAGTGTTTCTTAAAATACAGTAGATCAAACACACACAAATTATTTGACAAATACAAGCACACCAATACAAAAAAGGATGTAATCCAAAAACAAGATCCAAAACGAGAAAAAAATGTTTACAAACTAAGGAGGCAACCTCTAATTACAAATAAGAATGTCTACAGCTGTTAGAAAACTATCTTACAAGAGGGGTAAAACAGTTGAAAAAATAAAAATGTGGTATTTTTTCTGCATATTTTGTTTTAATGTATTTAAGATGCCTCCAATTCTACTAACCTACAAAATTAACCAATAAACATCCACGAGGAAAAAATAACAGCAATTATAAAGAAGAAAAGAATGTATAAAACAGCTTCAAGTTCACTTGCTTGGATTTGTTCTAAATATAGCCCTAGCCATTTTTATCATGTCACAGAATACTTTTATAGCTTGTAAAAGAACAGTAGGAGAATTGAAAGGAAAGAGAAAGGGACCAGTCATAAGTTTAGCCCTGTTTTGTTCCTTTCTCCTTTTCATCTTCATTCCACATTCCATCCCCAATAAAATCACTCATTTATAACCAAATCCCTGGCTGTTGGCACGAAAGTAATTTAAATTTTTGCCTATTTCTAAAAAGCCAACTTATAACCTGAAACCATTACAGTAATTGATTAACTATCACAAGCAAAGCAAAGTATCTCTTTGACAGATTCTATTCACAGGCACATCCCTTCCCTGAAGACAGGTAGTTAGATAATTAAGCAATCCATTTCTCTGCATATATGCCATACACAAAAGCAACTGACACACAATGAATCTTGCTAAGCTTTTGTTCAACATATGAAATACTGGATAATCACCCCTTTTTATGAAAGCACTTGACCTTTAAATTGATATCCCTCCCCCCAAAAAAGATGGTAATCGCTACTCAAAGAGATATTGAATGCTCTGCAGCTAATCCAGGAGATCATTGCCCATTAGTCATTATTAGCTTTTTTTAATCTAAAGGTGAGTATTTGATTATAACAAAGAGAAAAAGAAAATACTATTTAGGCTGCTGTGAATGCCTATACTCTCCTCTTTGTAAATCACAGTGACAATCAGAGTTATGGACTACCTACAACACGAATATCATTTACACATTTGATCCCTACTCAGAGAGCAGCTTGATAAGCTTTGAATGACAGAAAACGAGATTATCAGTGACAGAGAATTTAAATATTACATATGTCACATGTATCACAAGTTTGTTTTTATTTCTTTAGCAGCTGATGAGTATTATATTCTTTTGTATAATACATTGGAAATATATTTCTGCTCCTCAGTTTAGGAAAAGTAAATAAAAAATGTTTAAATGCAGTGGAGAAACCGCACTGCCTTCTAAAAAAAAGGGAAAAAAATATTCCTTCCTTTTATTACATTTTAACTGTTTCCCTGTTCACTTTCTACATGGCATCACCAATCATATGCTATTGATATACCTCCCGCTCAGGGGTGCCATTCAAAGGGACACCAACAATCCAGAGGAAAGGGTACACAGGGTCTTTGTAAAATTCAACAGGAACAAACACAAAGTCCTACCCCAGGAAAGAAGCTCCAGGACACAGCACAGGCTTGGGACAGGCTGGCTCTGTAGAGAAGATGGCTAATACGTGTTTCTCCCAATATATATATATAACCAAGAGCAGATCAGAAACTGCCTTCTTACAGTAAAAAGCTTATCTGAGCACAGAATTGAAAAATCTTTATGAAGAAGAAAAGCCACAGTGTGCTTTTATGCTTGTTTATTTTAAGCCTTTTAAACTTCATGGCTATTTCACCAAGGTATGTGTGACAGATTGCATATTGGTTTTTTGCATTAGCAGTTACTTATTTTATACTCTTGGACTTGAAGCAAAAATAATTAGGAAATCCTTTTCATGTAAGAAGATAATCCAAATGGCCTTAAAGGTCTGGCCATCAGATTTGGTAATCTGACATTTCACAAGTCCCTTACCAGTCAAATGCTCTCAGTATTCTTCATGACTGTTTTACCAACATGGGTAAAACCATACCCGACACATATATGCCAGTCCAGCACAATTCAGTCTGACCCTCTCCCATATTTACGTGTTAGACCTGATATCTTCCTAGTTGGTATGTGTAAATCACAATGCAAAGGACACAGCACATTCAAATTTTACTTGTTTTCTCTCCAGGATATGTTTTGTTCCACTCCTCCCATAAGCTGCTTTTAGAATATATAGAAATGTTCCCTGCCAGCACTTCTGTTTTTGTTGGTATAGTGATGCCTTTTTGGACTACCTAAAAACAGAAGCCTGACAAAATTAAGGGCATAGAAAGTGATTATATCTTTTGAAAAGTCTTCAGGTGCATTTCACTCAGACAAAGCTCCTCCAAGGGGCTACATCTGAAAATGGACAATGGATGACAGGTTTCCATACTTTTATAAGTTTGGTCCATTTGCATATTGGGAGCTAATCTTCCAATTACAGCTTCAGGTAATGAAGTCATTTACCTCAAGTTTGATCCCCCACCAAACACTTGTGTTCACATTTATTGGAGCCTGAAACAGTGAGATGTCCTTGATTCCCAGGCCTAGAGAGGAATTGTTGTGTCTAACCAAAATGGGAAAGCAGTACCTACCACTGTATGCGGAGTTTGGAGTTATACGCTAAAGAACTGCAGGATTACAAATATATGAAAAAAACAAAAGCTAAAATCCTAAGTAGTGGGTTAACCCCAGCTGGATGCCAGACACCCACTAAAGCTGTTCTCTCACTCTCCTCCACAGCTGGACAGCAGAAAGAAAATATAACAAAAGTTTCATGAGTTTAGATGAGGACAGAGAGAGATCACTCACTGTCTTGGTTTAAAAGAAGAAATGTCTGCTGAGGAAAGCTGGAACCTTCCTGGAATGGGAAGACAACCCCTACCCTTAAATTATCGTACGTAAAGTATGGATCTTCCAGGCAAAACTGGAGGAGAATGAATGTTAGAGATGGGCAAGTTGGTGGTTGGCTCTCGCAATTAAGGGATGAATATTATGTGAATGTTATGAGACATTTTATTGATGTATAGTTATGTTATTGTGACTTGTTCTCCACAATTCTCTCCCTTGCCCCTCTCCCTTGCATTGTTGCCAGGGCATGTGGGAGGAGGGCAGGCTTGTTACCAGGGGCGTGGCATGGCAACACCTGTCTGCCAATCAAGTTGAAAGAAAGCAGCCTCCACCAATAAACGGCAAAGAAGGGTTGATTGACAAGGCTTTGGGCGGGGCCAGGGTCACCTGATGCAACACCGGGGTATAAAAGGCAGAGCAGCCATTTTGTGGGTGAGCACACTGCAGTTTAGTTCTATGCTCCCAGGGCTGCTCTTTCTCCTTATTCAGTCCTTTGTTGTGTTTTGTTTGAAATTTTTAAAAGTGAGCGTTGCTTCTCACAGGAGTAACAGTTCTTTACTAGAAAAAGAACGTAATAAGACAGCACCAGCACCAACAAAACATTAACAGCCTTTTCCCACCCATTAAGCAATTTCCCCTTTTCATGCAGCTGTGTCCAAGACCAGCCAGGGGCGTTGGTGGCTCAGGCAGGGCAGAGGGGCACTCCCACTGGAGTCCAGAAATTTCCTCAGGTGGTGGGGGGCAGCTCAGGCAAGGAGATTGCTCCTTTTGTAAAATTCAACAGTTGGTGTCTGTACCACCACTGTTGCTTTGGTTTAAAATCAGATCTTCTGTGCCAAATGTTTTGCAGAAGGACTGATGGTGCTGCTAAGGGGAAGTTTGCCAATTTTAAGGAATAAAGTCTTGCACTCCAGATGCACCAAACATTTCATTTCCTTCCTACATCTAATTCACTATTCAATAAAAAAAAATTGTCTTCCATAAAAACTACTCCCAAAACCTTCATGCCCTAAATATTTTTCTTTGGATGGGATTCATTCTCGTTTTGGAGTTGCTACTACTCTTTGCACTGACTAGAGAGAGACAAAACAAATTGTTTAGACAGCTTTTAAGTAGCTAAAGCTGGAGAAATTAATCCCACCCAGAACTGAGGAAAAGTTCAAATCCAACTGGTGACCAAGGACAGCAGCATCACCACTACAAATAAACATAATTAAATATATTCATGTACAAACATGGAACATCACTGTGCACTCTACTTATATAGCCCCCAGACTACTCTATTTCAGCATTTAAACCAAAAATGGATCACTGCAGGAAATCTTACTCTTGTAGTTCGACAGCAGAGGAAAAGATCAAGGAGATTTTCAAAGGCAAAACCAGGAGTTAAACAGTTTTTTCCCCACTAACTTCCAAAAAGAGCAGAGCTTCTCACTGGGACTGAGAAAAGCTTGACTGGAGACATCCAACAGAGTGACTGCAGGGCCCAGTCCCCCACAACACACACAAAAAAAAGGCAGCTGAGATCAAGGGGATCCTTGTCCTCCTCTGGACAATAGTGAGCAAGTCATTCTTTTTAAATCCAACTCAAAAGAGTCTGCCAAAGGAAATGTCTGAGACAGAGTGAGAAAATAAATTAGTTCTCCCCTGCCCTACCACAAGGCCTTGTTTACCAGATCATCACCCTTCATTCCTCTCCACACCCTCCTTATTTGGTTACTTTTCTCATCATTATAGTGGGAATTTTAATTCCAAACCCTGGAGACCCTGAAGATATGTCTGTGTGCATATGTGCAACACTTGTACATTGAGTCCTGCACCAAAAACCCAGCCAATGCCATGTCATGATTAAGAGTTATCAAAAGATACAGCTGCTTCAGTGGTAAATAATGCTGATAACCTCAGGCCTGCTTTGGTAGCTCTGCTGATAAAAACAATTTCCCTGGCTCCACTGATCTAGTCCATAATTCCTTTCAGGACAACAGCAATTAAGAAACAAAAGTAAAAAAACAAAGAAGATGCTAAAACACTTTTAGAGGCCTGAAGAAAACAGAAGTGGCAATCTCATGTGCCTCTTCACCATCAGATCAATCAAACTCAGTAAAAAAAACCCCTTTTTTAAAAAAAAACCCACTGTTTTTGTCAGTTACAGAAACATGACTCTTGCATTATACTTTTGGGTTACCAACTTTCCCACACAAGAAGCTGAATTAAGTCCAGAGCAGCCTATTATTGTTATTATTTTGGTTAATATTATATTTCTCTACTGCCTGCAAGAAACAGCAGCTGAGCTGACTATGCCATTGTCCAAGTCAGTGCCATTCACAGGGTGTGGGGTAGGCACAGTGGGATGTAGAATTCAGTGCTCCACCTGAACAGATGATGCTCAGGGACACTGAGTAAAGGTTAATGCAATAAACAGGAGGCAAAAGACAGTTGAGGGTAAAGAAGTTCTGTAGGAAGTAGAGCAGGAAACAGAGTAATTACAGGAAATGTTCTGGATACAGTATGAAATTATCTTTCTGGTTCTTCTCATGTGTCCTTATAGCTCCAGACCAGCACCCTTTGATTTAAATACTATTTATGGCACAGTGATGAAAGCAGCTGGTGTAAACTCTACTCTAGCCTTAAAAAACCAGTTATCACATGTAACCAGCAAAATATATGGCATTTTTAAAAAAAAGGCAGAGTAGGACAGTTAAAGACAGAGTATAACTAGCCATGGTTTGAAAACTGTGATTCATGTTTGTGATCTCACTGGAGATATTAATGCAATAATGTTAATAAAAGAGTCATTAGGAAATGCTGACAGAGTGCACAGCCATGTGCTCTCCTCCTTCTGCCAAGGCACTTGCAGCTGAAGATCCTTTCCTGCTACACACACAGTCCCTGGCTGTAGATGGGAGAGCAGCCACACAGAACTTAATTTATGTGACCTTTTTTGAAGTGTTTTACTGATAACATCTTCTAGGGCCTGATCTAGCCCCTAAACAGACAGTGGATCATTACCAAAAGATACTGGAAAATAGAGGCCCTTACTTGTGTTTATAGATGTATTTTCATAAATCAAAGCACACTCTAGAAAATCTTGGTCCTTCAGCAATAGTTTTGAATGAAAAGCCAAGGCTTCCCCAGGTGTCAGTATGTTCATATGTGTTGAATTTGGACTGACATTACATATGAACAGACATACTTAAGAGAGTCCCATTTTTTATTTTTTCTTTACTGCATGGGACAAATTCTTCCCTCAGTGGTGCTGGTGTAACACTGAAGTGCCTCAATCAGCTACAATGGGCATGTCCTGTTGTCATTATCAGTACAATGCAGGGAAGATACATAGTGAAATGCTGGAGGCTTTATTAGTTCATTTATTGATGTGCTACCCAGGGGACCCAGGAGTATCGTGAGTGCTGGTATGGAGTCAACACCTTTCCCTTACAGTATGGTGAACAAGGAAATTCCTGGCTGTTAAACAGGCTGCATCTGCAATAGCAGCCTAAAACAATCTCTCAAGTGTATGTGTTCCTTGATCCAAAAAGACACATTTCACATCCTATGAATCAATTGTCTTCACTCTCCAAACACAAACCATGGTGTCCTACACTCGTGTACAGTAGTGTTAATCCAAAATAACGCCACCAAGTCAGCTGAGGTGTTCCAGATTTACTCTGGTGTGAGTGAGAGCATTTGGCACCCAGTACCTATGGTTATAGATCCTCAGCTGCTGGAGATCATCACAGCTCTTTCAAGTCAGTGCCTCTGAAATTAATGTAGTTATGCTGATTTACACCAGGTGAGGATCTGCCTTGTGGTTTCTGGCTTTAAATTCTCTTCCTGTCAGCCATCTCGTTTCAAAATGGTTTCAACAGACAACTCCTAGCCAGAATTTCCTCTGCTATTTATAGGATTATTTCAAGAGTTTCTACGATAATCCCCATATTTCCATCTTTATATCAGAGCCTTTTTCAGGATTGTATTACAGCCAAACTATTCACATATCCAGATGACACCACTCCTTCCTCCTCTTTTTCCTTCCCTATTTGGGATGATTATACAGAGGGGAAATATCTCTCACGGTCAGATCTTCAGCTGGCATAAATCAGCATAAAATTGACATTAGTGATTTACATCATTTAGCAATATAGAAGAAAAGACAAAAAGAAAAAAGAAAAGAATTAGTTTTTACCAATGCAGTTTAGAATTAGTAACAGGTCTTTAATATTGAAAGAATATTAAAATGTAACCCATATGTACACCTTTGATGTGTGTTTTATGGGCTAAGCTAGGCATCATTTACAGCTTGGAATGACAAAGCTTCTCACTGTTTTGTTCCATAAAATCCTCAGCAATTCTGCCCCTAAATACTCCATGCTTATTCAACATACTTCACCTCAAGTGTACTCAAAACACACCACCAAGCGCTTTCACAAACAAAACCTCTTGATTTCACATGTTCTTTTCATTCAGCTACATGTTAAATTCAACCTGTTGAAATAGGTCAGGTTTAACAGAATTTAGGCATGCTATACAAAAGTGCCACAGGGGATCCATAGACCTCAATTGTCATTGACACTCCAGGAATCTTATAGTAAATAATTTACCATAGATCCATGCAGACTTCTCCTATCTGTAATTTCCTGATATCTGTGTCCACTTAGAAATACTTCTATTTCTCTTTTGGAGAGCTAGATTTCCTCTTTATGCCACACCCTTGTAAACCAGCAGATACCTGCTCACCTCTGATACTCTTCTCAAAGATCTTAATTAACAAAGCAATCCAGACCAGAAGAGAGCTGGACACACAGAAGAGAGAGCTGAAAAAATAGAATTCCCTGCAGGGACAGACTCAGAATCTGCAAAACCCTTCTGAGAATCAAAGCAATGTGCATCACCAGCACATTTTCCCAGTGCAGAAGTGCTCACAGGAGCTGGCAGTTTCTACAAGTATGTAAGTCAAAACAAAAGAGGTAAAGCTGACTATTGTAATTTCCTCTTGTTAGACTTGATGTCTTGACAGTCTTCTGGGGGAGATCTGATAGCCAGTGGCAGAGACTGCACGTGTAGGAGAAGCTTTACTGGGGGCAATATTGAATACAGGCTCTTCAATCCAGCCCTCACAGGTTGACAAATAAAAGTCTTTCCCCCTCCATCACCACCCACACACTTTTTTCCCCCCAGGGCCAAGAGGGTTGGAGCAACATTAGGCACTCTTGGCCTGGAAATTAGTTGTTATATGTTTCTGAGGGTGAGGGGTTGGCAGAAGGGCAGATCTTATTTCAAATAAATGTTTCCTCCTTTCATTTCCCTTCACCTTCCACATGAGATAGCAAAAGGATATCAGCATTCAAAGTCAGATGTCAAAGATTTAATTTTGTACAGTTCATACTACTTGAAATCAGGTTATTGCTGTACCTTTATGGAGGTGAATCCAAATTGAAAACAGAGGAACTGGAGGAGCCGTGTGGATGCCAGATTCACCACTGCAGGCATTTATGTCAAAAATAGCATGTTTTCACACTCTTAGTTTCTTATTCAGCCTAAGGAGTGGTGAATCAGTACATCCAGAAGTCCAGTGAGGCTGATGAACAATGGCTACTAAATTCCTATAGGAAAGGTGACCATTTTCCATCTTTCTGCTACTCCATCACAGGCATAAATTCATTTCACTTACTGGGATAAAAGCCACTCATTCTGTTGACCTGACTGGAGTTAGACCAGGAATATTTTGGCTATAAATAAGGAATGACACACAGTAGGGTTATTTCAGGGTGTGACTTCTGGCTGTGATTGCTTTTTAAACAAATCTGTTGGACTAGTCAATAAAAACACTAAATTCAATCTCATTTCAGGCAAAGTAATGACACACAACATTGTATAAGATGTACATGCTTTGTTTACAAGCTGCCACTCCTTAGATACTGTCATGTAGCAAGACCACTAATTTAGCTAATGAGATATTAAAGATCCAATAAGGAAGATGGGAAAGACACAGAGTAATATTACTGTGCTGCTCTCTAAAAGGTTTCAGTCAAAACTGGAAGAGATCCAGTTCTTCCTAGCCAGGGAAGAGATGCCCAAGAATCCCTGTGAATTACAGTAAGTTTAGCTTGGTAAGAGTCTAAGCTGGAATTTGTGATGTGTATCTAATTTTGATTTAACTTTCTATGTCTGAAAACATTGAAGGTAAAATCTTTTTCCTGCTTAACTTAAACAGATACTGACATCAATGGAGTGAAGACTTCATGTCATGATTAAAACCAGAGGTAAACCACTAAGCAATTCTATTGAAATCCCATTCATAAATTCAAGAATCAAGCAAAAACTTTCCTTTCCCTTCATCTAGAGCTATTCCTTGGAAACACACATTCAAATGGCTATGACTAGATAGAATAAGAATTCATTTCCTATCACTGTGTGCATAATTCTTAAATAATAAATCTAAGTTTTAAGCTGGCTGTTTCTCCCTACTGGTGATAAAAAGCTGTCTGCAAGTGTTCAGTTCCTGCCACTTATTCTGGCAGGAGGTAACTGCAGATGAAAAGTACCTGGCATTCTTTCTGTTCTCTGGCTGAATAAGTAAGCACCTTAACACAAAACCTAAATCTGAATTAGATACTCAGAACTGACCTCTCCATCATTAAACATGGAGCCTGGGACAATCAGCCTTTGACTTTTAGCACCACAGGATTTCTGCAGGAACTTAAGGAAAATTTATCCTACTGCTATTTGCTGGACAGAAAAAGGGCTGTGAACACAACAGCAGCTGAAGTGAACTGTGAAATTTATGCTCCAAATTTTTAAACTCCATGCACAAAAGCAATAAGTAGAGTAACTTATTCCTCAACAGATGCACACAGAGGTAACACGGAATAGGAGTTAGATACACTCAAAACATTTAGAAGAACATTTGCACCATTTACTACAAGTGCACAGTAGAGATCAGAGTCCCCAAGGATGAACACAATCCTGCATGACCAGATGGATCTTTCCTATTATCCAACTTAAAAACTTCAGTCCCTGCACCAGAGATGTACCAGAAATCAGCAGGATGCAGCAGAAATCCTACTTTTCCCTCAACTTTTCACTCTTGGTGGATTTATCAGCAATGAGCTCCCAAAAGATGTATTACTTGATTAAGGTTCATCTCAGATTAGAGGCTTGGATTACTGAGAGACTAAAATCTTGCACTCAAGCTAAGGAAATGAATGCATTAGTTGTAACAAGTATTTATTTACACATGTCTGGGAGTATACAGGATTCTCATCAGACAGACTTTGAGATAAGCACTGAAATTTCTTCTGACTGCAAATTTATCCACATGAATGATTGAGCCAAGGTCACCACATTATGTGCAACTCCTCAGACTACTCAATTGCCTGTCTTGGTGACCAGATAAACATGATCAAATGTGCCCATAACAGCTTCCCTCAAACTTCCTTACCACTTATCTAATTGAGAAATGCACAGAAATTTTGCTAATTATGTAAATCCAAATTACCAGTGTTCCTGTCAGAGAAAAACACAATTATCCCATAATAACCACTGAAACATCTAAAGAAAATTACACCAAAAGGCACTTCCCTTCTAGCAAAAGATTAAGAATTTCAGAATAAAAGATGGAAATATCTGCAAATATCATCTGAAGAAGCAAAATGAAAATAGAAGGAATTCCTGTTATTTTACACTGGTATGGACATTAACACCAGAAGCATGCAGACACTAAGAAAACATAACCCAAATAGCAGGGTTTAGTAGAAATTAATTATGGTTAAGCCTTCTGGAAACTTGAAGTAAAAGGATTTCCTGTACCAATACATAAAATGCTATGAAAAACAAAATAAATACAACACCTGAAAAATTCAGCTTGTCCCCACAAAGTGCCCAGAGGGATGTAAACATAAATAATCCTGGCCTGGCTGCTTTGTAAAAGAAGAGGTTGAGGTCTCTTAATTCCCTGAGGGAGTGAAACAACAGCTCTACCCTGGCCAGAGGAGCAGCCTGCCTCAAACATCACCACTTTCTACTCTGTTAATCCTAATTTCTATTTGTTAATCTTAATTACATTTGGATTTCCCTTGTGAACAGCTAAAAAAAGTATCTTTGTGAATGTCCAGTGCTTGAACTTAATGTCCAGGATGTATCAGTCAGTGCTGCAGCTCTCATGACATCATTACTATAACCTGCATTAAAATGGCATTATAAAGCTATTCCTGCAAAGAAGCAACAGCACTGACATGCTAAGAAAAAGAATTTCTGAGTAAGACTAGTCAGGAAATATTTTTGTTCCAGTGCACTTTTTTCTTTATTCCTTTTTAATTTTCCGTGGAAAAGTGACAGCCCACATGTTGAATTATTTTTCATTGGAGTTTTTGTTTTTCACCACTGATTTGATGAAAAGCCTTTTTCATTAGAGAAGACATGTAAGCTTTCTTCAAAAAAAAAAAAGAAAAAATTCAACTTGGAAGAAGTATTTTTTAACATAATGCTATCTTGTGATCATTTTAATATCTGATTACAAGTCTATAGTAATCAAACTACCATGGCATACATCTCAAATAATACAAATGGATACACAAAGTATTTTGTCTTTCACAAAAATATTACTGCAAATAGTACTCAGTCATTCAAATGAGAGTGCAACGTGAGCACAAAAGCAGATTTTTGGCTGCTATCAATCAGTACAATTTCAGTAAAGTTTATGGAGCTACACACATTTAGACTAGATTAAAATCTGCCCTCAAGGTTGAACACAGGCAAATCAAAATATGTGCTTTTTTAAATTCAGTTACCCTGAAGAGAAGAAGCATTTCCTCCCTTTGATCCTATTAAGCAAATGTGGTCCAAAAGAACAGAATATTACATTCTTCAGCAGAAAGTTGCACTGATTAAACAGCACTGGAGTCAGAGCTGAAACTCTCAGTGACTTTGCAACTCCAAAGTGGCCATTTTTAACCTTTTAGAGCATTTGCTTGGTCGCCACATCAACATCCCCTTGGTTACCCGTAGAGAATGTAACCAAAAGAGAAGAAAACAAAATAAACAGAATACAGGCTGAAAACAACAAAAAAAACCAGTTAAACACTCCCTCTTCAGTTCTTGGTGTTACTGGGCTGGTCAGGAAATTAAAACATTGGTACAGGAATTAAAGGAGGGAATGGTCAAGGTTTGGGTGGATTCCTTTTCTGTGGCACTGGAAACCAGAACAACCATGAATCACTGATCCAGCTCCAGATGCTGGGTAAGTGGCTGGTAATGTGGAAACACAGGAGAAAACACCACAAAAGCATTATTTTGGGTGATCCACAGATGTGTTTCATAGAAAAATTTCCAAGTGAAGGAAAATTGCCTCCTTATAGCCCATTTTTTTAAAGTACTTGCAATCAAACATAAGATCAGGAAACGTCAGGAAAGGTTAATGTTGTAAGTCAACCACAGGAAAATTCACAAATGCACACTCATACACCCATAAATAAAACATACTTAATGCCATAAAAAGGTGAAAAATATATATTCTTATCTAGGAAAAAACTACTCTCATAAATCTACAGGAACAAAGTCAAATCATGAAAATGACTGGAGGAAATATGAAATATATTCATGCTATATCACACACACCTGCTGGCCAGAGAGCCAGACACCCAAGTTCACATGTTTTTATCCTTTTTCACATGTTTTAATAATTTCCTTGGCTCTGATCCCGCAGTGGCACTGAGTAGAACAGACAGCTGTCAGCAGGTAAATGAAACTACACAACCCAGCACAACACAGCCACCACGGTTCAGGCAGGAAAAGCCTCTTCCTCAACAGGCTCCCTTACAAAACTTGGCTACATCCCCACTTCTGCTTGCATCCTTTTCCACTCCTTTCCAGTGTCTGACATACAGCTGGATTTGCAGGACATATCCAGGACTTCAGAGCAGGCCTGGCTCCCAAGGGAGTAGGTGGTAAAAAGGATGCAATGTGAGATTTTGGAACCTGCAGAAAGCAAATCCACCCATCCAACACTGGCTCCCAGTTTGCTCTTTGACACTCCAATGTCATTCCTCTTGAGCCTTCCACAAGAACTTCAATTCTGGACTTCCTTCTTTTACTTTGAACTTTTCCTTTCCACGCTCTCTTTTTCCATTCTCTCCCTTGGGAACACCAGGAGCAAATCCTCCTTTCCCTCCATCCCATCAGGTTCATACAGCCCATCCAAAAGTGAGGAGATGACATGCTGCCCCTGTGGCCAGCACAGGGGCTTTGGGTAGCTACCCAAGCAGCAAGATTTATATGAAATGTACTGAAAATATATTGATATATACTGAAATAACATCCAGAGGACATCACAGATCTCAGTGGAGACATCAACATCAAAAGTCTGATTTGTCATTAGGTCGTATCTGGTGGGGGTTAGTTTTGAAAGGAGAAAAAAAAAAAGCAATCTTGGACAGGAACCATTAGTATAGGTGGTTCAAATCTTTGTACTGCTGCAGTTGACCAAAACATGCTTCAGAAAAGTAACTTAATCAGCCCCAATCTCAGTCACCCTGCTGTTACATGGAGATAACAATCCCTCCCCTATCTGATCTTGATGGAGACTTCTAAATGCTGCCATAATAAAGCCCAGACAGCCTACTGTGAGTATCTTGACTCATGTCCATATTTTAACCTATTTTCCCCTATGAGATGTCTCAGCACTCTGGCTAAGATCTGGCCCAGATCTTAAAAACCTGAAAAGTTCATCTAGCTATGACTTTCCAAACTGCAACAGTTATTGCTTATTTAAAGAGGGTCCTTACTGCACCTTCCTGGGATATGTAATTCCAAAACAAGCTCCACTGAAAATCCCCATTGCTAGCAGCAATATGGAATTCTGCTACGTGAAGGTTTACTAGCTATGAAAATTCGGCAAAATAAACACAGACATCTCTATAATCAGGAACTTTTGTATTCTTCCCTGCTTGTTCTGGTTTCCTGTGTAAAAGCAATTATAAAGTAGAAGTCTCAGTGATGATTTTACTGATCAGCTGCAGAAATTTAGATAAATTTGGCTTTTCATGGGCTGCAGCTGTTGTTCTTTTTCAGTGCCTTAATGCAATTAATCATTCCAATGTGCTGGCTTAGGAATGCTACTCCAGTTTTCCTCTACCTTCTATCATTAATCCTAACAGTATGAATCCAATTGCAAACGTTTGTTTCTTCTGTAGCATCCCACTTTTCTCCCCTCTGGTGGCTGCAGTGGTTGGGAGTTCTGATATGGAATCAGCTGCCATCTCTCTGCAGCCTTCACATGCTTTCTGCAACAAACTGAAGATTTTTCCCAAATTTTTCTTGGCCAAAATGTTTCTGGCATGAACAGTGCCAAGGCAGGGCATCCAACTCACAGCAGACACAATTGGCTACGTGTTGTGAATGACCCACAATAAAAGGGAAAGAGCAAATCCAAACCTGGCAATAAAAGTCATCCTCCCTTCCCTCCACCCCATTAAAAAAAAAAAAAAATCAGCAAAACCAAAGCAAAAAAAAAAATTAAATTTTAAAGCTCAATTAGAAAAGACTGGCCTAAGAGTCAACAGCAAGCAAATGAAATAGAATTTTAATGAACTTGTTTAATGAATTGAGGGTATTAATGAGGAAAAGTATCTGGTAAAATGGCACTGCCTGATCCAAATTCAGCAATAATTCATTATTAAAGATGATATCTACTGACCATCTAAACAAACCTCTAAGGAATAAAAGCAAAGGCCCAACTCCTCCAAAAGAGTTTCTGTTCCTATTTTATTTCCTGTTTTGTGATTCATTAGGTGGGTCACTATGGGTCATTGCATCACTTCATACCCATTTGAAAACTCCAGTTATCATTCTCAGTACTTCATTTCTTGATGTGGAGGAAATGAGCTTTATTTTCTTTCCTGCAAAACCTGATAGTTGCAACCAGTTGCTTACAAAATCATCACAGATTTGTGTGTAATCACAAGCCAAATATTTGTGGCTTTTCTAAAACACTAGTCTAATATCCCCCAGCCTGTAATCCCCATAGATTAGCTAGAATTTTTATCTTCTCTAAGCAAAATTTGGGTCTTTATTGAGCAGAGGGCTACCTTGAAGGCTGTGCTTTCTTGAAGCCTCAACGTCCTTCCAGGTTTCCCCATGAGAGGGAGAACAAGCCTTAAGTGATCTTTCAAGATTCAAAATTCAAGTCTAGATTTGAGAGAACTTCACGCAGATTTAAAAACAGCTTAAAAACTTCTTTGACTCGTTATCTTAACAAATTCACACACTAATTCCCAATAAGAAGAAATACAGACACACTGTTAAAAGTCTGTCCTCAAGGTGCTACTGGCCCAGGCAGATGCAGGAGGAAAGGGAAATTTCATTGGAAAGTCTCTTGAGCAGTTGTGAAAGCAGAAATTCAGATAGTTCAGATCAGAGTCAGATAAAAATGAATTAGATGAGCTGGAGCACAAGAAATAAAACTCTCTTAGCACAAAGGAGTTATATGAAGGAAAGATCCCCAGCATTAACAGAGCCTGGAATGGGAACTCCACCTTCCTGTCTATTCAATCCAGCTGAAGCTGAGCAGAAGGTGTGTGAACTTGTGAGTGCTCAACATGGAGCACTGAAATTTTTCAGGAGTCTCCATCTTCCTTCTGCCTTTGATAATCCTTGTGGGTCCCTTACAACTCAAGATGTTCTGTGATTTTATAAAGGAGTCCATTAAGATGCAATAGAGCATCTTAAATATTTAACTCCACAGGTTCTTCTTTTAGACTAGTGCTGCTATTAGCATCAGCTACTTTATTCTCCCAATAATAATAATAAACAAATATCTGTGAGAAACAGAATGTGTGAAATTTGGTTTTCTCTGGGTTTATCATGGTCAGGTTCTCTTGTGTTTTGAAATATGTATGCTCTGATAAAAGTTCCTTCCAGTTTGGGGTATTATTAAAGGTTCTTCCAATTGGAACCTCTGGGATTTCACACAGTGAAATCAAATCACAGGTTTTTTCCCCAGTGGAGACATATAAGGTCTCTCTCCTCTACCTCACTGCCTATTTTTACAAGACATGTTGGAATAATGTAATTTTGAGACTTCTTTCTGCCACATTGAACTGGAATTGCCTACTAGGCTCTAAATTGGAGGACAGAAGGAGTTGCTTGTTCTGAGAGAGCTCATCTTGGATCTTCAAGTCAGGGCCAAGCTGTACTCAGAGGCTGGCACATTTCAGAATGCCTTTCCTGAAGGGACACTGAGCAAGACAAACTGGTTGTGGATCAGAGACCACGGCTTCACCCACTGCCCTGGGGAAAAGCATCAACCCTGTGAAAACAGTGCAGAGTAAACTGTGTTTGCTCAGTCCTCCATCAGCTGAAATATCTCAGTCCCACCACAGAGACTGCAGCAAGTGCTCACACAAAGGGTCACGGCCCAGCTCACAGCTGGCAAGCTCTTGCTCTCTACTTGTGCTCAAAAGCCATCCTTCCCTCTGAAAACAAAGGCTGCAGCTTCACAGAAAAACTGAAATCCATCAATGGGATTTCTGCCCAGGTGAGGATTGCAGGCTTGCTCTGTGCCCTGTAGGTGAGTGATGCTGCACCAGCTCCCTTCCAGCATTCCTGTCCTCAAGGCACAAGAGGATGAAATGGGAAAACAAAACCCTTCCAGCTGCTTTCTTCATGTCCCCACTGCAGCTGCAGGGAGTGGCTTTTCAGCTCTGTGTTGCTCTAAAAGCACTTCAGAAGGAGGCCGAAAGCATTTTGGTTCCTTTAAAATGTTCTCAGTGGCATTATCCAATCACCAGCTAAGGAAGTGCACAGACTGTGCCTTCTAAACCTAGCCTTCAGTCTAGCTGGGATCCCTTTCCCCCATATGCTCGTATCCTAAATTCCAGTTGCTATTTTTCCTTTTAATTAGCGTGAAATATTTCTAATGGTTGTTATTTAAAAAGCTGTACCTACAGGTCAGGGCTAAGTTAGACAATTTTTATGTGTACAAAGGAAAGGACTGATCCCTGCATGCAAGAATTCAGCAACAGAGAAAAGCTTTAGCAGTAGGATTATATATGTCATTTACACATCATTTGAGACCTTGTTTATATAAAGGGCCAAAACATACATTAAAATACCAATAGAATAGGAATCAGTCACAAGAAGCTCTTCCAGACAGGTTCTTAAATGATGGATGGTGTCACTGGGACATCCTGGGGATCATGGTTTCTCCAATTCCTGGTGTATCCCCAGAACACAGAAAATCCAACCACCAAACAACAGCAGACTTCTGCAGTAATAGAAATTATGCTCAACTTTAATCCTCAACTTACTTTTTGGGTTCAGAACTCACTCAAAACATCAATTAAGGATAAAATACTGAGGGAGACAGCAGATGGAATCTCAGCCTCAATCAGCACCCAAGCCAATACTAACCAAGGATCTTCACAACTTTGCCAAGACAAACCTTTCTGTGGCCACAGAATAAAGTGATTGAGCATATTTGATACGTGTGATAACCTCCCCAAACAGCACAAAAATGCATTGCTAAGGGTATTTTTATTCACAGATGGAGGGTAATTGAAATATGCAACCCTCTGTTCAGCAGTGACTGGGGTATTTTCATTCAAAGAGCTGTCTAAAACTGGATAAATGCATCTAAAATTATGAACTAAACTATGTCTCAAACTAGATAAATGCATAAAGCTGCAATTCTTTTCTTCACTAGGGCCATTCCTTGTATTACCAACAGCCTGAGTTTATTCTCCCTGTCTAAACTAGTTCTGACCATCCACTCAAGGTGCAGAGCAAGTACTGCATGAGCCAAACAAATCCAAATACAGGTCACAAATAGCCACTCATCAGAGTAGAGATTTTGAATACAGCTCAGGATTTATGCCCCTAAATCATTAGATAAGTGATTGTAAACAAGGACCAGCTAAGAAATAGGAAAGTATTATTAAATCAAATAGTTTACTAGAAAAAAATATATTGATTGAGCAGCTCTGATAATGACAAAGATGACCTTTGCCCCTTCTCATGTGGATTTGATTTTTAAACCCTAAATAAGGACTTCTTGAGTTTTAGCAGCTAGGAGGGAGAAGCACAAAGTCTGAAAAATTATAGTAATTCTTTGTTTCTGACTTGCTCCTTATTTCTAGAAAGACAGTAGACCTGTGCACATGTAACCAGTTACAAAATTGATGGAGCAATGATTTTCCACCTGGAACAGGGGTGAGATTTATCTTGTCAGCATATGGAGACTGCTATGGAGAGAACTTGACTTGGTTAGCATGAATGGAAACCACTGCAGTTCACTGTGTTCCAAAAATACCTTCCAGTTGCTAAATTATTGAATAGAATAAATAGTTCAGTGATGAAATAGTTCAATGATCAACCCAGTACAGCTTGATTCTTGTCATCAACTTGTTTTCATCGTGTACAATCTCCTTCTGTAAGCAAAGGCAGGAAGGAGGATGCAGAAGCTTTTAGGAAAACAGTTTACTGCTTTATGGTCATGAACAAGGTGCCTGGAAAACACATTTTGTCTATTCCAAACCCTCTTAGGATTAGTGCATTATTTGTTCCCCAAAGAAGAGATGTGAATATACCTCAGCCAACACAAAGCTCATGAGATGTTCATTTGAGCATCCTCCATTCAAGACCTGTTGAAGTTCCTTTCACACTGTGGATCCTGAATTAATGACTTAATTTGGGGTTTCACATTTAATTTTAATTGCTGACACAAAGGACAGCAAAGAAAGCCAGGTAGTAAAACTCTTATGTGAGAAAACAGCCTTGGGGTTTTTTTGTGAGAACAGTGAACCTCTACCTACTAAGTACAACAGAAAATGTCCAAAAACAGTGAGGAGGACAAGGCACAACACTGTGACCAGCTCCAGTGCTCCTCTAGGGATTGACTAAACATGTAGGACTTCAGTAGTTCTACTAGGAAACATCATCATATTTTATGTTTCTGAGGACTCTAAAAAATAGAAATGCACAGAAATTAGATTCTTTCCTCTTTTTTTAGATTCAAAAAACCCAACCAACAAATCTACCCTATTTCTACTCTAAGCCATCATGTTTCTCTCTCATTCATTATCCCTTTACAAAAGCACATGGAACACCCAGGTGTGGCAGTAGGTTGCAAAGCCTTCTGAATCGAGAGTCCAGTTTAAAAATCCCCTTTCCACCAACACCCAGATTTAGCAAGATGACATCAAGCAGAAGGAGATGGGCCTCATCTGAGCAGTTCTCAAGGTTAAATGCATATCCTTCAGAAGCCTACACTCAAATGAAGGGTAAAAAGAAAACAAGGAATGGAAAACAGGAACTCATGAGAGCTCAGAGGTGAACAGAAAGGAGGTGAGGGTTTACAGATGCTTGAATGCAGTGTAGGTTGGCACTGCAAAGCCATGTCCTGTATCAGCACAGTCTGCCTTGATTTAAAAGCAGGCAATGCTCACACTGCCAGAGCAGAAAACGTTCTTTTTCATGGGAAAAGTGATTGTTGATGCTGGCAGTTGGCTGAGGCTTACAGCCAAGGGTTTAACATGGCAGCATTCTTTTGCCTTAAGTGGATTCTTGGACCCCTACTCTGTTGCAAAAGAGGTCCGTGTGGAATATGTGCTCTGCAGCCTAAAAATTGAGCTCTCCTCCCTCCTCTGTCACAGACAGTACCACAGACTCTTGCTTAGCTGGTTTGCTAGCTGGGCTGCAGCTTAGGCTCCTATCAGGATTTGATCACCTGAAATGAGAGGGTTAACACATACTTGGAAGCAAGGCTTGTATTTTGTTATCTTTCTGCAAAGTGAACTCTTAGTTATGAACTGAATGTATTACAGAGAAGGAAAAGGCCACTTGGCCTAATAAACTTTCCCCCCTTTTGGGGTTAGCTGGACACCACCACCTCCTTCAATCCCCCTCTCTCTGTAGAAATAAAATATGCCTCCTTTCCTCCTGAGCTCATTTAGAAAAGCCTGATTTAAGGACCTAACTTGGCAACATGTTCCATGTGTGTGTTACTCTAGGAGCATGCAGGCAATGGGCCAGACACAGAGCTTGTGTGATGGGCATAATCCTCCCTGCCTGCTAAAGGAGCTGGAGCCCTTTTGCCTGGCTTTAATTTGCTCCAGCTTGCCCATGGCTACAGAAAAGGGCAAGGGATGAGCAAAGCTGAGTTGCATTCCCAGCTCTGCCAGAGGTTTGCCACAAGACCTGAGGGAAAACAACTTCTTGGCTTTGTTCTGCCTCAGTTTACACAGGATCTAAGCTACTCATCTCCTCCAAGGGACCTGTGTGAAGTTGAATTAATAATGGCAGCAGCTCAGCCCTCCAGAAGACAGGCAAGAAATACCAAGCATACTGTAAGCAAAGGGGCAGTTTAAAAATCAAAGCAGCTACATAAAAAAAACCCTGCCTTGCAGAGACTTCTTAGAAAGGGAGGATATTTAAAATCAGATTAAGTTCTGGACCAAATTCTGCAGACTCAACTTTTACAAGTACAAACTGTTTCAATGGAATCCAGGAGAATATTAACACAAATAAGAATATGCCTATGCATGAAGGTGCTTACAGAGGCAGGCTCTGCTTGACTGCTCCTGACTACCTAGAGTGCAATTACAGAAATCAAATTGATAGACTCAGATCCTGAGAAGAAAACTGGGTAGCAGTGTGTTTGCTGGTAGCTTTTTGGTCCTCTGATTGATGCAGGAAGCAGAGCAGCTAAAAACTCTACTGCCAGGAATTTCAGAGTCTGACAGGACTGATCCTTTCCCCCAGCTTATCAATTCAGATGACTCTCTCTTAGAAAGGATTTCATGGAGAAAAATAACACTGCAGTTGTGCCAGAGCCTGCCCCTTTTCACCAACAGTGTGGGACAGCTCAGATGTGCCCACCAAGAGAAGAGCAACTGTGCCAAGCAATTCCCCTCCTGGTGACCCCACTGTTAGACTGTGCTGTGGCCACCTTTAGCAGAGCCACCAATGGCATGTGCCCTTAGCTTGAAACACACAAAATCACCTCTATGGCTAAATGTCACCACTTGGGACACAGGGTCAGGCTAAAACTGTTGTTACTTTGCTTTTGCATGTCTTAAACTTGCATTGTGATATTAAAGCTAAAGCCTTCTGATGTTTTAGAACTCTGAGCTGAGTTCTCACACTTCTTCATGTAAATAAGAAAATGTTTGCATTCTTTTGCTATGAGAGAGGCATTTGAGTGATTGAAATGTTCTCCAATCAAAATGATGAAAGGACAAACCTTTGGCCAATAAATGGCCACTTATGTACAGTGTATATAAATAAAGTAAAAAATCAGAATAAAGAGAATTCTTACATGCTGACCCCAAACCTATCTGCCTCGTCCTTTCCAAAATCCAACAACGAGTGCTGCACCAAATAATGCAACAAACTGTCATACTTGACAGATTGTTAAAAGCAGGAAAAAAAGTAAAGTTTTGCCCAGCTACAAATTTGTTTTTTAGCTCCCCAAATAAGAGAAAGAATGCTTGCCCAGGTCCAGCACTGCTCTGCTGTGCATGCACATCCATCATTCCTGCTTGCTTTGGCAGCACCCTGCCTCAGGTGCTGGGATTCCTCTTGTCTAACTCACAGCACTGGCTGGTGGTAAAGTGGTGTTTGGACAACACCATCCTGCTCATTGTCACGTTCATTCGCAGTGTGGTGGAGTCAAACCCATTGTGAACGGACTAAAAGTCATTTCAGCTGTCAGCAGGGGGATTTACACAACTTGTTTCTTTTGCTCAAATAGTGGCTGCAGGGTAAAAACAGCTGTTCAGCCAGTAGCAGCATCAGCTCTTTTCAAACAGAGCAAGCTGGGGGAGAGGAGGGGTTAAAGAGAAATAAATCCTATAAAGCATTTCTTTTAGGTAAAGTGGAATAGATATTTATTGTAAATCCAAGAGAGCGGTTCCCCCTTTTTTTTTTTCTGCACTCCCTCCCCACAGGTGGCAGAGATTTGGACCCTGCACATCTCCAGCAGCTGCAGAACCCATCACTGGCGGTCTCAGACTGCCCTCTACAGTCTCCTCGACCACCCAGCTGATCTTCAGGCTAAAGAGCTGCCAAACCTGTCACAACCTGTGACATATTAAAGGCACCGGAGTGTCACATATCAGGCAGATAAGCCACTAACACCGAGCCATGCACAGGGAAATGGAGAGCTCAGAGAGTGTCCCTCCACCAGGATTTCTGCAGTACAAGGGATGATCTGGGGATCATTATCCATTACCATTTCTCCTACTGACAGCTTCCTCCTTCATCCTTAGGAAAAGCTGGGGGAAAGAGAGTGGATCACAGCTGACCTTGGCAGAGAAAAATGCCCTGAGAAGAAAAAAATTAGTCTCCTCCTCACCATTCCCCTTCCACACCTGCATCCCTCTGAAATATCTTTTCCCTGCCTGCCTTGGACACAAGCACAGCTCATATTTTTCAAGCAAGCATCTCTTCTGTCCCTAATTACACACCCAGATACCTTCAGGATAAACTTGGTGTTTAAGAGATGGCAAATGTTTGCCTTGACCTTTAACACAGATGGCTTTGAAGAGATATTACTGTGTCCCCTGATATTCCCTCCCCATGCTTGCTTTCTGCAGTATCAGGTTATTCCTAGGTAGCACAGAGGGATGGTGGCAGATAAGAGAGCAAAGATGCCTGGTGATTTTTCATTTTTAAGAAGAAGGGGGAAAGACCACGTATCCTGCAACACAGATTTATTGCAGGCAGCAAAATGCCCCCTTAATTGGCACTCATGAAGATTTAGCGAGGAGAAAATCCTGTGAAACTAAGCCCAAGATACCACAGGCCATAAGAAAAAAAAAAACCACACCCAAAACAAACCAAAAAGAAAAAAACCCACATGTGTGTGCATTTGTGTGTATAAATATACACACCATGTCTTCATTAAACTCAGATAAAGTTTGTACACCTTCCCCATCGCGGTTGGCAAGAGCTCATGTCCCAGAAGAATGACTTTAATCTCATTTCAGACTCAATAATATAGTGCCAGATGTTCTTGGAAATCTATTTTGCCCCTGTACATTGTGCAATTAACCTTTCAGTTTCCCAGAGATCAAATTAGAGCTGTGGAAATGCTTCCAAAGCCCTCTCTTAATGAGAGAAGCATGGGGTGTCTGAACCAACTACTGAGCCATTTTTCTAACCCTCTGCTCCTTTGGACATGCCAGGAAGGATGTCAGGTCAAGCTAGAGATGCCATCATTTCACTTGCAGGGGAAAAAAAAATATAAATAGTCCAGGCAAAAAGTATTTTATCAAGTTTCCGAGGTCACAGCTTGATAATAAGAAAGGTAACTTAGATGATTATATTTCCTTTGATTACAGAAATTTCCTACAAATTATGGACATATTTTTCCAGAAATGCAAAACACAGCACCTCACCCAGAGACAAAGATGCTGGTAAGGCCCTGGCCAAAAAAAAAAAAAAAAAATTGTCAACATGCAGATTTCTCTGCACAAATCTCTGCTGATACCATGTCACAGAGACAGGACAGTGTGGGACTGGTCCTGGGTGCCTAAATTGGGCAAGTTTAAAAAGTCATTTATCATGGTCCCATCCTAGGGGCAGAGATGCAGCTTCTTCCCTGTCCAGTTATCCCAGTATCCATTCAGAGTCTGAGTGGACTTTGGGCTAGCTGAATTTTGGATTCAGCTTTTTGATTTCTGTCTTACATTTTTCAACTCCAGACTCACTTAGGTGCTTTTGCATCCCTTTTTGAGCATGAAATGACAAGGAAGCTGCTAGAAATGATAAATGTAAATGGGTTCAAAATTAAGTAAAACAATTTTTCCTACAGTGCCCAGAAGCAAACATTGAACCTGAGATAGGAGAGATTTAAAAGGCCCCTAACAAGTCTTCTTAGGCAACCCAACACATTAAATCTCTCCATCATCCTCTTAATTCCATCCTCTGGCATTTGCAGCCAGCCACAGGAAAAGCTGGAAAGCAAACAGAAAAGCAGCAGCAGCTCAAGAGCACATAAGAAGTTGCTAGGTCTCAGGGTTTTATTTACACACAGGTACTGGCAGGATGTGATCCCTGTATCTTGAGACAAGGAAAAGTGTTTGTTTGTTTTAGCAAATATCTGCTGGTATCGAAATATTGACATAGCAGAACCTGTTTAAAGTAAGAACTTTCACTGTAGGACACATATCAATAAATATGATCTGTGCATTAGGCATAAAGATGGAACTCTAAATTTAGCTCAAAAATCAAAGTGAATTAGATAAAATAAAAGTTTGAGTAGGAGAAAACTTTGACTTTTCAATTATAAGATGGCTTTCAGGCATGTGTGCTCCTGTTTATTTATGAAGCTGCTACTATTGTTTTAATGTAAACAGGATTCAAAGTCCACTGGCAGCTAGAAGGGGCCAGTTGAAATGATTTGAAAGAAAGCTCCTTTAGAAAAGTGCAGTTCTATTCATGGAAGCAGTTCCTGCATCATGACTGAAGTGCCATTGAAAAAATAAACAAATGTTTTTATTACGAGACGATAAAAGGGTTTGAATAGAAAAGCTGGCCAGATATGCAAACAAACTTTCACATATGAGGGCTTTTCATACACATGATTTACTCTGATGACAACAGGCCACGCTGAGAAGTGCTGAAAGCTTATTAATATTATACAAAAGACTTTTGTTTATCATTTGCTGGCCTGCTTGGGAGCTGCAACATGGCTGGTGTCCTGTCTTGAGAGCTGCACAACGAGGCAATATTTAGAAAATGCTGCTGGAGTGAACCATTGAAATAAAGATTTCTTTCAAAGTCAGAGGAATAATGCTGCTAACGACACAAACACAGCTCAGAGGTTTGGCTCTTTGAAGGTTCAGCTCATCAGCACCCAAATTTTAATTTCAGCCCCAGAGGAAACTTTGCATTTCCCAGTTCAGAGCCCAGCTGTATTGATTTACTGCCCAAAAAACCTTTTCTCCCCCTCCTGTGGCAGAATTTAGTATCAAATGAGTCTCCTTTGAGAACTCAGAGAGCTCAGTTTTAGCTGACTGAGAATGGAGCCACTGCAGGGAGGACACAACATGAGCTTCTGGTATCCAGACTGGAAACAGGATGTCTGTGCCTGCCCCACATGGCTAAAAATCCCAAGTGAGAACAAGAAAGGATGGTGCCTTGGTGGATGCCCTCCTAGCTCTGGAAGTGTTCATTCATTTTCTATAAATACAATTTGCAGGAAGATAAGTTATGTTCCTTTTTGGTAAAAAAAAAAAATAAAAACTACAATAATAACTTCTAGAATTAAGGGCTTCAAGTTGGCATTTTGATTACTGAAAAAATACTATTAATCATATTGTATAAACTCTTCAGTTCTTATGGGAGAATGACAGCAGCCTAGACACTGCAGTGCTCACTGTAAAACTCAAAGCCACTTGAAATTAATCTCCTTTTATATGTGATAAAGCACTCAATAGGAATAGGAAGCCTTCTGTCAACCGGAGCATTGGTGATAAAACACAGCTTTACTTCCCTGCACCTTTCCCAGATGGAGAATATTCATCCAAACATTGGAAATCTTCAGATTTGTACCCACACTGCTTATGGCCAGACAAGTAGGAAGGATCCTCACTGCCCCTCTTTTTTGTCTATTAAAGAGGATCCCCAGTTTAGGGCTTTTAGAGCACTTTCCTGAGCTGAAGATCTCACAATGTTTAGTCACAGCAACAGTTTAGTGACAAATTATTTATTTTCCTGACAGACAAAGTTATGTGCAAGGCTTTAAAGGAAGGGGACGAACCCAGCAAGTAAAAACTTCAGGTTAAAAAAAAATCTTCAAAAAGTCACTCTTTTCACTAAAAGCTTTGTGGTTTTTTGTTGTTTTTTTTGTTTGTTTGGTTGTGGGGTTTTTTTGGTGGTTTTTTTTGTTTGTTTGTTGGTTTGGGTTTTTTTACCCCCAGCAAATCTTCAAAAGCTCTGCCTAACACAAAACATCAGTTTTCTTGGCCAGACTTCTGGCAGGTTTGCCACCTAATTCTACCACAGGCATCATCAGCAAGGCCACCAGCTGAGGTCAGCCTGTGAAACACCTCCCAGATTAAAAAAAAACCCTGGATCCCTGGGAAGGCACCTGCCTGAGACCACACTTCCAGCCAGTCCCATCCAAGGCATCCTTCAGGAGCTTGGATCCACACCTCAGGAGCAGCCAAAGCACCCAAAGTGTGAAAATGAAGCAGTTCTTGTTCAAATAAGAGCTGAGACATTGCAAAACACCAGCAGGGCTCTCATAAAGCATTCCTCTTTACATCCCATAAGATTATGCCGATCTGTGACTAATGGGAGATTCTTTTGCTAAATGTAATCAATGTGAAAACTTTTAAGAGCATTACAACCATTTCAAAAGGAGAGGGAGAGAATAAATAATTTAAAAATAAGGGGAATGGCCATAATCTGTACAAGATGTGAAATAATGCTGTGTCACTGCTCCATCCTGCCATGCAAGAGGCCAAAGTGGCTCATGAAAGGGGGTTCTCCTACCCAAAAATGCCCTGTCAGGGAAGCCATATGACTGCATGCCTTCCAATTCACACAGAGGTTGTAGTAAGGTGAGCAGGAGAGATTCAGACCCTGCCAGGAAGGTGCTGGGGCTAATTAACTGAAGATGCAGAGCTATCAATAATATGGGAATAATTACCCAACAATGCCATGACATTAAGGTTGGGTAGATTGTTCAAGAGAGAGCTGAAATATTTTCAATAAGGGCTGGACTCAAAATTTGCTGCTATTTAACAGGAAGATTTCTGCTACTTCTGGTGAACACCAGGTCAGCTAAAGGAAAGTGTTCATTAGTAAATAAAGTACAAGCAAGTTTAATTACAAGATTTCCCCATCTGCTTGAGAAATATATATTTGTACAAGGGTCCAAGACACCTGACTGACTCCTCCTATGCTAGGATTGTCTCAGCATATGATGGTGGTTCTCAGAGCTATTAAAAAAAGAAATTGAACAAATACTGTCAAGTTGATAGACTCCTTGAACTAAGAAATGAGTTCTTTTGAGAAATCCCAGCCTGAACAGTCAGATCCAGCACAGGCAGTGTACACAATGGAGATACATCTGCAGATATGTTCACAGTACAACTGGAGAGCCCCATGATATTTCTCCTTTACACAGGAAATTATTAAAATGTGGAACAAATTAGTTCTATTTAAATTATGTAAAACCTTAAAGAATAGTCTAGAGAAAAATAAAGGAGGAGAAAGAACACCCATTTCCACATGCTTCAGTCCTGGGGCCACTGAAGTAACGTTAAGTTTTATCTCTCTGAAAGGGATGGGGCCATCCAGAGCAGCAGATATTGTTGGCAGTAAAGTTTTAAAGCATTGCTGCCAAATTCACCAAGATCAACTTTCTAAACCTATACATCTTAGAGCTGCTATCTGTCCTTAATTAACCATTAAGAATTGTAGTTAACAATTTCACTCCACAAATTACACCTCTTTTTTTTTTAAATCTGTCATAGATGGATTACACGGGCATCCTTCAACATTATAATTATTTATATCCTGGTAATTCCAACAGTTTCCATCAAGATCCCTGACTGCAGATGGTTAGTAGCACATCTCTAAGTCTTTCACATTGGAAGTCTGACCAATTTTGACTGGATGCAAGCACTCAGATTAAAGATCTGAAGTTTTCTCCCTTTGAACAACTTTTGATATTCATTTAGATTTGCTGTTTCTAGGAATATATTTGGCCAAATTCATCTCCTGGTACGAACAATCATCTGAATGATTATAAAAGGGACATAAACTAATGTAACTTGAGAATTCAGACAAGTATTTGTAGATTTTTTAAATCTGAGTTTATGATATTCCTAAGAATGTTATTATTTGTCTTTAGAAGATTATGAAGTTCTGCAACCTCAGAACAAAAGGAAAGAGGGAACAAAACATTTGCATCAACTACATTCAATAAACTAGCAGGCTCAGCTGGTATTTTATCAACTTTTTGTTGACTTTCTTGTCTTTGTTTTTCACAATGTCAACTGAAAATAAAGTGTATCTTCACAGAGAATAAGCAAAAGCACAATCTGCTCTTGGTTATCCACAGATGAAGTCTCCAGGCAGGGGTGGAGATAAGAGTAGAGTTGTTCCTCAAAAACTGAAATTCCTCAAAAGTCTGGAGGCACTCCTTGTGCTCACTTACAGCCAGGCTATGCAAATTTACCAGCTCAGGCCAATCATACAGAACCCCTCTGCATTTTGTCCTGATGATTCTCCTTTCTGCAGTTGCATTATTGCACTAAGTGCTGATAGTTAAAGCTGCAGATGTCTACTGCACTGGGCAGTTTTTCTTTATGCAGGTTATTCCAGCTCTTTCCCATTGCTCCCACTAACCAAGAGCTGAGGACACCTTGCTGAAAATATCATATATTGACTGAATTTACAAAAAAAGAAACTAACTACAAAGATTGAAGCCATGCTGGCAAAACCATGCTAGACCAGAGCCCTGAGGACAGACCAAAAGAAGACCATGACACTGTTCTTGATAATCATAGTTTGAAAACCCTTCTTAGGCACAAACAAGCACATTCCCTTCACACAACCTGAATGCAATGTAAGGCCCAAAATCAAAACTGGCTCCAACAGGAACATAATTGAGGTCAGTTGAGTTTTGTCTGCCATAAAGGCCATGAATGTGACCTGTCAATATGTTCTGTGCTCAAGGTATCAGTCTGGAAGTCATCCTTTTACAACTTTCCACACCTTTGCAAAGAACATCTTGATTGTTTGTTACTCTTCCTTTGTATTTGACCTGGGATGGCAGTTTACCAAATTCTCATGCAGTTCCTGAATAAGAGCATTCACTTCTTAATTAAGAGAAATGCAGTTTCTTCTTCTTGGCAAAACACAACCAGCTACATTCAGGACAATACAGTAATTTTTTTTTTTCTTTAAGCATAAAGCCTGTAGGTTTTATTCTGATCTGAAACAGCACTATTATTTCTACTTCAGCTCCTACCTGAGCTTGATATCCATGGAAAGAAGCCAGAGCCCAGATATTAACTCAGTGCAAATTTGTATAATTGCAACAATACTGCATGAGTGTGGTCAAATTACAGTGGGAAGGGATGGCCCAGCATTTCCCAGCTACTTCACTGGAAGTAGAAGAGCAGCACAGCCCCTTAGAGCTGGGAGTAGGAGTCAAAGCTTTGCATGACTCTTGACCTCAACCAGCATTACAGCAGGGCTGATTGCTTTCAAAAACTGCCATGGTGCTTCATGGCACATCCCTCTCTGAGCTGCACAAACTAGGCTCCTCTTGAACCTCAGGCACTGCATCAGCTCCTGGGACTCGACAGAGAATTTGGCAAAGCTTGGCACGTGCTTGACCTAGCCACATGCCATGGACAGACACAGCACAAAGCCTCTGCCTAAGACCCGTCTAAAACTGATGCCTGAAAAGGGGCTTATGCCCAAGACATTTTGACAGTTCAGATTCAACAGAGTTTATGTGGAACTACATGTTCATTAAGAATTATCAGCTCTGTTAGGGAATATATAACACAAAGAGATTTGTGTTAGCAGCAAATTAAAACAGTAAAAGAGATTTAACAATTAAATCTTCCTTCACTATAAGTTTATATAAATCTAAAGCAATGCCCAGACTTCCCATCAAGACCCACTGGTACTATCATCTCATGTTTAGAGTAATGTCTGCAGTACAGGAATCTCCATCTTAAAAACACACAAAGGGTTGAGTATTCACTCTCTGAAAACAAACAAGGCTCCTTAAGAAGGACCATTTGAAAGCTGAGCTATAATCATTGCTGAAAACATAACCCATTATGTTTAGCAAAATGTTAGGAATTGATGGAGGAGGTACAACTGACACCAAAGAAGGCTGAAAGCATCAGGACCTTATTAGCTAAAAGTCTCTCATACCTGTTCTGTGTAGCCTCCCATGGACAGCTCTGGCTCTTTCTCTCCTTCTGCTCCAGCTCCTTCCTGTCCCCAGCAGAACCACCTAACTCTGTCTGCCCCTCACACAACCTCCTGTCCCTTCCTCTTCACAGCAGACTCTGACACTCTCCCACCTCACTCACTCTTTATCACACCCACAGCTGTGAGGGCAAGGCTGTTCCCACTCTTTGCTAATTAACACAGCTGCAATACATCAGGGGCAAGATTGTCCTCAGCACCAGCTCTGTCCTCCCACAAGGAAAGTTCTCACTTCCTTATCAAAAAAGGACATCATATCTGTACCTTGACAGTGGTATAACCTTCACTTGACATTTTACCCCGACCAAGTAGCCAAATGGAACACACGACCTTCAAAAAATTCCATCTTTCAGAGCTTGAACAACAGGCTGGACTTCTGGTAAGACTTCAGCTGCAAAGTGTTAATGATGCCATCTTTGCATACACCATTATTGGGACTGCAGAGTACTCAATTAGCTCTTTTTTTTCCCCCCATTTTCTTTAATGGCTTTACAGTATGATTAGTAACACAGACATCCCCACTGGCTGCATAGATTCCACTTATGCCACAGGAAAACCAGAAAATTTGTAACAAAAAAAATCTGGCGTTTTGCCAGATTTCTACAGGGCATTAGTAACAAACTGGTGAAGCTCATTAAAAAAAAAAAAAAAAGAAGAGGGAAACCTATAACCATTAAAAGGCCATTAAGCAACATGTCATTTTGTAAAGCTAAATAGCCCACAGTAATCAAAAGCATATGAACCCCAGCTGGGTTACCCAGCAAATTGTTTCAATTTAGGGGGGAGAATTCATCAGGAAAGATTGTTCCTAGGATTGGGTTGATTTTTTTTCTCCTTCAGTTGTTGGCTCTGTGTCCCATTATAGATTACAATGATTGATGCACCTTGCAGACAAAGGTGAGGAGTGCCCAGAATAGCCAGAACATCTGCTCAGTGCTATTGTGGAACCTCTGCAGAAAGTGGTCATTTATAGTTATCCCACTGCCACCTACACCACAAGCAACTTCTTTGCCATTTTCTTCATCACCTCAGTTGCACAAGGGCCATGAATTGGCTTTTCCCATCCCTGCTGCCTGAGGAAAATGAGAGGAGCCATTTTCATCGCAGTTTGTGATGAAGGATCATTCACTAATGGGTTGTCATCCAAGGAAAACAAAACAACACTAAACAAAACAGGATGAGTCTCTGGTGATTTTAACTACCATGCACCTCCTCTTCCAGAGCACAGATACAGCCACATTTTTCCTGAATGTTTAAACAATACCTGTAACTCTCTGCTTGGAGAAAGACAGCAGAGACAGCAATATTTTCCAACTATGGATCCCCCTTATGGTAACCTGATATGACATACAGACAAGCAAAAAAAAAAAAATACCCAAAAAAACCAAACAACCAAAAAACAACCAAACAAAAAAAAAACCCCACAGAAAATTAAATAGCAGAGGAGTAAGTTAAGCAGGAATAACTACTTGCAAAAATAAAGAGTGGTGGCCTACTGTTGGATAACATCTTCAGAGAGGCACTAGACTAGAGGACATGCTAATTCTCTTGGGGAAAAAAAGGAATACTTCATATTTGGATTAAATACACAGAAATATCTTCTAAGATGCCTGAAACAATTTTTCCATATCTATGGAGATCTTTTATCTATAGCTAGATCATAGCTGCATACTGGGTCCAGTTTTGAACCCTAAAGAAAGGGTTCTAAAGACTTTATTACTCTAAAGAAAGTTGTCATTTATCTGGAGAGATGGGCACACCTTTGGGATTATTTAGTCTAAAGTGCATAAAACTCAGTGGAGATGGGAAAACATTTTGAATGTCCATGGTAGGTTACTGCAAAGGAGTCATTTTTCAGGAAATGACCTTTATATTGCAGGAGGAAAATTCCAGGCTGGCATTGAAAGTAATAATAACAGCAAAGTGCAAGAACAGAAAACCTAGAAAAGCTGCAGGGCAGCTGCTCCTGGAGATCTTTCCAGGAGAGGTCAGACAGACATGCCAAATGTCACACAGTTTTTGGCAATCCTGTTCTGAGGTAAGGAGACACATGGACAATATCCCGAGCTGCTGCCCACCACTCTAACCAGTTTATTCTGCAATCATTCAGGAAAAATGAACACAAAAAATGCTTTTGAAATATTCTTTCCTCCTTCCCCACAATGTATCACATGAAGTGGCTTTCAACTTTAATCTGAGTGTGGCCAAAATTTAAGGTTTTATTTGAACTGAACTATCATCCTCCTTCCACAGGATGAAGCCAAGACAGTTTGTGGTATAAAACAAATCCTACAGCCAAAGTGGGCCTCCAGCACACAGATTCCAGATCTGCAAATGTGATGCAAGTCTGTGCATAAATCACTCTTCTGGACTTGCAGAAAGGCATTGGTGTCTTTGCAAGACTAGGGACATGATTTCTGCTTCCCCTAACAGCACACAAATGGGTTTCCCGAGCTCATTTGAATTCTGTACATAATCAGGATGTAGCCCACAGCTCCATTGATTTGTGAGTTTTATGTTCCATAGTTGAATTTATCCCTAGGGGTTTGTCACCTAATTCATTGAACAAGCAGAGATTTTAAGATAAATCTGGGGGAAAATACAGAAGAAAATAAAACTGCTATCTTAATGAATAAGGAGAAAATACCAGTAGTGGAAAGTGGAACAATCAAAGAAGAAAAGAACAAAAAGATATAATATTCTCAAAAGGAAGAATTGGACAGAAATTTTACATGGGATCATAATATAAACAGGGCTGATGTTAAGGGATTATTTAAACAAGACCAGAGAAGTTATCACCAGTTAATGATGAGTTTGTTAGCTTACAGGCTGTTAACACTCAAACAAACTGGTCATTAAATGTGGTTACTATTTATTTTAATGGAAATTTACTAGAACCTTTATTTAAAGCTTTAATGGGAGGGAGAGTCGCAGCATGCACACGTGGAGTGCCACAAATCCAAACAGCTTTGCCTGGATTTGAAACAAAAAAAAAAA
>VWYP01015979.1:10062-27688 GCA_013400435.1 Pycnonotus jocosus | reverse complement strand
AACAAACATTTCACAGCATCAGTGCCCACCTCTCTAGCAATAGGATATTAGGAGAGTTTGGATTCTCTGAAAGAGCCTCATATCTAATAAGAACCACTTGAATCTTCATTACTTTGGAGTGTCATTATGGTAAGTGGTTCTGATCTGTGTCCTTTAGAAGCCCATTGCAAATCTCATTATTTTTATTATTATTACACAGAAGTTTGAGAAAGCTCTTCATGTTATCCCTCATGCACCTTCATCTCCTTGGGGTTTAGTGGAAGGAAAAAAAGAGGAAAAAATAAAAACAGAAATAGCAATATATTAAAAGAGAAATAGAAGGAATAAAATTTCAGGCTTTTAAAATTAATTACCATGATAATCTAAAATTTAGCAAGTTGCACAAGGGAAAAATGGAATTGATCCCTAATGTAAGACTGGCCTCTGTCCATAAAGTATGTAGTTATAAGAGAAAGCACAGTCCACTGGGGGAAAAAAATAGCACTGTATTAGACCTGAAGGGATAATTATACTCCTACCTCTGTAACAGACTGACCACAAATCACTCCATCCTCTGCAGCATCCTTCCCTCTCATTTTGCCTGTTTAATTTGTCTTTCCCTACATAGAGGGAATGTGCCTAAATTCTTCACACAGCTTCCTCTGTTCTTCCAGTTACAGAGAAAACAGGTCAGAGTAGGAGAAGTGATCTACTGTAAACTGCAGAGAGACCAGAAAAGGATAAAAGAGAGGGGTTTGGAAGCAGTAAAAATTATCAGAAAATTCTGATTCACATAACACCCCTAAAAGTCAACAAATCAGCCTCTGGAAGAACATCCTTCCCCACCAGTCAGAGGGATTGACAGATTTGCCTTCAATGAGAAGCCTGAAATCAAAAGAGGTTTTAACATCCATTAAATGCTTCCTCAGTCAGTGAAAACACAGGACCTTCAAAAGCTCAGAGAAGTTTCCAAGGAGATTATATGATAAGTGTCCACCTCCCTAACACAGCTTTTTCAGCTACATAACTTTTAGTATCTCTCCTGGTTAACAGGAAAGAAGATAGAAGGGGAGGAATCATACCAGAAAGTCTGAAAGGCAAATATTTCCAATGTGGCCACACATTTATTGAGTTGGATCTGGTTTTCAGCAGAGCTGAGCATCCACAACTCTAATTAAAGTCCCTATTAACTCTTGGCACTCATGACTGACAAAAGCTGAGGCTGTCAGGCAGGACAGGATCTGATTTTATTGGTCATGCTCAAGCCCTGTGCAGCTCTTCAGAATTCTCTGGCTGAAGCTGAGAAGTGAACTGATGTCAGAACTGAGAACCAGCCCCAGGAGCCTGCATCACATAACTTGAAAAAAAAAAATTCTTAACTTCCCATTTCTATGATTTGCTCTTTGTCTTTCAAATATTTCTCACTTTCAACCTCCTGGGGCCTGACAGCCTCCTGTCTAAAGGCTCACATGTGCCAGAGCCACTGTTAATATTATTTCACAAGATATTAGGATTTCAGAGGCATCTCCTTTGCCTTGTTTGCAAGAGCTTTTCAACAAAAGATATGGACATGTCTAAACTCCTAATATTTGCTGTGATAATACCATTTAAAGGCAAGTGGGTTGGGAATGCCAGAGAATAACTGATATTTTCATTTAGCTGCTGATGTGACTGGGATTTAGAGAACGATCTGATTGATGTCTCGGCTTCATTTAAAATAAAATAATTAGGCTACTAAAATCTGGAAAGTATATTTTCATTTTGACCGGTCTGTGTGCTCAGCCCAGGCTCCAAGAAAGGATGTGGAACGTTAGAGGAATGGAAATGAGGGATTGGAGTAGGAGAAATGATATACTGTAGATTAGAGGCAGACAAGGGAAGGATATGAAAAAGGGTCTGGCAGAATTAAAATAATCAGGAACTAAGAAGAAAAACCAAGAGTTAAAAAAAAAAAAAGTAGAGCATTGCATTAATCATCATTGTGGGAGGTAACAGAGGGTGGACAGCAATATGAGAAGAGGACTGAAGAAGCACAACTAAGAGACAGAAAGCTGTAGATATGAATAAAACAGGCGTAAAAATCTTTTTTTTTTTTTTTTTGTCCTGTTTCTAATATCACTCTGGTCGCTGCCTAATGGGAACAATGAAAGATTGGCTGAGGGAACAGAAGGCTCCCAGCTGCATGAAAAAGTTGTCAGATCAGACCTACAAATATATGCACAACTTAAGCAACTTAAAGCCCCAAATAAATGCACTTTTAAGACATTCTGATCTTTTGCATCACTCTGTCACAGGATAAAGGCAGTTAAAATATTGGACAGAAAAACAGCCCAAGGAATTCTGGATTTGATCTCTTAATTTTGTGAAAATTCAGGCATATATCTCAGCTGTGTAAGAACTCAGAATCACATGCACCAGCTGGACAGTCCTAATTACACAAATACACAGACTGACAGCAAGAAATGCAACACAATGCACTTTTTTTCCAGACAGGAACAAAAAGCCTTTTGTTTATGTGAAGCCAAGACAGAGTACTTTACATCTGCACACACATGGACCACAAGACCACAGCTAAAAAAGTTAATCGTGGAGATCAAACCAGGCATGGAGCTGAGAGTGTGATAATACCCACTCCAGTGGCCAACAGCATTGAAACGCAATGTAAAGCTTCCAGAAGCCAGGAATCTCAGCCAATGAACTGAAAACAACTTGAAACAAAATCAAATAGCGTCTCCTTTGGATCTTTACAATCCCTCCCACAGAGTGAGAGAGCCTCATCTGACTCTGACAAGAAAGGGACTGAACACTCCTTCTCCCCTGTCGTGATGGCTCCACATAACTCAGGTTCATGGCTGTGTGGTCTTTCACACCTACATTCCTCTGGAAGCCAGTCACCCATAAAATACAGTATATGAGCTGCACTATATTAGCTGGAGAAAAATGAGGCTCTCAAAATCTGAGAGAAAGCTGGAAGAAATTTAGTCTAAGCGAATATCGCATACCCAAGGGACAGAGGTACTTGGAAGAAAATCCTGTTAAAAACAGATTGTTTTCCCCCTCTTCAGAGCCTTTGTTTTTTTCTTTCCTCAGTTGTTGGGGGTTTTTTTCTCTCTAATTTAAAATAAGTTTGTCATCCCCCAACCACCTCTTTCTCAGCACAGAGAGGATATTTTTGGAACATATTGTCTTGTATAACAGATACACTGAAGCGGTCTGGAATAGCTTTTCTGTTCTCATCATCAGTGGAAGAAGCTGAATTTGGGAGTACTTGTGTCTGGGTGCTATTCTACAAGAAAAGTGAACACCAACCAGAGAGAAACAAACAAACAAACATACAAACCTAGATTAAAACACCAAACCAAACAAACCAACCAACCCCCCCAAAAAAGAAAAAAAACCCCAAAAACAAAAACAAAAACAAAAAAAAAACCCACACAAAAATCCCTATCAGAATTCACAAGAATAACCCTAGATATAAGCCCAGAAAATGTGTTGAAAATATAGGTGACAACTGTTGCCCTTGTAGTTTGATTTTTTGTTATAGCTACCTCTCTCTGGATACTAACAAAATGAGAGTTTCCAAAGGATAAAAAGAGGAAATCTGTGCACCTTATAGTCTGGTTTAGTTTGTTACCAACAGAAACCTGTCCAACCTTACAACTGCACAAAGCAGAGAGCAAGACAGTAAGTTTTTTCATGAAGGTCTCAAAATTTCTGTACTAAATAACTTTTTTGTGGTCTCTGCCACTAATAAAACTAGGTTCATTAGCTGAAAGGAATAGTAAGTAAAACAGGTATTAATGACAAGGCTTCCCCTTTTATCGATTTTCATCAATTATTGGTGTTTGTGGATGTATCTCATACAAGACAAATTAAAATCCACTTCCTCTCTGGCCTAAAGTATTTTGACTTGTCACACTACTTACTGAAGAGGTAAATGTACAAGAGGTACATTCAGAAAAAGTCACAATAAAAGTAAATACCACCCTCTTCACATTAAAAACACAAAGTTTATCTCCTATTGGCTAGCCATTAATGGTGCATGAAAAATAAGTGATTAGGACCTTGAGAGGTGGCATGGCTCAAATCCCATATATTGATGAACCACGTTGGAATGGAAATCAGATGAAAATACTCCTGTTGTGGCACTTGAACCTGACTGTTGACAGATGGAGAATGGGAGCAACATAAATGTTCCCTTTTTGTGTCAGCACTATAAAAACGTCTGAGTAGCCCATGAAAGATGAAGATGAAAGCTTAGCCAGCCATTAGAAACTGTGCCTCACCTCGAGCAATAACTCATTCCCATGGTGTTATGAAAATGGTTTTATTGCGGAGGGTTACATCTCCCCCTTTTGCAAAAATTGCTGCTTAGCAGCAGCGCAGAAATAAAGCCAGAAACCCCCAATCTTTCAAGTTCTTCTTTCCAATGGTCAAGAATTTCCTAAAATATAACATTTGGTTAAACCAGTTTGCATGCCTTTCTGAAACTGATACCATTAGCTGAAATACAGTATTTTCAAGTGTGCTGCCATTAGTTCACAGCAGCTTTGTTGCCTGTTGCATTTATTTATCTGAGTATTAAAGCTCTTCCAAACTGCCTTGATGGGAATCCAAATCTTTTGGCAGACTGGGACTGGAAATCAAATGGAGATAATAAGGGCAGGAAGAAATTCAAAAGCAGTGTCCAAGAAGGGAGTTGTGTTTGGGATTGATTTTGTTGGAGTTTGGGTTGCATTTTTTGGAGATGTCTTTTTATGCACAGTGCATTTTGGTTACAGCTTGTTTCTAAGCAGTCAAGCTCCATTAGAGAACAAAACAGAACCAGGTGGATTTTAAACACTCACAAAATCCAAAGTACACATGATCTCCATCACCAACACGACTGTGAGTTATATCAGGACATCGTGAAGGGATTGCAGGCTCCCCAAGGCACAGGAATTTAGCCTGAGAAGGGAATGTTTAAAGTCAATGCAAGGCAGCAGAAGATGTCCATATCAGTCCTTGTAGTCTCCTCCTCATCCCTGCAGAATATGCAGTTGACATACCACAGCAGCTTTATCCAGATCTTGCTTGATACTCCAAAGCCACCTTTTTGGCAGCCAGTTTCAGGGATCCCTCTACAAACCTGGCCAAACCTCATGGGACAGCTGCAATGAAAGAATGCAGCCTCACTTGGTCAAAATACATTTCTATCTTTGCTTTCGTCAATGTTTTAGGAACAAACACAGCCAAAAAAAAAAAAACAAAAAAACCCAAAAAACTAGGCAAGTTTGGCTACAAATGGTGCTGACAGCATGTTGTCTAAGCCAGCAAGGCAATTCCCATCACTTTTTTCATCAGTCATGTGTGAATGCATGCTCATAAAACAAGAAGGGGAAACAGTGGCAGAAATAGGGAGGTGCATCTCTGCCAAGCAACTCCAAATCACAAAATGAATAATAAACATGGAACAGGCCTGACAGAGAGAGAACATATTTTCTCAGACTCAAAGGAAACCCTAAATGACAATTTCATGACTGTGGTAATTTTTCAAGTGACACACTACAAGAGGGTATTGTGGGCTCCCATGAAACATTTAATGCTCCCACTACACAGGGAAAACAATGGCTGGAATATTCCTCAGCCTCTGGTGGGACTCAGCCCTTTGCTGCTCAGACACTGATGTGAAGATCTGCAAGAAAATGTTTACTCTGCACTTCAGGATGCTTCTGAAAAGCAGATTCACTTTTCCTTCAAGGTGTCTCTGGTGTCACACTGTGATTTTCCAGAAAGAGGGTCTCATTCCCCAGATTGTGCATGTTGGGCAAGCCATGTGTTCCAATGACTACATGGAGACACTTGCACAGCAATTTAGCTCAATTTTTTCTTAACCACTGATGGTTTTACCCAGAAGAGGAGCGGTAGTTGCACTTCATGTTTGGGAGGCCTCATTCTCATCACATGCTCAGGGATAGGACCCATCCACCCTTTTTAACTTTGATTATACAGCTCTGAGCTAGATTTTCCTCAAGCTGTATTTTGGGCAGCCAGGTGGCTTTTGAGTGTTCTGCACAGAGAAAAGGGGTTCATAACCCTGTAGTATCTGTACTCAGGTCTATTTACAACAGAGCTTAGACACCACCACTCTAACACTGTGTCTTGGTGAGGAAGCTGAGCACCTGCCTTGGAGCACAGTCATTTGCTCCAAAACCATATGGCCAGCCAAGATAATCACTCAGCTGTGTATTTACTGCTGCAGAACTACATACTCAGAGACCATTTACACAAAAATGTCATTTGCCACCAGTACAAATGCTCAAATCTTCCAGCATTTCCTTGTTAAACCACATCTTATCATACCCCTTTTCATCCAAGCCTTGCCAAATCTCAACATCCAAAGGGACAAAGTTTTTCAGGGAGAGGAGAATAGATATTCTCATTTTCTATCCATCCTGGGGTAGTAGCTGGCTTGAGTTCAGGAAGGTAACATTAGTAAAGTCCTATATGCTGAAACATTTATTTAAATCAGGAGGGACTTACACGTTCAGCATTTGCTGAGTCTGGTACTTACTAGAGAGCTTTGCAGAGATATTAGTCACACATACAGATTGTGCATTTTAAATTCAAAAGGACAGAGTGTGTCTGATGTTGAAAACTTTGCTACCTTGCTTGTACAATAATGTTCATGCGGAAGTTGGGGTTTTTTTTTAAATGGGCTTGATTTGCATAACACCACCGTGAGTTACTCTGTTGCAGACTCCTTTAATAACAATGGGATGCTGTGGATTGACATGATCACTTATTATGGCTTCAAATAATATGTAAATAACATTAAAATGGCTTCTCTCAGAGCCATTACTGTCAGTCAAATAAATACCTATATTTGGGCTTCTCATTTTTATGTCCTTAACTAACATTAAGGAATAAAAAAAGCAACTTATACACAAAACCTGTAACAAACAGCTATTTTGCTAACAATCCAGTTTAAACTGCCAGGGAAACAGCAGAACTCTGTTGCAGTGCCAAAGCTGTAATTTTGCTTGGTGTTGGTTCTCAATGCCATAAAGATTAGGATAAATTTTGTGTCAGGACAACCACTATTTATGGACATCCGCCCAAAAGGGATGATATACAGAACTTTATCAGCAAGAGAGGAATCCCACAGTACTCTCAATAGTGCTTATCTTGTAAATTTTTTGTGCATTTCTATCACCAGATACCAAGGTGATGTGGCACCAGGATCACATACCAGAGCCTGGGCTTCACCCAGTTTGCAGGAAAAGCAGCTCAGTGTAGGCAGTTGTGTCCAATCATGGATGTCTCCATGAGGGAGAGGTTATTTTTGAGGGCTAGATTTAAAATTAACACCACAATAAAAACATTGTGTCAGTTATCTTTACTCTGCAATATATTCAAAAGCAACATTCAAACTAATAGCACTACAAAAAAGCCAACCAACCAACCAAGGACTTCACCATTTACTGGAGAGGAAAAATTAATTAAAAGTACAAAGTCCATGTCTCAGCCAGATTTCTGCTGCAGAGAGTCTGCTTTTTGATTTCTCTGTTTTGGGATGAGGAGCTACATTTTTCTTTTGTGAAGTTCAATCACAGCTACAGTTTCTCAGAGGGAAATTTGTCCTCTACCCTCAGAAAAGATGGTTTTACTGACAAGCCTCATGACACATTCCCAGCCAGGAGGAAAAAACAGAGTGATGGGCTCTCAAATGGCACCTGAGAGCTGCTCAATATCTTCTCTTAAGGTTTTTTTTTTAATACTAACTCCAAGCAAACCACTTGATGCTTTGTATACTTCAATTCTCCACCAGCAGGGCTTTCTCCTCTGTGCAATAAAAGGTTCTGAGGTTGCAACGTTGACCTTGAGGTGCTCAACCACCATTTCATGAGTGGTTTTATCAGTGATCAAGCTGAACAGCAGCAATTAAACCATGGCTAAAGCTGTTGTTTCTCCTTTCCTCTCCATCCCCAAAATGCCTGCTGAGGCAATGCCAACTAGGCTGACCTGGACTAGAATGAAGCAGAAAATGCAGCACACCTCACACATGTCCTTAGGTAGGAAAGCCAGGAATATTATTAGCATAATCACGGTGTGCTCTGTTAGCATTAGGATTAAAACTGGACAGAGGAGGGAGAGGGAGCCCCGTTGTCAATGCAAACAATTCAGCCAGACAACAGTTGGCCTCACTAATTAGCAAACCAGTGCCACTTTAAGAGCTCTCTTTGGGCAATCCTCAGGGAATTTCAGACATCAAGGCAGCTAATGTGCTTTCCAGAAAAGCTGGCAAGAGCTAAAAGCTGCACAGCCAAATACCTCTGTGCAAGGAATCACTATTGTGAGCAAGCCTGGATTCATTCACTCATTCATTCATAAAGATATTGCCAGCCTGCAGGTTCTGCTGCAGGTCTCCTAACACCTGGGTTTTGTTTTGTTCTGAACTCTCATTTCAAGCTTTTGAAAGTGGATGATTATCAGAAAGTAACATTTTTTTTAATGTGCATTTCTTGCCCTGTTAAGGAAGAAAACTCACAAGGGAACTTCTTAAGCCCAAGCATGAGAATAGAATCAAATAAATCTGATTCATTCCTCCTGAGGATCTTCACAGAATTTTGGAAGAGAAAAGAGTCTGAGATTTTTATTTTTTTTTTAAGCCTGGAACCTGGCTTAAAAAACATAACTTGTTGGCTTTCAAAACTGCATCATTTAAGCAAATCTAACCCCTTGTTTCCATGCTTATCCAAAGGATGTCTCCGTTCTCCCACACAGCAGCCTGGAGCCAGCCCCCACACCCCAGCATGGGACAGCTGTGTGCTGTTCATGGCAAGTTAACATGCAAGCCAGGCTTCCAGCAGGTTCCCCAGCTCTACTTACTGAGCTGGAGATGAAAGAAACAATTCTTCTGGGAAAATGTGTACTTCATACTGCATTACGCTTCCTTCAGCCCATAGGAGGGTATTTAAGGCACTGCTGATTATTTAGCATAATGATTCAACTAAGGGCATTCAGCTAAGGCTGTCTTGGAAGACATAAAGATCTGGTAAAGACAAAGACATTTCTCCTGTACAGGGTATTTTGGCTCTGTAAAGCATATGACTGCTGCAGAGAAAGATGTGCCCCAAGTATAGCACACAAGAATAATAACCTTAAATGTTGAAGGCATATTAATATTTCATCAGGGGAGCCAAAGAAGCTGGAAAGCACCAGGGGCCCTATCACATGATAATTATTTGATAGGACACTACACTCAGCCACAGGGACAATTCTCAGGGTTTGCAACTGCTCTGTTTTCACTGGCAGGCCTGGCAGGCAGCACTGGACACACTGAGAGCAGGAATTTGGTTGTGGGAACAACTGAGTAATTAATCTGGGTCAGGGCAGGATCTGGTTTCAGAGAACTCAGGCTCCTCACTGGCATTTCTCTCGAAGCTTTGTGCCCAGCCCAGTTGTCCCATTTCTGAGATTTTTATAAGTCAAATGACTGCTGCCTGCTACAGAACATTGTGGATTGAAATAATTTCTTCTGAATTAGGCTGCCACAGCGTTTTGATTTTGTCCTGCCCATTGATAGATGAATTGTCAAATTCCAAAAATGTCCTGAGATGTAGGATAAGTGTTTGGATTTAAACAACCAAATTGGCCAGTCTGACCAGCCACCAGGTCACTCCAAATACTGAGCTCAAGCTACAAGCATGAGGCTTGTACAGTAGCTTAGTGGGAAAAAAAAAAGGGTACAACCCCGTGGTTTCCATCATAGAAAACAGCTCCTCAAAAGAGCCTGGGCTATGATTGATGCAGACATCCGCCCATCTCCCAGTAACAATGCTAAAAGGTGCTCCAAAAGCCTCAGATGATGATGCTAGGAGACATAAAATAGCAGGAAATAGACCACAAAACCTAATTTGTCAAAAAAAGCCTGATTTTTTTAGTCCTTCTAACCCACAGTTAAGGAGACAGATTATAACATTGAAAGTGAGAAAATTCAGAAACTGAAAAATTCAAATCTGAAAAACAGCAACTTTTTCTGAGCAACTTTGAATTATACTAAAATCTTATTGCCATGGGACTTTAAAAAGGCCAAGACCATGGCAAGACTGAAAGCAGGGTTAAGAATTTACATCCTTAAAGAAAAAAACTCTGCTATTGCTGTAAATGCTACTGCTAACCTATCTTTGGAAAGGGAGAGACTATACAGAGTGCTTCAGCATTTCACCCAGTCTTTAACACCTCATCTTCATCTCCATTCTAAGTGTTTACACCATGCATGTTTAAATGATATTTAAATGCCTCAATAAGAGTATTTTCCTTAGTTTCTGGAGGTCCATAGCTTGACCAAAGGTCTAGGCTTGACCCAAATCTGAAGTTAAGACAGGCTGATCTCATTTCACTTTTCATCTTCCACAGTCCTTTCCATTTCTGTGCAGAGTAGCAAAGGCAATTTTAGTGCTCTTTTTATGGGTTTTAATTTCTGGAGCAGAAATGACAGCTCACAATGTTTTTCCTCTTAGTACTTCCATACTTACTCAATCTTAAAATGAAGTAAGCTGTCAAACAAGCCTCCTGGAGGTTTTTCTTTGCTTTTCTCATGTGTTTGTTGCATATATTGGAGCACACATGAAAGCACAGAAGTATATGCGCCATATTGTGTTACATCAAAACATTGCCTTGCCTTGAAACTCAGACTGAAGTCTTTTTTTTTTTAATATATGTAAAAGCATGCAAATAAAAATAAAACCACCTGTGATCAGCTTTCAAGCATCAAAATGTCTGTGGTCAAGTGTCATCAAACTTGCATCACCAAAAAAGGGCCTTTTGCCTCCTCTCTCTCCCCCACATCACCAAAACACATTCATTAAAATTGTGTTTCCTTCTCCAGTGCGTGAGCTCATCCCCTTCATGACACATTCTGACCTTCAGAAAACAGGCTGCTTCTCTGCCTCAACAGTCTGGATCTCCATAAAACTGTTTTCTAATTGCTCATCAATGATCACATTTATCTCCCAGGCAGGGCAGGCTGCAGTGGTTAATAGTATAAATGGTATCTAGCACAACAAGGGTGGAGGCTCTGTTTATTTCTTAGACAGAAGGCTACATTAGCTTCAGTAACCTGAAGACATTATTCACACCAGTTTTCCAGCCTGTTAACATAATTTATTAGAACTTTGAGGCTTTGGAATAACAACCCATTGAAACAAAGCAATTAAGAGGACAGCCATTGCTGCCAAAAGGAGCTTTACATATAGTTAAAGCAATGACATGATCCAGTAGGAGAAGGTTAGCATAAGGGAAAAGTTGAAAAGTAATTAAGTAATTAACTTAATTCCATTCCAGCAAAATGAATTCTTTAAAAAAAATTCAAATCTCACATCTTCCAGTAATTCCAAATCAGTTACATTTTTACAGTATATAACTAATTCTAATTATGATCTTATAAGGTCAGCCTTCCTGCATGTTGGCATTTAGAAAAATGTTAAATTAAATTATCCCCATGCACTGGAAACATAATACAAAGAATGATCTAAAAAGCCAGGAGCAGGAGGCCAATATGAGCAAAGCTCTTATGTAATGTCTGACAAAACCCAGTGCAAGCAGAGAACTGGAGCTCACATTTTCCTAGGAACCATTCTTTTTTTTTCAAATGAAACATGAATTTAAGTCCATAAATAGATTCTTCATGTTGGAAGAGTGAACTGAGGACTTGATGCAGATGCACCACTGGATGAAGAGAAGATCATAAAAGAAATTTAGCAGTGTCATAACTCCCCATCTACCAGTGGGGATGGCTGTGTTTATCAGAATTATTCCCAGAATAGCAGATGGTTGACAAAGAGCTGAGCAGCTTCTCTGCCTGCTCATCTGCCTATTTGTGACTTACCTATGTTACAAACATGTGGCTTTACATCATTCCCACTGGGTTAAAGAAAGAAATTGTTGTCAATTTTTGTGTTATTACAAAACTTGTGGTATCTGTTGCTGTTTTGTAAAACGCCAGTCTTGGAGGTCTTGTGATTATACTTAAATTTAGGGAAGGTCGAATAACTTCTAATCTTAACTATTTCAGAGAATAACGTGAAAACAATTAACTAAAACATAGATGTTAAATTTGTAAATATCAAGTTACAGCTTTTTTTACTTGGGGTGTCTTGGTTTGAAAGACAGGTGTCTGCTATTTCCTTGGAATGGAAAATATTACCCCCTTCCCTCCCAATTATTGTAACTTTGAAATTAAGCTGCACCATTCCTGAGGAAACTTCTTTTGTCCCTCCTAAATACCTAGCCATTATTATCCCTTAGCAACAAAAAATGGGAGAAAACTCTTTAAGAGAAAGAAACAAAAGGAGAACTCCTAAACCCCAACATGGGGACATGAATAAGTGTGCAAAATCTTCATATAAATCTTACCAAGATTTATATGTTTACACATTTACACTGTGTTTGCAGACCACTTGGAGCTTTGCATGTACAAATTTAGAAAAGACTTTAGTCTTTTAGTGTCTTTGTTGTCATGCACAACACAAAATACTGAATTAAATGCACAGATCTGCTCCCTAAAAATATTATCTAAGAAAAGCTACTCACTTTTAAAGTATTAATAAAAAAAAAAAAGAAAACAAAAAGAACCCTCACAGCAGGAGAGGACATTTTTCTTGACGTGAATAGAAATTCTGGTTCTCTAAGCATATAAAACATTGGTGTCTGCTCTTGGGAACCAGCACACTGCCATTCTACCTTAGGTGATATGATGTTTCTCCCACTCCTCTAAGTGCTAGCTGTGTGCAAAAAAAAACCCCCCAAAAAGTAAGTAAAAGGTTTACAGTAAGTAAAAGGTTTGCTGAACTCCATTTGGGCACCTGTTTGAGGAGTTAAGCAAAAGGATATGCATTGGTAAGATCAAGGTTCTACTAACCTGATTGCCATTAACAAAGTCTCTAGAATAACTTGAAATATAATCCATCAAGTGGAAGCATAATGATAACTGGAGTGCTAGCCTCGTCATTCAAGTCTCAATTTAATTAGCAGATATGGTCATTCACTGACAGTACTTTATATCTGAAGTTGATTAGAAGAAAAGGAAAAAAAAACCTGCTCAAGAGCTTCACGTTAGCAGAGTCCTCTCTTTCTAAGAGAGGAGGTAACAATACACTTTAATTTCAGGTGCCAATAACCTCCAAAAATGTTTAGGTTCTTTAAACTAATATGTTAAAAGTGTAATCAGCACAAGACAGGTGCCTAAGAGCAAAAGGAGCTCAACCAAGTGTAGAGTCACAACAAGAATTCACATGGAAAGATTTCAGGAACAAGATTTTGTAGCTCTGTTGAGAAATGAGCAGCATCTTTCCACTCAAACACTCCTGTTTGTTACATCCTTGGGGTGTCTCAGCTGGTCAGTTCTGGGAGTGACCTGACATCCAAAGGGCTCTGATTATCTTACAGCTGATATCCAGCACTTACTGATAAGCACTTCGAAATTCTACTCCAGTTTCAAGCTCACCTGCCCATGCTGCTGATGAAATGTGGTCCCTTGGCAGAATAAAGGAATGGGACAATGGGGGCACCCAAGGAGCTTCAACAAATTTGCAGATCTAAGCTCATCCTGTAGGACCATACTCATCTTTCAGGCAGGGTAAAAAGAGTCCAAAATTGTTGCTACAACCTGCTGAACCTCACACTGCAAAAGTCTGAGTCACAGATGAGCGGCAGGGAAGCATAAATAACACATGGATTGCCTTGTTAGAGAGATGCAGAGTGGCTGGGGCTGATCCATTCTGCCCACCCAAAAAAGTGAAAAAGCATACAAGGATTTGTCTGTGCCTGATAAGTCACTGGATGAACAGCACCTTGACAGCTGAATCCCTCCAAAATGGTTTTGAAGTCTCAGTCTGTCCATCCTCCAACCACCCATGAACCAGCAGGTTCCAAACCACTTCCCCATCACAACAGGAAACATAAGAGAGACCAGACTTTAATGTGAATGGACATTGAAGCAAATGTGACAGCAAAAAAATTGCCTAATCACCAGGGTTTTTTTAAAATAAATAAGTAAGAGGGTACTTGGGAGTGATGGCAGAGTCAATTCTTGAGCCTAAAAGAGCTGCAAGTGTTTAGGATTCTGCCCTGCTTCCTCCTCCAAATCCTTCCTACCTCATGGCCTGATCCGCACCAGTGGGAATAATCACGAATGCTGTAAGTGTACAAGTGCAACCCTGCCTATGTCCCTCAGCTTCAGACATTAATTTGCATACTATTGTATAGAGAGGTCAACTTTAAGCAAGTATTAGATTATTTATAACTTCAAATAAGTTACTTTGCAAGCTCATTTGCCAGACTTCCATATGAGGCAGCATTTGATAGAAATATGGAAAATGGCCTGAACTTTAAATGACAAACAGATGAGAAGGTCCGATGAAAATCAAACACTTTTGAAGGCCATGTGTTTTCACAGGGAATATAAATGGGATTTTTAATTGACACTGACTTCAGCTCATGGTACCATTTTGGGTGATCTCAATTAGCGGGGTTACAAAAAACAGTAAAGAAAGGAATTTGATTACGGCTAGCCCTGGAAAAAGGGATCTGGCATTCCCTGCATTTCTTAAATCAGGGAGTAATCTCTTTTGTAATGTAACTATCCAGTTAACGTATTTTTGCAGCCACTGGCCGTAGTAGGAACTTCTTAAGGCCAAAGATGCTAAGTACTGCCCTGTTATCTTTTAATCAGTTTTGGGTTTTGATCTCTAGCGGTTTGGACAGGTCTGAGTGCAGAGGTAGCTCAGAGCCCTGAAGAAACAGGTTTAACTGGCATTTCCCATAAAGATTTGTTATTTGGCTTTTCTGAAATGTAACCCCCAATTGCACAGGTGGGGATATATCCTTTCAGAGGGTGAGGTGAGGATAAATATATTGAAGGACAGAAGGTACTCATGTAGTATGTTAGGCACTAAGAGTACCTAAAAGTTATTTATTTCCCAGCTGGCATCTGCCCATGTAGGAGTAACCAAGGTTCACTGCTTCTCATTCAGAGCTTCACACAGACCATCAAACTGTTTTAAGCTGGGAGTTTAAAGCGCTTCCACCAACAAAAATCAAATATGATTTTCTGGCTCAAGATGGATGGACAGGATTGTTTTATTGCACTGTTAAAAAAAATCCTCTGTTGCAGAAACAGTTTCTAAATAAAAAACATCTTGCACAAGCAGCTTGCACACAAATGAACTACCAAAATAATTTACCTGCCTTTTGTATCAGATTTAACATATTTACAAGACCTGCATTAAGAAGTACTTTTTCTTGGTTCACAGTGGACGAGAAAATTTCTGATCTTATTACTGATCTTATCAGTCAACTTTTGTACCACATTTTTCTAAGAAAGCTGTAGCATCTGCACAGAGTCTGATATTCCATAGGTTTACAGAAAAAAAGTCAAGTCTGAGCTTCTTCTGTGTACTGTTCATGAACCTGTGACTATTTATCCTGTCTAGCTGAGCTTTGATATCAAGGCACAGAATCCAACAGAATCTATGACAGACTAAAACTAGCTTAGCTGGCTAAAAAACATAACAAAACAACAACAAAAATCACCCAAAAATAGCTAAAAGAATTAGTGAACTCTTTTCAGGAAAGGAAAACTCATAGTCAGTTTGAACATCAGTGGAGGAATTTTTCCTCATTGTTGTTCGACTGTCTCCTTCCCAAGTGAGGCATCATTTAGTGGTAGAACTAGCAATTTTTCAAGTCACATGCAGATTGCCTCCCTTTTCTACCTTTAAGTTATTCCCTGCATCATAGCTATGGCAAGGTTCAAAAGAATCTGGAGTATATTCACTGTCGTGCAAATTCAGCACTTATTTACAACTCAAAAATAATTGTTCCTTCCCCATAATTCTTCCACAGAGATAGCAGTCAAAAAGCTTTTGAGAACCTTAAAAAATACTCCAAAAAAGCTGCCAAAACAACATTCTTTCTCTTCTCACAAACAGAGTGGACTATTTACCACCTACAGAAAGTACAAAAAGAACTGATGAGAAATCTAGAAGCAATGGAAGTGCTCTTGTTAAATACAGTGCCTCTTGAGAATATAGGAGTTAGACTTGCTTTTCATGCAACTAATGCTTCATCACAGCAGATCTTTTTTTGTTGTTTGAATTTGAAAGCTAGGAGATAGAATATCAGAACACCATGCTTTGGTATTTTGAACTTATTTTTCTCATTAGGTTGTATGCTCCAGAATATAGTCAGATCCCCTAGAGATTTATCGTCTTTTGTACAGCAATCAAAGGCTTTGAGAGGTGTATAAGTATTAGTTTTGAAAACACATATGGCTTAGAACAAAGGGAAACAGACTGATCAAACAGCAGGGGCAATGTACAGGAGTTAATAATACAAAATAATTCTGAGCAGCAGCTAGTTTCCACAAAGCAAACATCTCAATATGAATGCCATATTGTCAATCAGACTCAGTCATTTTCAGATGTAATGGGAAGTGGAATACAATATCTACATCTGATATAGGAACACAAGTGTAAAGAATCAATACCATCTGGCTGCAAAGCATTTGGTCATTTAGTTAGCAAAACCAGGGCATTTGCACAAAGAACAGCCCAGACAATATGGGAACCTCAGATTTTTCAACATATCATTTGCAGGGGAATTTTTAAAAGAGGAGACAAAGTTTCAGTGATGCTTTATCAATAAATCTGAATGTAGGCAATAACCTCAGTGAGGGCCAGAGGTTGAGGTGGAATCTGTGTTCCTTCAGGAAAGGTTTATGCCTTCATATGTGTTACATTAGAGTCCAAATTCAGAGCTCTGTGTGTGGGTCCAGTGCCAGGTTGGGGTTTGGCCTTGCATTTTCTCATTATGGTTGTCACAAGACATCAGAAGTAATAACACCACACAGCACTATGAACACTAGTAAAATAAACCAGTGATTGATGAACAACTTTATCCTGAAGCATCAGCTATCATTACTTCTGTTTCACAGCTACAGCAGCATTAATTGTTTCCATACCGAGCTAACTCTGTTTTGCCAGAAATTAGCACCACTGCTATTTACTGAAAATGTATTTCTATGCCAATTATTTCTTTTACCTTCTTCCTGAAATCCTAGTCACATTATTTACCTTCATCTTGTGTGTTGGTTTGACACAGACTGGTTTTTGGTGGTGGGGTGGGGGCCACAGGGGTAGCTTCTGTGAGAAGCTGCTGGAAGCTTCCACCGTGTTCGACAGAGCCAATCTCTGATAGCTCTGAAGATGGACATGCTGCTGGTCAAATTAGAGAGGTTGGTAACGCCTCTGTGATGACATTTAAGAAGAAGCAGGGTTTTTTTCCAGTGTCAGAACCCAGGGCATCTCTCTGGCTGCCCTGGGAGCTCAGGAGACCCTGGCTGGACAGTCTGGGAACTGAGCAAAGGAAGTTTGAGTTTTATACCCTACACCTGTCCAGGGGGGTGAACAGGGGGGTTTTGCCTCTGTCCGTGGGGGTCACAGACCCTGGCACAAAGCAGAGATGAATTACAAATCTCAAGAGTGTGAAACACAGTAGTTTAGCTTATTACTGAGTGAGAAATATGTAGTTTTAGGGTTTTATAATAGAAGTGGATGGAGGCAAGATGGAGATTTTGGGGCGGTCCCTAAGGTTCTTCTTCTTC
>VWYP01015977.1:682225-841284 GCA_013400435.1 Pycnonotus jocosus | reverse complement strand
AAAAAAAAAAAGTCCTGACCCAGTAGTGAGGCATCCTCTCCAATGGAACAAAACAGCTGCAGGGAAAATGCGCAAAAACAACCCATCCTCTTTGGGCTCAGGCTGCCTTGTAAAACACTCAGGGTGAAGATGAAAGCTGCACAGGAATCCAGAAATAGTCCTGCAGAAGATTAAGCAATAGGTGCTTTCAAAAAAGCATTAGTAATTTCCTAATATCTATCGTGCCTTTTTTTTTTTTTTAATAGCTCTTAAGATAGAGCAGAAATGGCTACAAGTGAAAAACTAATTCAGAAGCTGTGAGAGGAATTGGGTTTGGTCTCTAAGAAAGGGTTTTTTTAATGTTTCTATTATCATTATCTTAAATTATTCAAAAGTGTCATTTTGAGCTCACAGTGCAGGCACATGGTTTAATGAAAGCAGATGAAGAAGGATCCTCCTTACCAAATAAAAAAAAGGGGGAGCATTGTCCCATCTCCTGCCACCTGTCATGGGAAAAGTCCTGCTATGCCCTGGCAGAGACATAGTTGGACAAGGGGGCTCATTTTTTTGGCTCATCAGGAAAATGTTCTGTAATCCTGTTAAAAATGTGAAGACATTCAGGGCTGGCTCCCAGGGAATCATAGAAAGGGGTAAACTTTATTTACCCTGATTCCCATGTCCTGAATGGCACCAAAACCCCGTTAGAGATCTCTAGAGGATGTGGGGCTCAGGATGGCAGATTGTGTCTTTAGCCAATGGTTCAGGCACCAGTTCTGGCCAGTGTGGGTGGGAAATTGTTTCTCCACATCTGTATGTGCACAGAAGAAGATGAGGTTAATCAGCCTCCAGTTCCCCATCAAAGAGGACTACTGTGGTTTGCAACATTTTTAAGTGTGAAAGGAAAAAAAAATCTGCCACCCACGACCAAATGTCAAGATTGAAGGCTGGTGGCTTGATCTCCAAGGTCTTCAGCAGCTTTCATCTGGCTCGGGCAGCCCTGCTGCCATCCTGAGCACAGCTCAGTGGGGGTCATTTCCGGCAGGAAAATATGGATATTTCAGGAGGAAGACTGGTTTAGGATGCCTTTTAGTGGGTTTTTCATTTGTTTCTTTGTGGCTTGGTTTTTGTTGTTTTGTATTTGGTTCCGTTTGTGTGCTTTTTTAAAAATAAAATTTAAATTCACCAGTAATTATAGCTGCAAGAATGGAGAGGAGAGAGAATTGTGAAATGCATGAATCAAGAAAGAGCTGATTTAAAGCAGCCTATCAGAGCTCCTGGGAAAGATCATTTTATCCCAAGAAGCATCGAGGCAGAAGGACTCATAGGATCCAAGAGTGGCAGAGCACTGATGTGAGACAAAGAGCTCCTGGGGAGGGAGTGAGGAAGAAAAGTAGGTTAAAAAAATATTGACAGTGAATTTCCAGGGGAAATTTTAAATGTTGAATGATAGAGAAATACTATTTCTCTACAAAAATTGTTTTGGGAAATTTCTCAAATGTGTTTAAGAAGTCCAGACCAACATACACTAGAGATAATCCTTCATGTAGCCCTACTGAGGAGCATTTATTAAAAGAATATCATAATGGGAATGATTTTATTTTTGTGTTCATATTTTGTTGATTCAAATCTCTGAATGGAGTCTGCTTCCTTGTGGTTAATTTTGAGAGCTGCTCGTGGTCTGTTGAAAAGACATGTTCAATTAATTTTGTATGGGGGTTGTACAACCAAACACTGAGCATGGTGACACTGTCCCTTAGGCCAGCAGTGCCATGGGCTTGGCATCTCCTCCTGGGGCTTTCCTGTGGTTTGAATCTGGTTTGTGCTGGTACAAATGGCTGTGGAGGTGAAGGACAGGGTTGTTCATCTTGGAAATCTTGAAAAATGGAGGGGAAAAAAAAAAAGGTAATGAGCCCTGCTCACACGGGCAAGGCAGCACGTGTGGTTCAGGGGACTCACCTCTGCATTCAGAAATGGTTGAGCAGTTTGCCATAGTGGTGGAAATGCATGAAATTACCCCAGTTTGTATGAGGGATCATCCTGCAGGTTGTGCTGATGGTACCTGGAAATTCATCCTTTGTTAACCTGGTGTTGTTTTAATCATTCTGTTGGGGAGCAGAAAAATATACTGAGTTTGGTGATAAACTACCCTGGTGAAAATAATGAGATGTCTTGGAGGAGTTTTGGGCCAGCCTCAGTTTCAAATGTGGCAAAAGGCAAGAAAGCAAAGAGCTGGAAGGAAAACAGTTCTCTAAGTGAATAAAGATCAAAGAACTGATGTTGTCCACCAAAAATGAGGATATACCTATGGAGAATATTTTTTTGCAAAGTTTAATCTGAACAGCTCTAATACTATGCAAAGATAAAAATAAAGCCTATAGAGCTTTTACAAATGGTATAATTATATAATTTTTTTTTTAATTTGTTCTTACAGTATTTTCCTTTTCTCCTTAGCTACAAAAAGTCCAGTGCTCTTGAGGAACAAGAAACCCCCAAGCTTAACTCACCAAGAAGCAAGGTAACCATCGATTAGTTTTTCTTTTTCCTTCATTCTGAAGTTATCAATTACTTTTAGGATAAAACCTAAAAATTTTTTTTTTAATGGAAACTGATCTTGGAGTACAACAGCATTATATCTGCTGAGCCACAGAGCCAGTGTGTGCAGAGTAAAGTGTTTTTTGTGTTGGTGCTGCAAACCCAGAGCAGTGTTCCTGCCCGGGTGTGCCCCAGGAAGGTGTGCACACCACGGAGGGAGCACGTTTGAGACGGCTGCTCCCTCCTCTCAAAGGCTGCTCAGAAAAGCACCAAGCAGCACTGCTGGTGCCATTTCACGCCTGGTGCCTTCACTAAAGCTGGAGGCAGAGCAGGCAGGGAGCTGGAGGTCAAGGGCCAGCTCAGCTCCATGCATCCATCACACAGCCTCCCTTCAAATCTTACCTGCCCAACCTGAGGAGCTTCCGCAGCGAGGCAGAGCACAGACCAATCCCCCTCTGCGATTAAAGATGGAAAAATCCCTTCTTTTATGCAATTGTGTCTCTTCTCATCTCTATTTTTGTCATTGGATGACAGGGTGGGAAGAGAGAAGGAAAGGATGGGTAGAGAGGCACCAGAGAGAGGAAAATTACCACCAGATCAGGAAATTGAAGTGAGGAGGGAGAGAGAAGGAGAAAACAGAGGCTAAGTCCTGAAGCTGCCCACTACAAAGAGAGCTCAGGCTCCTTTACACGTGCTTGAGGCAGGACCACAAAGCCCTAACTTAAACAGGTTCCTCTTCCAAGGAGGACTCATCCCCTTCCTCAAATCAGCAACACCAAGCAATGTGCTCCTGAAAATACAGCCCCAGTGGTGGTGGATGTGAGGCTGCTGCTCTGCTCTGGAGTTTTATCCTAAACTCCTGGGCTATCAGGCAGCCAGTCGCTCCCTCTCAAGAAATGCAGATGCCAATTGCAAACAGAATTCAGGGAGTGAGGAATGGGTTTCTCTGTGCCTGACAACCTTCCCCAAGCCATGGCATGCTCCAAGAAGAGGGGCAAACCCAAAGGTGCCACCTTCTGCCTGCAAACCATAGCAGTGCTGCAGAGATTTGTGTTGGGTCATTTTCTGTTGAAATGGGAAGAGGCCAAGTGCTTGTGTTGGGTTTGTCAATTTAGAAAGTTATCTAAAGGTTGAGATTTCAGAGAAATTTGGGGTTGGCTAGGAAGAATTGGCTTTTTTCACTGAGAACCTAACTGCTGTTCAGCTAACTGCAAAGTCTCGAATCAGGAAGAATGAGTTGTGTTAAATTGTTCTGCAGAACAATGATTTTTTGGGAAACAAAACAACAGCAACTAGAAAGAAAACCCCAACAAACAAAATAATATTTATTTCTGCCACGGCAGCTCTGTGAACTGAAAATGGGATGTTTTGTTTTGCTGGGCTTGTGTGCAGAAAGTGATTGTATCCAGTTGCAGACAAAAATTACATCTGGGCCTTGGAAGGGGGAAAAGGAGGGTGGGAAGATCTATGTCTGCAGAATCACTGATGCAGGAAGATGCAAGTGCTGTGTTGTGTCTAGTTGCATCATGTGTGAATCCATCAGCGACTTAAAGAAACAGCAAACTCAGTGCAACCTCTTTCTGTGGTTTTCCCATCTGCTCCCTGATCTGCTGGTGATGAATGTTCAGCTTTGCCATCTCCTACCCTCGAGATGTACCCTGTGGGAGCTCTGGGTGATTTTTCTCGGCTGAAAAAGTACTCAGGAATATCTGCAAACTTTTATGAAAAAACCTTTGTCAAATTGTTACTGTAAGTGCTGCATTGTTGTTGTATCAATGTAATATTTGTTGAGGACTTTATGGGTACAGTGTCTGCTAAAATTTTGCTGTCTTCTGTCTTAAAACATCAGTAAGATGGTCATTAAGGGTGGAAAAAAGGCTACTTCAGCTTCTAGTTTTGGGTGCAAGTGTGGGGCTTGAGTCCTTAATGTGCTGTTTATGAGGTCAAAGTTGTTCTGTGAAGTTGATGATTGAGTTTAATCTTGGGAATAATTCTCTTCCCAAACCCTTGTGCACGACTTAGTGTTTTACTCTAAACCAAATCCTTCTCTTACATTGTTCACTGAATCTCAGGAGAGCTGTCTGCCTCCACAAGGAATCCATCAGCCCACTACCAACAAGCTCATATCCATGTCTTGACCTGCTCTGGGACTGACCATTTTAATTTTTAGCCTGTTTTTTTTTGGGAAAACAGTTCTGTGCCATATGGAGCAGTGTGTAGGTGTCTCTGTCTATCAGCTTCCATAATATTTTTTTAAGTCTGTCAGCTAATCTCTCCCAGTTTTGACAGAGGTAGAAGTCTCAGTGATATTTCATTCCTAGTAGTTTTCCAGTATGGACAGTGGAAGAGAGGGCAAACTCCATTGCTGCTCCCCCTGAAGGGGAGAGAGCTGCACAGTTCATACTCTATTAGACATAAGAGACTCCACCTCAGCAGAAGATACTTTGAAAAATCAGGCAGAAGTACCCCTGTTCATTTATTTGCCATTTGCTCACTCACCCATTGAAGGATTTGTTTTTTCAAATGAGCAATGACCACCACAGGATGGTCCTGGGGAGCTCTATCTCTGTTGTGCTGGGCTGAGAGTTGGCAAGAAGGTGGTAGGAGTTGGGTCAGACCTGGATGCTTCTCTTCCTGCCCGTCCCAGGACCTCCTGTAGCAGGAAATCTCCATTTGTAATGATCACAACAGACTTGTAATTGACATCTGAAATACAGCCTTAATTACTGTGGGTGGTTTCAGTATTAGTGGGGTTGGTACCACACAGATTTTGGGCATTATGTAGAAACATCCATGGTTTCACTGACCCGTAATGAGAGCAAGGACAGTGCCAGACACAGCAGAACCCCCAAAATGCTTTGCAGTGACAACCGGGGCCGTGCTGCCTTTTGCTCTGCAGCAATTGCAGGAATTGTACATTAATGTGAGACAATGACACCGCCCTGATGTTGGCCAAGCTTTGTGCTGCTGAACTTTACACCAACGCCTGCGTGGAGAATGACTCGGGTCAGACAAGAAAAAAGCTGAAAAGCTGTTGGCTGCTACCCCAGAGATCCTCTAGCAGTTCCACATCCCCTCATTGTGCCGTCATTTGTGAGCACGAGTTTATTACCAGAGAGGGGCTGTTGTGTTAGCAAAGACTGTCCTCAATGGTGGCAATTTGGTTTTGTCATGGTAATACAGCGCCGATGCACTGCAGACACAAAAGTGAGTTCTGCATGGCTTGGCAAAGAGATTTTCACATAGCTGCTGGGTGAGTCCATTGGTTTCTCAGTGTTCCTGAACAGGAATGGGTCAATGGCAATTTTTAGGAAGGCAGATGCCCCTTGCTGAGCTTGTCTGACTATAAAGTGCTACACAAGACGTGAGACGTACATTGCATCCTCAGCCCTCTGTGTAAGTCGCAGACTGTTAAAAGTGCACAGCAGGAATGAGAACTCTTTTAATCCACTGAATTTGCTGTTTAGCATGACCTGAATAATCCGGTGGGGCTAACGTGATCTTCAGCACTAGCACTCAACTGCCTGTTATCCCCTTTGAAGCTGCAGGATATCAAAAATATCTGACTGGTTTGGACTTGGATAGTGCCTGTGTGTAATTTGTTTTTCAGTGATATTGTTCCAGGCTCTGCTGTTCTCAATGCCAGTGAGGCTGTTCCTGTGTGAACTTTTTAGATAGGATCTCTCTCCATCATGCTACGTCTTCTGTTGACCACAGCTGCCTGTTCATCATCACTTCCTTTATGTTTTCTCTTTGGTGGGAAATGAAAAGTAGAGGAGGGCAGAGCCAATGTAGGGAAGCTAAAAATGTGTCAGTAACTGCCTAGCAGGAGGCAGACTCTTTCCTCCAGATTGCCGGATACATGAAGGTACAGCCTTGATTGGTGTAAATTGCCACAGATGAGAAACTATTCGTATTCATTCAAATTTATAGCAGCTCTGTGGATGTTTAAATTCCTCCTCCTGTGCCCTGATGCAGTGCCCTGATGAGCCACAGCACAGAAATGGTGGGATGATGGAGGTGAAGAATTGAACCAAAACGTGGCTGGTGATCTCAGTGGTCAGTGTGAGGTTACACCTTTCCACAGAATGTGTGTTCTTTCTCAAAGAAATAATCGTGTGGGAAATGGAGATGCATTTTTGGGAAGGGTCTCCTGTTACTCCAGAGCTCTCTGGTTCTGTCTGACTCGTAATCTGACAGCCCTTTCTGTCACTGATGTTAAGAGCTTCTCTGGGGTTTTGAGAAAAGACAAACTTTCAAACCCAGCATCCTTAAGAGGGCATCCAAATGCTACACTGTACAAAGGCATTGAAATTAGCTCTAAATGCAGTTGGCTTTACCTGCTTTATGAAAAAGAGAAATATATTTTAAAAGGATATGTTTCATGTAATCATGCTGGGTTTATCAAGTGCAGAAAGATGTCTCCTAACAATACCCAGGAAGATTACAATTGTCAATCAGAGCAGAGGTCCCGTTCGTGCCTCTTTGCCTCACTCCCCTGCTGCTCTGATTTTTCTGGGCATAGCAGCACTGAACAAGGTGAAGAGTGTAAAGAAAGCTATTTAACCATCAAAAGACAGTGCCAGCCAAGCACAGAGCTGAATTTTGGCTCCTCAGTGCCAATAATGAAGTTTTCAAAGGGAGAAATGCGCACAACAGCAAGAGTGGAAGCCGTCCTGTGTGGTCCCATAAATGGTACACTGTCTCCTTCTGGGGCTCCACAATAGCACAAGGGCTGCTGCAAAGTGGGCAAAGTCCTTCTTGAAGGGCTCGTGGAGCTTTTCAGCTCATTGCAGGATCCTCAGAAACCCTCAGCATCCTCCTCCTCTTGGCACGGCAGGGTCGATAAAATCAGATCAAGGCTTAGTATTCCTAAACAAAAGGGAGTGGTTAAATGGGCTTTTAAACACTGGAACCTGTCCAGCTCGTTGGGAGGCAGAGCCCGGAGAGGCGGGGGTGAGGCGAGAGCTCAAGGTGCCAAACCCGGGCTAGAGTGGCACTTGTGAGCAAAGTTGTTGGAAAGTCATTTTGTTGCTTGTGTTGTGCAGTGTGTGTGTGTGTGTGTGTGTGCAGAACAGATTGGCAGACGCCTGTGCCCATGAAGGAGGGCTGGGGGCCGGGGGGAGGCTGCTTTGGAAAGGTGCCAGTTGTTCCACGGGCTTTCTGCCATCAGGAATTTTTTTTTCCCCCCTTCCCTTCCTCCCCATCCCAGCCCCTAAACGCACATGAACAGGCTGGCAGGAAGAGCATGCTGAAAAGGATCTGACAGTTTGAACAACACTCGATGACTTAGTTTGTTTTCCCTGACTTTGCGCCAGCAAGCAGGTCTCTGGATGAAAGACTTTATTAGGCTTTTAGAGCCACTGTGACACAGGTCTTTCTTTGACCTGAGGTACTTGAGAAGAAATGAAAACAACGTGTAACTTTCATGGAGTTGAAAGACTGCCCAAATGGAAGAATATGGTTTACAAGGGATCCAAAGTATCACAAAACATTTCCCAGGGTGAAGCGCGGCAGAGCAGAGCGGGGGGAGAGCCCATCCTGGGAAGAGGGAGAAGGCATTCAGTGGCTGCTCATGATGAGGAGGAAAGCTGATCTGGCTAATTAGGAGATGGTGAGGTGATCCCATCCAGCTTTTGGGGTGTCCAATGGAGGGAAATGATGGAAATAAACGTTTATTGTCAGGAGCCTGTCACCGTGTGGCATCTCAGCGCTGCCTGGGTGCTCAGAGCTGCTCCTCCTGCTCCGCCCGCTCTGCCCAGACCTGGCAGAGCCAGGGAAGGAAGAAAAGCCATGGAAAAAAAAAAAACAAAAACAAGAAACATGGAAGAAAAGCCATGTTCTGATAGCAGTGGTAGCATCCACAAGGAAAATGTAGGACAGTTGGATCCTCCTCCTCCCACAGCGATGCTGGATAGTCTGAAAAGGGTCGGAGCTGGTTCCAAACACTGCCTAAATTATCCCCTCTTCGGTCCTCAGGGACAGAGGGAGAATTTCTCATTAACTTTCTGTATGCCTACTTTACTCCTCAAGGAGGTTGGTTGAGGAGTTTGAACAAGAAAACCAAGAATTAGGCTTTACTTATTAAAAAAAAATAAAAATAAACAAGCCTCTCGGAGAGGAAAGAGGAAGCATCAAAGAAATGGGAGGCACCACAGAAGGAACAGTGCAATGGATACTTGGAATAAGTAACTTTATGAAGGAGACCCTCCACTTGGAAAAGTAATTTTAAAAAGGGTGATTCATCCTTTTTCTAAAGTCTCATAGAAGGGAAAAGATGGCAGGCCAGTTTGTAGAACTGAAATAGTTTCTGAAAACTGAAGAACAGATGACTGAGAAACAAGAAATACTGTTGCTGGCTTATCAGTCTTGGAAGAGAATCACAGAAACTGAAACTGCATCTTTTTAAGCCTCAGTAGGCTGGGGAAGGAGTTTTCATGGTTACAAGCCATGACTGAGAAGTTTTTCTGGAGCTCACCACAGGCCTGATCCTTCCTTATACTGAAAATAAAATGCTCCAGTCAGCGAAGACCGTGATTCCAGCAGCTCTGGGATGAGCCAGGTTTGCCACATGAGGACATCATCTAGGAACAATCTGGGGAACAGCCAAGTTTTTGTAGCACAACTAATCACAACTTCTGCTCTCTTACAACCTCGCTGTGTTGATAGTGCAAAGGGATGAGGACTTAGAGGCTCCATTCAGCTGTCATGGAATCACAGAATCACAGAAAGCTTTGGGTGGGAAAGGATCTCAAAGCTCACCTCGTTCCACCCCCTGCCATGGGCAGGGACACCTTTCTCTATCCCAGGTTGCTCCAAGCCCTGTCCAACCTGGCCTTGGACACTTCCAGAGGTTGGACATCCACAGCTTCTATGTCACAAAGATGTGACAACAGCCATGTTTGCACAGAGCCACCACCATCTAGAGTCACTTTAGTGGAGCTTTGCTCTCTCCAGCAGAATTCTCCCCAGTTTGCCCACAGGCAGGATTTTTGTCAGGCTGTCACGGAGTTGTGGCTCTGGAAGTGCTCAGTGGGACCCCCTGGTCTGCAGTAGAGGCCTGAAGGATGCCCCCAGGGAGCTTGGGTTTGAATCATGTCTCCCTTGAGCCCAAAATGTGTCACCTGAGTAGATGGGCCTGGTGGCTCTGTGGGATCTGTGCCCCATCTGGAAGCAACACAAGCAGCCTCTGCAAAGGTTTGATGTTCACAATGAACTTGTGACCAGGAGGCCTGGAGGAAGCTGACTCCAGCACAGAATTTGCTCCTGTGCCTTTTGTTCCAGGCCCTGGTGGCACTGCTGTGTGTGTGCAGGAGCACAGGGACGTGTCTGTGTTTCTCGTTTCCTTTCTATAGGACTGAATGTTCTGAGCGATCATGTTATTGTATGTGTCTGATGAGCCATATGGAAGCTGTGAGGCTTCAGGAGTGTTTTGGGAATATAATGCCAGGAACTGATAATCTCAGCAGCTCTTCCTTCGTATTATCACATTGCTTTTGCTGCCATACCCACTTAGAGCTATTTACGCCCCTTCCCCGAGAAGCTGGTATTTCCCTGCCACATTTTTTTGCTCTCCATGGGATAGAAAGGCTTTGGGAAGTGCCATTTGAGGCTCATTGCTACTCAGAAATGCTTTACAGAGCCCGTTCTGTTGTCAGGCTGCCTGCAAAGAGTTTACAGCATGAAATAGCTCAGTCTCTCTGATCGGAGGGATTCTGGTTTTGCAGCACTATTAGGCAGACAAAAGGTGAATTAGCCCCACTCTGTGAAACAGCCCTGGCACAGGGAGGTGCTGCTCTGTCACCACCATTATTTCACAAACTGGTTTTCTACGGTCTTTGATTCCAACAAGGCACCTTGCAGAACACACAAAGGCTCAGATTGTATCTCCTAGCGCTGGCCGCCGTTTCCTTCCTGTGGGACATCGGCGGCTGCTGCTTTCTCTATTTCCACACCTTTGCATCTCCCAAGCTCCCTCCAGAAAACCCACTGACAGTTGTTTAACAGTTTCAGTAGCGAGTCAGGCAGTGGGCATTTTTCCATACTGTGTGTTTTTCTTCTCCTGTGTTCGAAGAGCCTGTTCTTCCCCTGCACCTGTGGAGCTTGTTAATCTCTGCAGAAGATTCAGTTCTTTGACTGCAATCCAAGCCTGCACCATCTGAGGCAAACTGCATCCTTCTGCCCTTTGAATGATCCTGATTTTTCTTTGGTCTGGCTCAGCCCTGCAGAGGAAAGGACAGCTGACAAAACTGGGGAGGGGTCCTCTATAAGGGGTGGACAATTTGAAAAGTTACAATACTCCTTGCTGTGCATCCAAAGCCCAAGACATGATGCTTGATCCTGGGGTGGAGCTGAGGCTCTATGGGTGTCCTCCCCATGCACATGAGTTGTTAACAAGGCTGGATTGGACAGCCTCAAAGAATAAGGAATTATGACCCCTCCATGTGACAGATAAAGGTACCACAGGGACAACAATGTTGTCTCCTCCAAAGGTCCTTCCAGCCCCACTGTGTGATCAGGACATGCCAATGACTCAGCTCTTTCCAAGGAATGGGTTGTTCAGTATCTGCTGCAGCCTCAGTTCAGTGTGGAGCAGTTCAGGATAATTTCCACATTGACTTGTTTTTCATGTTAAAAGTGGGAAGTGTGAGACCCCTGCTAAAAGTTTGCCTCTCCTTGAATGAGTGAATGCAACTTAACTAGCTGGAAAGGCTTTAATTATCCTCCAGTTCTTGCAGGAGTGTCTAACCTGGCTTAAGAGCTGTTTGAATCCTTTCAGCCCCTCGAGTTTTCTTAACCCCTGTGATACGTTTCATGATCCCTGCAGCCTCTGTGTGCTGCATTGGGGATGAATGCCAGGCAGTTTTAGCATTATGTGTGTTACAAACCCAGCTCATCCCTCTATGGGCTGTTCATTTCCATATGAAACATTTCTTTAAATAGCAACACTCTCAGGGGCTGATTTTATTGTCCTTGCTGTGGCTCAGATCACTCATGGTGCCCTTTTGAGCATCCTGACTTATTGTTTATTTCTGCTGATTTTTGTGGCCCTGTAATGACTTCCTACCCATCTATTTTTCATACAAGGGGCCTTATCCTCCAGTCTGGTCCCAAAACTCTGCCACATTCCTGCCACTCACATGAGTCTCTGAACAAGGATCTTGCTCTGGCAAGAAAATCCTGGTCTTTATGATCTGTCTCAATTTCTCCAAAGGAATAAAGGGACACCTGCCTCACTTTGCCCCAGAGAGGAAGAGAAGGGAAACTCCATCCCAGTGCATGATGTGGTGGGAGCCCCTTGGGATGCCTATGAACAGCTTGGCAGAGGTACCTGAGTGCCCCTGGGGCAGCCTGGGAGTACTGGAAACCAAAAAGGAGGACCAAGTGCATCAGCGGGGGGAATAAAAATAATTTGAAAAACAACACATAGCATTTTCAGAGCAAGAAGGACAAGTCAGTGAGGTGGATATTTTAAGTGCTTCTTGGTATTTCTGAGAGGATTGGTTTAAGGAAAAAGGTTGGTAAACAAACAACTTTGCTTTTTCAGTTAGTTCCTTTGAATGTCCATCTTTTTGGATAATGAAACATCTGTGCATAACCCCCTTTTTCTATTTCCCTTCAAATTTGAATTTTGTTTATAGGAGATAAGTGTACCTGATAAATTCTTAATAGCTTTTCTGTTAGTCCTGGCAAAATTTTCCACATACATACATATGTATTTTTTCTAGGTGGTTCTTCTTTTCCCCAAATACGTGTGCTGATCTTCTGTGTTCCTTTAATGTCTTCCAGGAGATTTCCATTCCCCACATCGAGTCTTCCTAAATTGTCTCTTTAATCCCCAGGTTTTTAGTGCTTGGCAATGCTACTTGTTCTGAAGTGCCGTGATGGGAAGGTGGAGGGTTTTTTTCCCCCTCATTAGCTGCTTTTAACATTCACCTCCTTTGTTTGTGTATCTTCTTTAGATTCCCTTCCCTTTGTGGGCAGGGCTTTGCTCTTCTGAGGTGTTAATAAGCCTCTGGCAGAGACGACATCTGTGGCAGAGGACATTAAGTTCTGAAAAACATACTTCTTGTGTTATGAGGCCCGTTACCTCATCTGAGCAGCAACTACAGCTTTTAAAGAGCAAGGACAAAGGAAACATTGGCTTAGGGCTGCTTCATGGTTTGGTGTTTTTTTTATGTATCAAAACTTGAGCTCAAAGTGTTTATATGGGAGAGGGGGGGAAGAGACTGCCGAGGGGAGGAACATTAGAGGAAAACTTGTGAAGGGGAAAGGAAAAAAGAGAAGAGGCTATTTAAAAATACTGTGCATCGCTTAAACCAACACCTAGCGAAGGATAAAGGCTCTGCAGTGTGCATACGTGATCCATCCATCTGTTCATCCCTTTTATCCAATCCTATAGTCATGGGTATCATAAGAGGGAATAAGAGCGGTTAAAGCTTCCCCATCACAGGCATGTCAGATGTTCCACACTGAACAAGATCAAACCAGGGATTTGCAGCCTGTGGGATGCAAAAAGATGTCGTGGAGGGAAAAGTGCTCTTCCCTTCCTCTGTTGACAAATGGGAGGAGATCGTTCTGAGCAGGACGGAGAGCAGGGCACTGGCATCACCCTCACAAAGGGGTGTCAACAGCTGGGTTACCACCTCCCTACTACCAGGTGTAACCCTCCAAAAAAGTTGTAATATGAGTGCATCAAGATTGATGCTTCTGCCTCCTCCTTAACCTTATATCTTGATATGACTTAGCAGCTAAATGTTTTGAGGCAAAAAGAGGGAGGTGCTAGTTGAGACTTCAGGTGTTTGCACTCTAAAACAATTTTTAACTAGAATTTAAAAAAATCCAAATCTGTTTTTCCTCCTCCTTGCATTCTACCCTCCTTTAAATTTCCTGTGATTTACCTGGGAATATTATTTTTGCAATGTTTTCCTCAGTTTCCCATTGTTCCCCAGGATGTTGCAGTGCAAACACCTCAGTGTGCTTTCTGATCTGTGAAAGTCATCCTGACACGACATTCTGGCTGACACGTTCCAGTCTGTTTTTAAATGAAGGTATCAATTACTTCGTGCTAGCTGAGCACCTTGCTGGCTATCAGGTGGTTTTGCTGTAGCATTTTCATAGTTGCTGGTATCTTGAAAGCTGAATAAAACAAAAAAGGTTCATTGCACAAGGTGCAGTTCTTAATCTTTCCTTCTCTGCTTGTCGGTGCATGGAGGAAGAGTCCTTGCCACGAACTGGGGGGGCTGAATGACAGTGGTTTTGTCACTGTACCTGAGCCATTTCATGCCTGTGCCTTTACAGAGGTGTCAGCAGCAATGGGGGGGTTGGATGGTGCTGCTCATCAAACCCCCTGCATGCCCTGACCCACAGCGTGGGACCCACCTGGCAGCCCCCCACCCGTGTCCTTAAGCAGCAAATCCCTTTGCCTGGGGCCTGCTGCTGCCTCCCCAAGGACACCTTTCCTGAAGTATCTGTTCCCCGCTCCTGAAAGGCATCCAAACCCCTGTGTGAAAGCTGAAATGAAAAACTGGCTGGCACATGTTTCCACGGTGGAAGGAGATGACTTCTGTGCCTGCAGATTGACGGTATCGCTGCTGCTGGCATGACAAGTCTCTGCGTGCTGTAACCCTGGCACCAATCAGTGCCACGGATGTGAGCTAGCCTCCTCTTTCATTGCTCTCACCAGCTCCTTCCCTTCCCTGCTTAGGAAAAAGAGCTATTTATGGACCTGGACAAGGTGACCTCCATATGGCAGATTCTGCCATTCACCGTGGGGACTCGAGCTAGGCACATGCTCCTTGGGCAAGGTAGAGACACTCAAGCAGTGAGCACACACAAATGTGTGCTGCTTTCAAAGCGGCAGAAAATTTGTTGTTTTCTTCTTCTGTTTTGTTGTTTTGTTTTTTGTTTTGNGTTTTTTTAAAAGGGGAAAAAATTTTTTTTTTTTTTTTTTTTTTTTTTTTTTTTTTTTTTTTTTTTTTTGTTTGTTTGTTTTTTAATAAAGAAAGGGTAAGGAAAAAAATACTCATAAAGCAAAGACTTCTGTTTTCCTCTGAGCATTTAAGAAAAGCAATGCATTTCTGCAGATTGCATGTTTGGAACATTCTGAACTTTGTCTAGAGTACTCTGAAAGAAAAATAATATAAATGCTTATCTATATATTCCCCCCAGACAGAGAGAACTGAATTCCTGTGCACGGAGAACCGTCTGTCTCCCTGTAGCATCAATCCCCACTTTATTCCTACCCTGGGGGACTGCACAAAAGCAGTTTTCATTGGGCAAATCTGTGCCAGTGTAAGCAAGGTGACCCAAATTTTTAAAGAAAAGGAGAGGCTGAGGGGAAGGGTGAAGGAGGAAGCTGAGTAGGAGGGAGGATGCAGAATCCCGTGGATGCAGACAGGGGCTGATCCAGGCTCTCAGAGGTCACACGAGGATGCGCCTCTGCCTTCGATCTGTTTAATTTGATCAGGCGTCAGAGGTGTTACACAGTGACCAAAGCCAGAGGAGAGGAGCTCTGCTCCCTGCACCCTCAGACAAGCACAAGTGCAGATCACCACTGTCCTTTGCATGCTGTGTCCTAGAAAAGGCAAGTGCCACCATGCCCGTGCCAAATCTGCTGTTTGACCTGCGTGCTGCAGCCCTGCTGGTACAAGCAGATTTACACAGCTTTAGTTAGCCACCAGCCAGTATTTTTTTATTATTATTATTTCCATGTGCATCTAAATAACTGTCAGTACTGCAGCAACAAAATTGCCATTTTAGTGAAGAATCACTCTCAATTATACTGGAGCCTGGATTCCCTTGCAGCTCCACAGCCCTAATTTCCAGCTGAGGGACCCAGGCTCCCCCTCAGCTGCAGTATTTTCTGTGAAACCCTCTGGGTGTAGTAGTGGGCTTTCAACAGGGGCATAATGTGCTGAAAGCTCCTGGTTGCACAAAATGGCTTTAAAACATATATATATGCAAGCTGTAAGGCGAGGAAGAGCATAATCTGTCCTGTGTACCGTTGCCTCCCATTGGATTTCCTCGAGGCGATGCAATTCTCCGTATGCAGCTTCCAAAGTGGAATGTGCTGTTTGGGTTGTTGCAGGACATATGCAACACACAGAAAGGCAAAAAAAAGAAAAAAATCTTGCCTTGCTATTTGTGGCAATTTATATTTGGAGCTGCCTGAATAATTCATGGCAGATCTTAACCATTTCCTTTTATGTGATGCTTATTCAAAGGTAATTTTTCTCATTATCTGACTATTTTTGCTTATACATGTTGGATACGTGGTAATAGAGATAAACCAGCCAGAATCACCTCCTTTTTATGCTGAACAAGGAACTTTATTGCAATGAGCAAAACAGTAGCAGCTCAACAGTTCCTGGTTTTTTTGGCATCTGAAGAGATGTGCTGTAATATCATCCCTCTCCCTTTCTGCTAAGCTCCTCACTGGAATGCTCGTCAAAAGCAGGTATCCTTCTCATAAATCCTTTCTCCAGGCAGAAAGGGGAGCAAACACAATGAGTGTGTATTTGCAGCCAGCAGCAGTCCATGGGTATGGATGTGCAGCCTTCCATGAGAGGCACCCATTAAAAGTATTTCAGAGTTTGTTTTCGAGGATATTTTATGATCCATCTTTCTGTTGATGCATAAGTTAATATTCTAAGGGTGTTTACAAGTCTGAGTACCTGATTAAAACATGAGGGGGTATCTTAGGTTGGTATTTCAGCTCTCTTTGTGCAGGTGCATGTGAAAATCCACATTTTGCTAACCACAACCATCATTCTGCTCTCTTCCTGGTCATGTTCCTGCTAGCCAGGTCTCATTTCCAGGAATGCCCACCCTGTGCTCGGTTCAGTCAGACAGCAAATGAGGCAGAGTCCCTACCTGGGGGGCTGCAATCACTGTGACTTTTCAGCCTCCAAATGCAGATTCTCAATGCTTCATTAGAGAGGCCACATTTGGAAACTGCTCCGGGGAGGGACACGGTCCGATGTCTATTGAAAGGAGGAAAACAAAAACCTCCCCTTGACATCAGTTTTTGTAGGCTTTGGAGCAGACCTTAAATGGTTTTTTCTTCAGCACGTTTTTCTGCTCTTCTTTGGAATTACTTTTTCCTCATCCCTCCCCTTTCAAAATCCCTGTTGTCAGGTGGGAACGTGATTCTGCTTTCCAGCTGAGCAGATTCAATCTGTAATGGGAATTTCTCATAGAGTACAAATATATCTGGGGGATGTTAACTGTCCTGCATGACCTGCTGGCTGTCACTTGATTATATAATTTATTTTAGGGTGGTTTGGCTGAGTTTTTTTCATCAGGATTTGTATCTAAAGCACCTCTCCTAAGCTCTAGATGCTTGCTAACCCTGCCCGGCAGTCTGCCAGCTCCAACCAGCCAAAAATATATCACCTTCCTTGGCTTGTGGCATTTTTGTATCTTTAAAAGTTAATCCAGCTCTAAGCTGGATTAATAATGGAACATCCCTTTAACCAAGGGCACGTAAGGTCAAGGCAGAGCTGTGTGGATATTCCAGGCTGATAACCACAGGAGAAATTTTTTTGTCCTATATAGGACTCAAAACGATTTATTTCAGCAGTGTTTTTGATGCTGGACTGGAGAAGGGGCAGAGCAGTGGAAATAGGATGAGACTGTGGGAAGAACAGGCAGCCTGAGAGGTCGGGGATGGTGTGGGATGTAGGACCAGCAGGCACCTAAAGGCAAGAAGACAACCCAGAAAAGCATCAGCGTTCGGTGTGGGGGGGATGCTGAGGGCGAAATGAGCTGGTTGCACAGATTACAGCGGGGCAGGCTGGCACGGGGACCCTTTTTGGAGCGGCAGCGAGCACATTCAAGCTGCGCTCGCGTGGTTCGTGCCGTCACCGGGGCGCTTTGATGCGCTCGGCTCGCCCCGCAAAGCCCCGGCTCTCTGCCATCCCTCGGCCGCGTTATGCAACACCCTGCTCACATCCCGACCCGGCATCCTCCGAGCACAAAAACGCTGCTCTTTGCTCCCCCCCGAATAATGAAAACACGCCGAGATCTTCAGATACTCCCCTCCTCCCCCTTTCGGTTCAGAGCCTTTTAAAATAAAGCAGAAAGGAAATGGAGGGCCTGGGGGGTTTTTGCTTGCACGCCGGGCTGTTTCTGTCAGTGGATTTACCTCAGGGCTGGAAGTGATGTTAGAGCAGCCAAAAACGTGATGGTGGTTTGGGGTGGTTTTGTGCTGGAGCAGTGTCCTGGTGAAGCACACACCGAGGGTCACATCCAGCAGCACAAGCATTAAACCCCGGTGAACCTGGGCTGCTGCTCCTGAAGGCAGTAGGAAATTTAGGCAGCCAGAAGCCTGTGTTTTTGAGGGCTGCTATTTTTTCCCCTTGAATTATTTTTCTCTTCCTTTTCCTCTGTTGAAGCCCAGAAATCAATGCTTTTCAAAGATCCCCTTTGGACAGGTTTCTGAAGTGTTCTCTTTATTGTCTATTTTAGTGCTTTCTCTCCCCATTCCTCCTGCTCTCTGACGAGGGTTGCTGGGGTGACTGGAGCAGGGCGGACACGCTGCATCTCATCAGTGAGGGACACGGGGTAAACCACGATGGTTCCTGTCCCTGTGTGCTCGTTGGGTGGGCTGTGTGCACCTCCTCGGGTTATGGGATGTATCTAACCCTGAGATTGTGGATGCTTTAGGGATCTGGATGCAGGGAAGGCTTCAGCTCCATGGGCAGATGTAAAGCAGAGCTCTGCTAGCCTTAGTCTTTGGAGCAAAAGACTGATTTGCTCCTGCTTTCTCCACCCTAAACCATTTCACTCATTCTCTCTGAGTCTTCCTGGCAGAGCCTTCAGCTCTTGGGTGCTTTAACAAGGCTGTCAAGAGCAAATAATGTAACAGAAACAGCTTGAAAACTTCTTAGATTGAGGGACTTGACCTTTTCTTCTCAATGCTTCCAGGAGCCCGGACAGCATCAGCTGTCTGAGGGGTCCTGCTGGGCACCCCAATTCCATCAGCCCTCAGGCCCTGCTCTCCCATGGATCTCATGGTTTAAACTTCAGGGGACAGAGCTTGGATTTGGGCATAAAGTACCCTATAGCTTGGACTGCTCTGAGGGAATCGTGCTTGAAACACATGTAGGAGACATATTCCTCTATCTATAGATACATACATAAAGGCACTGCTGCTGAAGCAGGTTTATTGAGGATCCCATCGTGTTCATCAATGGCGGATGAATCATTGACATTTTTAATACCAATTCCCCCAAAACACGAAACCCAGCGTGTCAGGCAGCACGATCACGAACAGAGGGCCACGCAGAGATCTCCTAAACCAGGCCAAACGCTTCTTTTCTCCCTTACCTATAAAAACCCATGCTGTAAGAGACATTAGCTGTAAATTCCTAACAGATGGGGCTGTAACAAGCTGTTACAGAGCATCTCCTCTGCGGTGGGGTTGCGCTGCTGAAATGATGCCACGTGGCTGTCTGAGCCCTCACGTTACCGAGACGAGCTGCAGGAGGAGGAGGAGGAGGCTGTCATCTCTCTGGGTGTTGATGTCCTGCTCGTCACCCGGAGATCCAGCCGGGCAACTGACCCCCTGTGAAACCCACTCGGCTCCTCTGCATGTTTACAGAGGCACGAACAGCGAGAGGAGAGTTCCCTCTTGTTAAACGCGTGCCTTTGCTGTCCCGAACGTTTCACAGGTGATTTGGAGATGGTTTAGAGAGCAGGAGAGGTTTTTGGGGCGGAGTGGATCCCTGGCATATTAAAGAGGCGGTTCTGTGGAGGGTTTTTTCCTCTCTCACGTTTTCAGGGAGGGAATGAATGAGACTTTACCTGGACAGTGACTGAGATGGGTCTGGCACACAGAGACCTGTGGTGTGTGCACAGTTATGGGGGTGTATACATAAAGATAGATATACTTGTGAGCACCAAAATGTGCACATAGATGTGTTATAGGTGCATTTGTATATTTGGTGTATTATAGGTGCATTTGTATATTTGAACCATGAGCAACCCCATTTAAATATAAGAAAGGAACTCTCCAGAAAAAGAAGTCGATCCACAAGTTTTCAACGTGACAAAACAATTAAAATAGCACACATTAGAACTGGTTTTATACAAAGGTGACATATTTCATTAACCCTGTATAACACCTTGACACAATTCCCCTACTCTCTATGACCTAGGAATGCACTCCCATCTACAGTGTGTTTCAGGAGACAACAAATGTTTTTTCCAGGTTTTTCAGTGTGTTTGCCTTATTCTTGGGTCATTCCTTCCACACCAAACAAACTGGAATTCTTCTGAAGCCTTGAAAATCATTGCTCCATAATCCCATAATGAAAAGCAGGATTACCAGCAGTGTAACACGTGCAGGGCTCATCTTTGCATGATGGGCTGGTTACCTGGGCAGAGGATTCAGCTGCCCTGAACAAGAGGGGCACAGAAGCTTTCCCAGGTCTCTGCAGCACCTTCACCTCATGTGAGTTCCCCTGTCCTGAAGCATTTCAGTTTATCCTTTTATCAGCCTGTTTGCCCTCAGACTGAAGAAGGAGCAGGAGAAAATAAAAATACTCTCGAAAATCAATTAATAAAAGAAAAATATTTTCAACAAATCCATCTGCAAGTCATCTGGGTGTTATTCTTTAAAGGTGAGGATTTAATATTTAAAACTCAGCCCCAACTCTTGGGCTTGGGCTGTGTTGTAAGAGTGGATTGAGCTCGCTCTTTGCTGCATTCAGCTGGTGCAGAAGCATCAGGCCCATGAAATAAATGGGCCCCCTGTGCAACTTGTGAATAATTCAGGTGCCTCAAAATCACACAAGGGAATTTTTTTTTTTTTTTTAAATAACGCCTAATCAGCCCTTGGCACACAATGCCACGAGAGTTTAATGAGATTCCAAAAAGAGCCATCTCCAAACAGCTGCAGATTGAGCTCATGTGTGTAAAATACATAATTTTGTGCCTGGGTGTGTTTATGTGTATATGCAAACACAAGAATGCAATAAAATAGTTGGGGAAAGTATTCTTATGAATGCTGTAGGAAAAAGTAGATTCAAACGAATTTGGTACGACCCAGCTGATTTGCTTTTTTTAAAGTGATCTTCTGAATCTTCAATATGTCCTTGTTTATTTTCTTTGATTGTGCTTTGATTTAAAATTCTAGACTTATTAAATGCCATAAAAAGAAACATTTACATAATTTACAAGCTCTTTATATGAACATTTTAATAAAAGAACACACCTTTAAATCAAATCACAAAGGCATATGACATCTTTGAAGGAGAAACTTATATTCCCAAACACAATAAACATTCTTCTATTACTCTGTTAATTTGGAAAACAGGTCATGGGAAATTAAATTGCTTAAAATAGGTCACCAATTATAACTCTGCATTCTATTAAAGCAAATGCATCTCTGAAATCTTTATTAGTTTATTTTAATTAAAGGCAGAAAAATATTCAGTGTTAAATTATCGCCATTTGTATGTTTTACATTGATACGGACACACATTTATTATGCAGTGTAAAATGCTGCACATCTTTTTCATTATGATGCTTGTATTGTTCTTAGTTACTCTACCCATAAAGTAAGTCTATAATAATGTTGTGCTTTAAACATAAAAGGAGGGGAGCCCAAATGAAGTAACAGTGCAAATTTAATTTGATCATTTATAAAAGGAAATGCAAAAGCAAAAGCTGTCTGTGTATGAAAAAAGTCATTGATATCCTCAAAATTGTTACAGTGTTGGAAAGGCCTGAATTCCATTTGTGTCTGTAGCAGCATTGCTGTCCATATTATGTTCCTAAATTAAGTATTTTGGGGTACATTCCCCATTGATGCGCTCTCATAAATTCATTAATACCAGTGGTAATTACTGCACAAGCCCATGGTGGGAGCTGGAATCCACCCTGCATGCCCATGTTTGCAAACACCATTCCCAAACCGTGGTGCAGCCTTCAACAGAGATTGAGACGATTCTGAATTGTGTGCCTGGATCTCCTGGGCCATGCTGAGAGCTCAGGCTTGGTGTGGTGCACTCACATTTCCCCTGCACAGCTCTGGGTAAGGCAGGCTGAGATAAAATCTGTTCCTTTAGGCTGGAAGAGGGTCTTTTAGAATCACTAAACCCTGCAGAGGAGAAGCTCACAGCAGTGAGTGAAGTGTGAACAGGCACAGCCGTGGTGGGGTGTTGCCTCTGCACTGGACAGGCTCCGTTCCACATCAAAAATAGAGGCTGTTAACTTTTTATGCACCTAAGAAGTGAAAATGTTGAACATGTACAGACTGATAGGATGGTATGAGTGGTCCTTAGGGAATACCACAATCACTGGTGTGGAGTGTTTAGGATTGTGTTCAGGGGCCATTCCTGAGCATTCCACAGTATTTCTTGGATTCACCTCGTGTTCTCCTGCTGAACATGGTTGCCCAGCCCAGCTGGACAAGGTCACCATGGCTCCACAGGGCTGCAAAGAAACAGTTTGCCTGGGTGCCACAGAGAAGTTTCATGTTGTAACCTCTCCAAATCACAATGGTGAGGCTCTTGAATGCTCCTAATAATTGACAAAGAAATAAAAATGCCCTTCTACCTGTAAGCTCTTGGTTGAAATACACCCTCCTCTCATGCTGGTCTCTGAGTTCTGTCCCTGCTTGTGGGGATGTTTGTGAGCCCTTCTGCAAATTTCAGCCAGCTCATGGGAGGGCAGCAGCTGCACGGGGTCCTCTTTAAGGTACAGTCAAACCTGCACCTTCATCTTCACTCAAATCCTTGTCTCCTGCAAAAGGTTTTGTTGTTCAGTCTGTCTTGCAGACAGTTTTGTTGTTCAATCTTCTATGGAGACTTGCCAGAGCAAAGCAGAACAGAAAAATAGCTCTGGCTCCTTGCCAATGGACTCACCTATAGATTTCCTGTGCAGAATTCTTTTTTTTTCCCTTCCCTTAGCTGCTCAAAGCACGTCCTTAAAAGAGGCTCAAGAGATCTTTAAGTCTAAACAATAAAAGACCTATTACTTACCTCAGAGACCAACAACAGCTCTCAAGGGTAAACCCGCATTAATTATGTATTTGAGCATTTGTATGTTATGCATTTAGACAGAATACGTGTTATTTACTGAAGAGCTGGTAATGGATGTGAAGCGGTTGTGATGATCCAGGGTAAATAGGAACGTCTGAGGATTTCAGGACACAGAAAACAGGGACGGAGCACTCGGCATCCCACCTTGCTTGCCTGGCTGAGGTGTGGCCGCTGCTGCTCTTTGCCAGCCTTGGGATGATGTAAACGTGAATGGTGGTCATGGAAAACCACAGACCATTACTGTTTGAGTCCTCAGATTGTTTTGTAGCCAGAATCTTCCCTTCCAAACATGATAATCTATATTTAGTTGAGTGGTTGCAAAAGAAAGGACTGCTTGTTTGTGTGTGAGTCCCTGGAAGATGGGAGCTCTTGGAAATTCAGTTTTTTTACCCTGTAACCATGAATGTAAACTGCCTTCTTAACAGCAAAATCCACCCAAAACTTATATACTGCTCCTGTCTGAATACAGTGCTTCCTCTCTGTAAGAAGATCAGGATTTCTCAGAGGAATATTATCAAATATTGCTGTCTTCTTCAATACAGGAAGGAAAAGCAAGCAGTGTTGAAAGTACCAGAAAGTGAACCTAAACACCAGTCTGGTGCCACCAGCTGTGTTGGTGCTGTCACAAATCAGGATTCAGAGACTTTTGCAGAGAAACCACCCCTCTGCAAGTCTAAGGAATCAGCTGCTGGGAATCATAGGGTTGGGTTGGAAGGGACCTGGAAGAAAGGTGTCTTTTGGCCAGAAGTTTTTCCCTTTGTTCTGCCCTAAATGTCATTTCTAGAACAACTGCTTTCTTCCTGAATGACTGGTTTTAATTTTTCTAATATTTATTCAAACGTAATGTTGTAGATATGCACCAGATGGTTTTATGAGGATAACTTTTACTAATGACTATGTAGTTAAGCCACATAACACATTATCACTTCTCTGAAATAGTATATATATATTTCTTCCCACCTTTCTTACAGTTGGAAGTAGTTCCTTGTTTTCAACAGAGATAAAACTTAAATTACAGTCATTATTGATCACATTTATCAGCACTGTTTTTCTTTGTGGATCTCATGCTCTTCCTATTGGAGCTAGTGAGCATTGATAGTTTTTTTGAAGTTTTGACTTTGATATCTGAAGAATTTGCCCAGAAATAAGGAGTCTCTTATCACAGCAGTTGCTTCTATGAGTTAAGGTTGCATGATTGGGTCCAGAGCTGGGATGTGTTCTTTCAAGCCCTGAATCAAGAAAATATTTCCTTCACGGATGCACTGAAACCTGTATCAAAACATCACTGTAATTAGTAGGATTTAAATCTGCTTAAAATTAAGAACCATCTCAAATGTGGATGGATGTCAGCCTGTTCTTCAATGCTTTCTTGATCTGCAGTTTGGTTCTGCTAAGTTTTATGATGAACTTGTAAAACTTCATTTTAAACTATTTAACACAAATTACAGTCAAACACGTTTGGCAAGTCTGCAGCTTCCATTTTAAATTTCTGCAGGAGTTCTATTTGGGTTTTTGATTGCTTTAACTTGCACGGTACAGAGTTTGGGTTTGTTTTTAAATCTTAGCCTAGGTGCTTCCAAATGAAAAAGTTGAAATGCTACAACTGTGCAAACAGCATTACTCTAATCTGCATAAAGATGGGTGCAGAAGAGCTGGGTATTAGCAATTCATTAATATGCAGTGAAATGCTTATTTGCACTTTGTCTAAAAGTAACAGTAACTTCAGATTTTCTCTCATTTGCATAAGTGATACTGCACAAGACTAAAGCACTCCAATAATAGTCCTTAATAGGATAATCATGTACAGACTTTATGTATAGGCTCCTGAACTGTCCATTTAGGCACATTTAAGTTAACACACAATGCACAACGAGGAGGATCACGTTAAGGAATGTGCTAATTTGCCGAATCCAGTTTCCCAGGCAGCATTTACAGGGGTCATTTTTCATGAACTGCTCTAGCCACTTAAGTCATAATATTTCATAATAAACATCAAAGCCTACTGTACAGTGGGGATCATAAAAAGGCAACACAGCTGCCCCATGCTCGTATTCACCTTCAGCTTGGACCAGTGCCTGGCTGGGGGAGCCTTGTGCCTGGTTTTCAATCATGAGAATTTTAAACATATTTACAACTTCTTACCAGCAAAGCTCAATATATAATGGTGCCTGCTAAACCTGCATTAATGACCAAAATAGTCTTCCCTAGAGTTCCACTTGCCCTCTAGAAAATAAATCCTCACCTCCAGTAGATAAACAGCTCCATCTCTGCTCACAACAGTCCTGCTTCTGAGAGTTCTGGCGTGGTTCTGGGAAAAGCAGCCTCCAAAAGCTGCACCCCTGTGGTTCTCCAAAGAGATTTCTGTGGGTTTTTAACTCGTGCTCATAATCTTTCTGTGTGTTTTGGGATTGAAACCAGTTCAATTGTTCTGGGCTGCCAGAACTGATCCCCTTCACCAAAACATTCAAACTTGGAGAATTTAAACAAAACATGTTTAATTTTAATTTTAATTTTAAACCTGTCCTTACTGAAGGTAGCTGGCTTCACTTGAAGCTGCTCATTTGGTCAAAGCAGAGCCCACCCTGCCCAGTGCTGAGTGGGGAGAAAATTATCAGGGTTGGAGATTCATTTTTTCTTTATTTTTTAGCAGAAATAACATAATTTTCCAGGTGAACCACCAATCTCTCCGTGGTGGAGTTAGTCAGCTTAACCTGTGATTTGCCTACTGGAAAGATCCTTGTCTCTTCCTCTGGTCCTGGTCCCTGCTATGGGATCACAGCCCTTCTACACTTGCTCTGGTAGTGTGGAAACAAAGATACTTTTAAAAGAGACATTGGAAAGAAATGGAATCACAGGGATCTTTCCCAGTACCACTTCCCATGTGCATTTAAATGGTGACACTTGGAGAGGTCAGCATGCAGGTGTTGCCTGTTGCAGATGCAAAAACCTGTGAAAACCCTATTCCAAAAATGTGGCAGCTCCACTGTCTCTCCTTTTCTTTCCTTCCCTTGTCCAGCAATATTTCAGCTTCAGAGCTTGACCCTGAGCAGTGCTGGGCACTCAGTACTGTGAGAGGCTTTGGGGCTGCTGATGGGCACATTTCCAACCTCCTGCATCAGGTTTTTCTGTCACAGAGGGTTTTTACAGATACAAATCCATTGATTTCTGTGTTTGGCTGCTGAGTTTCATGTGAGAACCTAATCAAGCCTGAACGTCTTTAACTTTTCTAATGCAGGCAACCTCTCCACAGATGAACTCTGCTCTGAAATATTCATTTTGGTGGCACATCTTAATTGCATTGCAATTATTTCTGAAGTTACTCTGAGTGCTTTGCCTTTGCTGCCTCTACATTTTCCATAGGCTCTTAGAGCATTCTTTAAATCAAATGGTGCTCAGATACCATGGTGATGGTTGACATTATTATGGGTGACCTCTTTCTTTTGGCCTCGGACAGCAATGACTGACAATAGAGAAGAGCATTGGCTGTTTCTGTGTCAGGGTATGTGGGTGTTTTAAAGTCCTCGTGTGAGGTGGTGGGTGCAGATTAAACTGTGCAGTTTAAATCATAAGGCAAGAAGAATAAAAAAGTCATATGTGAAAATGCCATTAAGAGAGGCTCAGCTGATTTCATGACACTGCCATCAGCATCCTTGATAATCGTGAGTTCCAGCTACAGAGAAAATAGATTACACTATTTTTGCAGGGGTGGAATACGGATCTGCTGAGAAAGCAATGTGATTTTCTGCCTTGGCTTTGTGTGTGTATAAGCATGTATGGGTGGGGACGGGTTAGATATTCAAATCTTTTGCCTCTGTAGTGTAAATGTCTTGATTTAGTCTTGTAGGCAAAAAATAGGGTCAGAAATTCAGCCTGCAAACGTGATCTCATAGGGGTGTCTGTCAATTCCGTTTTCAAAATAATATGTGTATGTGTACATACACACATGCAAACGCAGAGAGGTGTTTCCCTTTGGACCCAAAGATTTCATTACAACAGCCCTGGTTAAGCCCAGGAGAAAAAATTGTAAAATGCTGCAGTTTGGATGGATCTATAAACCAAAAACCCTTTATTGAAAACAAAGGAAAAAAAAAACAACTGAGTCAAATTTTTGATGATTTCATTTGACCACGGATAAGAGCTGGAATTTTCAGCCTGAGCCTTAGAGACTTTGAGCGGCAGAGCCACTGCTAAGCTGGCTGCCCAGCAGCCAGTGACACCCCTGCACTGAATGTTTAAACACCCTCAAAAACAGAATGAATTTTTCATCTATCACTTCAGCAAACAATCTGGCTGCTGTGTGCTGAGGGGATGAATAGCCACGCGTGTGGGATCTTAATGGGAAAAGACAAGGGAGCATGAAGTGATGCTTTCCAGAGCGCGTGCGAGGAGCCCACCTCGCTCGCCTTTCACGAGTTAGATGTCAAAAACTGTGTTTTGCAACAGCATGACTTAATAAATTTTCCCTTTGCTGCCTCCTCTGATGATGTCTCCCGAGCCAGCAAAGGGCGTTTTCTCAGCGTGGTTTTAGGCTGGGGGATTTTTGCGGGGGTTTGGGAGCTCACACCTGGTTCAGAGAGGCTGTGGCGGTGTCTGCGGAGCCACTGCTCCCCTGGCTCGCCTTTCCTGGGGTGCTGCAGGCTTTGATAGAGCCCATCATCACACACCTTCTTGTCTGCAAGGCTGTGATGAAGGTGTTCAAAACATGGACCATCTCCAAACTCCCTTCTGTTGCAGAACCACAGGCAAAAGAGAATATTTATATTCTCTTTACAGTCCCCACCCCATTTCTCGCTTCCTTCTAATCTTTATTCTCCATGTTGGTGACTAAGTATCAGCTTGACTTGCTATTTGTAGCACTCCAATTGCTTGTAAAAATAGCAGATTTATTATTTTATTTTTTCCATTTCCTGTTTTATTTTTATGCTGTCATGGTTTTTAAAATTTGTTGCCTATTCCTAGCACACCAAGTATTTAAAGAAAAACTGCTAGACCAATGTGACTCTTCCAATGTGATCTGCTTGCTGCCCTGATTCAAAAATCCTACAACCACACACTGGTCCTTATTGCATGAGAATTTTTATGAGATCAGTTGTAGGAACTAAAATCCAATAAAGGTTCTGATTGCTGATACCACATTAAGAGGTAGGACAAATTGATGGTGATAATAATAATAAAAAGAAGAAGAAGAAGAGACAGTTATTCAGAGGGAAAAGGTAGACTAGGACTAACAGAAAATGAGTTATTTGTGCATGAAATTTTAGCAGAAAGAGACTTAAAAAATTTATGCAAAAAATATTTCAGCTTTGCTTCCCCCCACCTTTGCTCCTCAGGGGTTCAGAGAAAAATGAGACTTTGGCATGAAAAATTTAGAAACTGATATATTGTGAACATTTCTCATTCGAAGTTGACTTTTGGAAAAGACTATTTCCTCTGCAAAGGACCATAAAGGAGAGGTTTTAACCCCTTTAATTTACATGCCATCTTCCACAGAGGCTGATGTGGGGCTGATCCAGCCCTGGGCAGTAGTACCAGCAGTGGCAGTGCTAAAATGCTGCTTCTTCCACTGATGTGCTCGAGTTTTATTCTGTAAAAAAGTTCAAATAAATGATTTTTTAATATTTCTCACTGATTAATATTTCTCACTGCTTCTTGCAAGTTTCTTTTGTTTGCTTTCAGCCACTTTGCTTTGGGGCAGTGTTTGGAATAGTTTTTAAGGTCTAGGGAGCAACTCAGCCTTTTTTAATAAAGCTGGAAAGCTGAGAGTCTCCCCCAGCACCTTTCCAGGAGCTGAAGCCTGGAGAGTATTGTGGGGTGACATTCTGCAAGGAACATCTTGATCATCTTCAGAATGCTTTGGCCTTAACTATACTTTTAGCCACACATACCCAGCTGCAGGATGTTATTTTACAGCTGATTGAAAATTTGACCATGGAGGAGGCAAATAAAAGTGTTTTCATGTGGAATTGACCGTGGCTCTGCTCCTCTCCCTGTAGGAAGTGCAGGTCTGCTCAGAGGAGATGCCTTGTGCTGAAGTCTCCTCTGTGGATGGAATTGTGTAGGAACAGGTTTCCCCCACCAGCAAGGTTGGGCTTTCTAGCAGACAAGGGACCCAGGAAATAGCAAGGCTTCATCTCCACCCAGAGCCTCCCAAGCATTTAACGATATCTCAATTGCTGGGATAAACTTACATGGTGAAACTTCCGAAGGTAACAAGACAAGGACAGCACTGAAACAGCTTCTGTGTTTGCTGCCAATTCCCTGAGAGTTTTGCTTCAGCAAGGACAGCAAAACAACCCCTGTAGATGAAGGTGATGGAGGTGTAGTCTTGGAAAAGTACTTGGATGCAAGGCATGGGATTCAACCCCAACTGATGTAGACAAGAGCTCAGTGCAGTGGGGTCTGACAAAACCCCATGAAGGATTTGCCATCACAAAAATACTGCAGAACTGGGATTTCAGGCCAGTCTCCAGGGTAAAATCAAGTGAGAGAGGTGCAACTGGAAGAAATAAGTTGGTAAAGACGGGGGGTGAGCCCCAGAGAATGTTGGGCTGGAGCATTGCTGGACACCAAAGCAGTGGCAGTGATTCATTTCATCACCAGCAGCCTCTCTGGCTGCTCCTGCTTGTGCCAGTGGCTACAAGGAGCTCCTTGGGGCAGTAAAAGTGAAATGGTACATTAACCATGCAGCATGGAGCTGCTGAAGCAGCTTTTCTTGGGAAAGCTCCCTTTGATGCATATGTTTCTGCCCTCACCATTTTAGTCTCAACGCTTGGGAAACGATTATTGTGTTAAAAGCACACGCTGTAAAAATACACCCGGAAAAAACTCCCAAGCATGAGGCATCACTATCCCCCTTGTAATTTCATTTTTACGGTTTCACAAATATAGGCTGGGAGTCTTTAATTGCAGACAAGGCACTGCAAAGCAAGGAGGGATATCCTTGGAATGTAATAGCTGGCCAGAATTAGGCAAGAGCTCTGCCCCACCCGCAGCACCCTCGGTGATTTCCTACAGTACTCAGTACAGTCGTTGGTATGTGTGGTGCATTAGTTAAGTTAATTACAACAGCACAGAGATTCATTGCAAATTGTTCCTAGTTAAAACTGAAAATTCACTGGAACAAGGAGTGCTAATTATATTCCACTTGTTACTGCTGTGTCTAGTTAATATTCCAACAGCTGCTTTGGCAAGATAATGATGGCTCCAGCAGAAATTACTGAACAAATAGATTTTTAAATCAGTAACAACATATTTACCAGCGGGTTTTTTTCCCTCTTCATACACAAAGTTAAGCCCTGCCAGAGTTGGGCATTCATATTCACTGAAAAGTAGAGATAAAAAAAAATCAACATTGCCATTATTGTGTTAATTTGGCACAATATAAAAAAAAAAAAAAGGCTAAGCAAGAGAATATTATTGATAAATAAATGTTTCTATCTTCTTAGAGGGGTTCAGGGCTGTTTTCAGGGTCACAAAACCCAGTGTAGCTTTTTGGTTGACCATAGTCTGTTAATTGCCCAGCATTGCAAAGGACAGGATTGGGAATGGATCTTGCTCTTCCTCACAGCCTGAGTAAGGAAGTTAAATGATTGTGAGATCTTGTGAGGCAGAGAAACCCTTCCATGAAAGCTGCAGACCCATGCTGTGCTGAAGGCAGGAGCAGCCCAGGCTCCTCGGGCTTGGCTTTGTGGACAAACCTGTAAACCCACATCCCACGCAGCACTGCGAGACTCTCTAAGGCAAAAGCTCCATCTTTCATCCAGCACAGCATCACCTGTGACCTGAAACAAATCATTTCCCTGCCTGACACAGCAGAAAAGGTTTCAAGACTGCTGAATGTTGCCTGCACAGGAGCCCTGAGCCTGTCCCTGTGCTGCAGGACTGGCACTGCACCCACACAGTGATGCACAGCTGCCTTCAGCAGGGCACGAGCACACCACCAGCCAGTTTCTGTGCCTGCTTGTCGCCAACCCAGCTCCTCTCTAAACTTTTTACAGGATTTATCAGCAGGAAAACATGTACCAGCGCCTCCATCCTGTCCTCTGAGCACCTGAGGCCCAGCAAGGTGGAGAGAACCATCTAACCTCACCCTGAGGTGTCACCTAATCCAAGGGGGGCTCAGGTTTTGTCCCTCCTCCCAGCCTGTGCACTCATCTCTGGGCACACCCAGCAGCCTGTGTGTATGAAAAGATGCAGGACATTTTTAATGAGTCGTGAACAAGAAGTTCAGCTGGTTCTGAATGTTTAAAATCAGAGGCAAAACAAACATGCTCGAGTGTCTGGGGTTCTTTTTAATGGATAGCACAGCTTCTGGTTTATTATTACTGCTATTATAGTTTGCAGCTGCAAAATGATCTGAAATTTCAATAGCAGCATGCTCTTCATGCTGCTACAAGAATGTATATACTCTGTTGTATAAATCGACATGCACCTCTCATCCAACCAGGCTGGAGCTCTGGATCACACCATTTTATCATTCATCTCCCAAAAAGGGGATTTAACACCTCAGCTGACAAGGGGGAATGTGTAGCAGTGCTACCACTGGGAGAGCAGCTCCTTTTTGAGGGAGAACGTGCAGCAGGGCTGCCTTTCTGGAATTGCTTCCATTTTCAATTAGTTTTCTTCGGAGAGAGGATTTTCTTCCCACTTAGTCATAACACCAGGATGTGTTAAATAAATTCACTCTGGGTTGTTCCTTGTCTGGCAATATAATTTGTGAATCGAGGTGGGGGGAGAAAAATCTAGTTAGCAGCAATTGAACATACAAAGTGGGGTGACCAGTAACTCTCTGCTGCTGAGCCAACATTGATATATGTCCTATGGTGTCTTAGGGGAGGTTTCTAATTGCAATATGAGTTTTGCATGGTAACCTACGGGGAGAAGGGGAGACGCAATTGCTTATCAGTTTATCATTACAACCTTTTATTAAAGTTGTTTTTAATTAAAATGGAGCAACAAATGTACACTCTTATCCCTATAAGCAATCTTATCTAGTGTGACTGCTGCTATATTAGTGAACTAAATCCTTTTGATTACATTGGATGTGATCTTATGAAGTATGACAGCTTTACATATTAATAATAGGAACTGTCTGAATAGGCTGTCGCATGACCCTCTTCTCTGTGGCTCTCCAGCAGCACAGTGTTAATCTATTTATCTCAGTCCTTTTCCAAGATAAGCTGTCATACTCTCATGAAACTGCAGTTGTCCCTATGTCACTGGTGTGGAATGGAAACACAGAGTCCCAGGACCAAATCTCCAACTCCAGCACTTTGCCCCTTGGTCCCAGGAGCTCCAGCTCAAACCCTCCTTTCTTTAGTGGGGAGCAGGAGGGACCTGTTTTATTCTCCTCACGTCAAACGATCTCCTGGAGTTCCTGCCATCAAATTTCTGCCTGCATGACATGAGCCACTGTTTTTGTTCAGTCCCTTCTGCAGCACCAGGAGGGAGGGAGCTGCTCTTCTGGGTGCTTTAACTGGGCAAAGGGGCTGCTAAAATGGGGTGCAGGTGGCTTTGTGTGCCCAGGTAGCTGCATGCACACAGTTGGGAGGACAAAATGGGAAGGGGGCTTGAAAGAATAGGACCAATGGGGTATAACACATATTCAAATTTACCATTAATAACATGGGGTTTGTTATATAGAGCTACAGTTCTTTAGTGAACTTTAACACTGGCAGATAATGACAGAACAAGGGGGAATGGTTTTAAACTAAAGAAGGAGGGGTTTAGATAAGAAGTTAAGAACAAATTCTTCTCTGTGAGTGTAGCACATGTAGCCCAGGGAAGTTGTGGGTGCCCCCAGAAGTGTTCAAGGTCAGGTTGGAGCAACCCGGTCTAGTGGAAGGTGACCCTGCCTATGGCAAGGAGTTGGAACAAAATGATCTTTACTGTCCCTTCCAAACCAAACCATTCTGAGATTCTATGAACTATTTCTGACTGGCATTGCTCTCACTGAGAAGAAAATGAAGCTCTGTGGCGTGATGAGACTGATGGAAGATGGAGAGGGCTTTGTTTGCTACATCATTTTCTTGCCTGCTTTTCCCCACTCTGAATTAGGATCTCTTTTAGGCCAAGGGACACCAGAGGTGCTCTGCAGCTATAAATCCGTGCAACTCCACAGAGGTGCAGAGCTGAAAGAGCCGTTTGCTGCCACCTCAGCTTTACAGCAAAAAAACTCACATACTGCCCTACTGTTTCCCAGTCAGTGGCCCAGATTCTGCTCCCTGCAGCACCAGTGCAGCCTTCTGGAATTGGTGGAGTTGTCCCAGGCCTGCAGCAGCAAGGGATGGGGATGGGAGCTCCTGCAGGGCCGGCTCTGCCGCTCGTGGGGCGCTCCTCATATCAGCACCTTTCATGACGAGCCAGCAGAATCCCTCCAGAGTCACTGGGGTTTTATGGCAGGCAGAAAAATCAAAGCACTCTCAGTGGGTTAAAATTTAGAGAATCTGGAGGTACAGATGAATGAAAAGGAGGCGTGGGATGTCTGATGAAGCCTTAACTGTTGTGGTGCTCTCAAATCCTAAGTGAGGCTGGAAGTGGTCTCTGGAATGCTGGAGACCAGCACCAAGCCAAAGGGAGCCCAAAGAGGGCTCTTACAGTTCTGTGGCTGTGTCCAAATTGGAGCTTGGATGTCTCTTCCCACTCACAACTCCACATTATTGTATTGCACTGCAGTGTTGTTCCATTAACGCCTTACCTCCATTTCATAGAAGGTTTGGGGGAGGTTGTGTTTTTTTAACCCTTGCAGGCAGTGCTACCTGGCTTTACAATGTCCATTCATTTCTCTGCATTGCTTCTCAGAAGGACAGTTCCTTACTATTTCTACATTAATTCCATTTTGTTATTTCAAATTTCACCTCCTTAACAGGAATGACCTGCCTTAATGATACTTCATTAGCTACAAGCAACTAAAAGAAATAGTTTTATTTCTTTGGAAGTTCCCTGGCCATTCCAATGGTACTTCACACATATTTATATGGCTTTTATGATTCCTTTCAACTGGGCTAGTTCAGGGAACTTGTGGAGGATCTGGAGGATCAGCACTGGTCTTTGTAGGATAAAACAGCTGAGCTGTGAGTTTTCCTTTCTGGGCAAGGCAAAAAGATACTTGAGAAAATGTGCCAGACAGTCCAGAGCAGAAAAAATAAATCTGTTCTCCAGGAAAGCTGGAAACATTAACGCCCAGTGGCTCATCCAGGGCTTGGTGGAGGGATTCAGATGGTGCACTTTGGACACAGTGTTGGTAACTTGCTCACACCAGTGATGCATCTTATAAGTTCCTGAACTCTGGCTTACCTGGGAAGTGTAGCTGCTTAGCCAGTGACCAATATATTCTTTTAGAAAGAATCCAGTTGAGGAAAAGTGGGTGTTAAATAAATAAATAAACAATAAATCTTCTCTACTCTGATCTGAAAATGTATCTCTACCTATGCTAAAAAGCATCAAAATATGAAGGTCATGATAAATAACCAAGCTCAAGTAGATGTTTTTAATACTTGGCTCAAGCTGATCCAGAACTGAGGCTGTTTCCTTCCATGGCACCTCCTGAGCTTTAACAAACAACCACCAGACAATTAATCTAAAAGGGCCTCAGATGCTCCGGCCAAGCCGCTGGTGTGAGTGATGGTTATGGCCCCACATAATACACAAGGATCATAAACAGTTAATCTTCACCAAAAGGGAGAGTGAAATATCGTTTGATATCATTTTTAATAAAGAGAATAAATTAGGCTTTAAATATCATAACGCATCTTTAAACGCTGGTTACAGCTCCTGCACGCGGGGTGAATTAGCAACTGAATGAGCGTGTCAGGGGTTATCTGCTGAATTATTACCTCCCAGTCCACTCTGCATTATGCTGGCCCTTGTGTCCATGAGACCTGGAGAGCTGGCCACCTGCTTATGATGGCTGTGCAGATAACCAGCTTTGTCTGAGAAATTAAAATGGTGGCTTTAATCTTGTCGTTAATTCCTAATTCCACCAGTAACCTCGGTCACGTGAGGGAGGAAGGCATTGTTCTCCCCCGTCCATGTATTTGTGTTTTAGTGTCTGATGATGTCCTATCTCCCTGAGATGGTAAATTTAACTCTTCAGGTCTGGCCTGCAAACATGGTTTATTATCCACCATAAATCCAGCGCAGGGAAACAGAAAAAAGGAAGGGGTTAAAATGGAATTCAGTGCACACGTCCCTTCCCTCTGGCTGTGCATCAGATTGAATTCTAAGAAAGATTGATGGTGGGCTTTAAAATTAATTGCAAGTACAATTGTTATTATTAATACACATGAATATAGATCTAATAAAGCTATGCAAGTCTTAGGAATAACCATGGTAGGAGAGGTAAATCAGATGTAAACGTCTAGTTTGATGCTATTTATACAATAATGCCCACCTTCGTTACAATGCTGCCTTCAGGAGCAAGAAATAATCATTAGAGCCATTGATGCAATGAGGCTGATTTTGTTGGGGTTTTGGGCAGTCCGTGATAAACATCTCCTGGTGTTCCCCACAGCAGCAGCTGTGGGATGTGATGCTATTCCTCCCTGCCCGAGGTTGTGATCTGTGTACTCTGATCTCCCCTACTCCTTTAGGGCCTCCACAGAGTCAGTGAGCAAACTGGCAGTGCTGCTGGAGCCTTGCAGTGCCTCAGTTCCCCTCTTTCCACATCAGAGAGCACTCCATGATCTCACCTTGAAGATCAGAGGCCCACGAGCCACATGCTAATTAATGTACAGCTCACACTCATTTGAAAACGAGCAAGATATTTTCCCCGTTATTTCCAAGCAGAGGGACAAGCTGTGCTTGCAGACAGGCTGGTGCACATCCAGAACATCCCCGTGGGAGCCACTGGTGGCCTGGTTCATTGCTGTGACCATGCAAAAAGTCCAGTGTGGGGCAGAGCCATGGGGTGGCTCAGAAGGGTTCCCAAAGTGCCCGAGCAGCCTGGAGCATCCCACAGTGGGAACAAACACAACCCAGCTGCTGCCAGGACCCAGGCTGGTGCTGCTGCACATCCCCACCCTGTGCTGCTCACACACAGGACAGGGATCCCCACACAGTGCCCGTGACTTTCTCCAAACCCAGCATCCTCCCTTCCTCATCCTCAGGGGAAAAGCCCCTGAGTGAGGAGTGGCTCCTCCATCCTCCCAGTGGAAGTGGCAACTGAAGGGAAATCAGTTCCTGTATTTCTGATTCCTGCTATTTACCTGCCCTATTAATTATAAAACCTAAAGCACATTTCCAGAAATATACACATTTCTCTTTTGAAAAGAATCCTACATTTTGCTCTTCATGGCTAAAAAAGGGGCAGAACTTGAGAAGATCAGGGAAAAAAATAGAACTGGAACAGTTTTCTTTGTCAAGAATTATTTGATCTTTTTATTTTTGAGGGGGAGGGAGGAAATCCTAAACTTTGCATTTCAATGGATTTTTTTATTATTATAAATCCATCTGTGCTCTCACACACACACACAAAAGTCTTTTCTGTTCTGTACGAGGCACAATTTAAGGCATCTTCTAGAAATAAATGGCAGAACAAATGTTATTGTTATTCCCAATATACAGATGTTTATTCTTATCTTTCCCCCCCCCACCTTCCTTTCTTTATTTTTATTACTGTCTTCTTGGTGACATCATAAGTAGGACTTGTCTCTTTATCGTCTTGCAAAGACTTTTGTTTTCTGAGACAGGAGCCTATTATGTCGTCACAAGCTGGAACAGTAGTAATCTCCCCCCTTGCTTGGAAGTCTTCATGGAAGACAATGAAAGAAACCATATTGTTTTCTGCTGGCACTAAATAAAGGAAGCAAGGGAATCTGAAGGGGGAAAAATTACCCGGGAGAGGCAGTCACTCTGGCATTTTGCTTTCTAAATTAATGTTTGGGGTGAAGAGAGAGAGGCTTTCCACGCTTAATAGACAATGAAGGACATCTTAATTGCTAGGTCAGACCCCAGGCTGAGTGGCACGTCAGGTGAGAGGACCTGATCCTGGAGGGAGCTGGGCACGTTTGGGAATGATCTCTCTTCCTTCCCTGGCAGTGGTTTGCCTTCAGCACGAGGGGACTTTTTGTGCTGGAGTTTGTGCTGCCCCAGCTCTTCAGGAACTGTTCCAGTGCTTCCTTGACCTCTCCAGCTGTGCTGCACCTCCCTGCAGCTGGGTGAGTGGGGCTTTCACACATGGGGAGGCTCCTCCTGTTGCTCTTCAAGTCCTTTCCTGAAGCAAGAGAGCTGGCACAACCCTGCCCTTCACTTTTCCCTCAACAGTCCAGGGGAACATTCAAAATACTCAAGAGTTTGCCTGTACCTTTCTCAGGGTGAGAGACACACACTCTGACCAGAATCTAACTTAACTCTTACTACAGGACCTAAACACTCTCTCCAGGTCCTGGGATGCTCTCCTCTTTGGCTTTCCCTGAAGGAATAAGGGAGGGTTCCACCCTTGCCCTGGAAAATGTGCCAGCTCCAAAGGCAATGTCCACTTAAGGTTTATTATCCTACAGAGGAAGTGCATGTGTAGCTATGCTGATGAGTACCTGAGCCTTCTTCTAGCTTCTCTACCTTCTCCTTTCTCCCTCTGGTCAGACAGAGATGGTTTCTTGAGGAAAAAAAAAGGTGATGCAGCAGAAGGAGGGTATTTTGAATAGGCAGGATTTTTTTCTTCCTGTAGGCAAAAAGAACTACTGAAACAAAAGCCATTTTTTTTCTTCTCTTCATCTATATATTGGGAGACAAGCAGCTAATCCCCTTACTTACTGTAACACTGTGCAGCAAAGAAGGCAATATAATAATATCATGAGGGAATTCAGTGTTCTTCATACCCTGCCTGCCTCTCTGGGAGTTGCTGTGTCTACTGTGTTATCCCTTTTTATCTCTTATTTTCAGATATATTGAAGTGCTTGAAAGGAAAGATAATGTATACAAAATAAATGTACATTAAGCTAATACAATGGCACAAGAGTGAGCCTTGTATCCCAGTTATGAAATGAAAGCCAGAGGAAAAAAATTGTATGTATGAGGCCAAAGTTTCTAGGAGAGGCTTTGCTCCAGCTGGAGAGACCTTGTTGTGAGTAGGGCACCAGCTGGGAAGGAGAGAGATCTGTTCTGTTTCTGTTCCTGCCATCGACCTGCTCTATGACCTTACCTCTCTTCTTTGTTTTCTCTTGACAGCTAAAAATATCAGCTCACCTAAAAAGCAGCTTTTGCTTCTTGTTCTTTTGGAGCCTGGCTGGGCTGTTTGCTCTCAAAACTCTCAAGTTCCAGACTTCCCTGAGCAATAATGAAATTTCCTGGCCTCATCAGGTCTGGGGCTTTTGCACTGGGCAAACTGACAGTGCTTGTCATCTCCTCAGTCATAGACAGCAGGGGTTGGAGAACAGCAGCTCAGTGGTGCCAGCACTCTCACTGGCAGCTCTGGTTCAAAAAGGAAACCTGTCCATGGCCTACAACCCCCAAAGCATTGCTTATTTTGTTTTATTTTTAAATCTAAGGCATCACTCATATCTATAGATTGATCTGAAAATATCCTTCCAGGCAGCCCCATCAGCACTGAAATGAATCCCTTTAAGGATAATGATCCCAGAGGAATTTCTAAGGTACTGTGTGATGTAGAACTCCGTCCATGAGCAGAGAAAAGTTTTGCATTGAGGTGAATATTTTCCAGTAAGTTGCTGTGTCTATTCCTGTGTCAAATTTGGTATTCATGAATAGCTCTTAGGGAAAGCAAAGCCTTCCACCTTAGAAAGGTAATCTCTTCTGGACTGGCCTTGGCTCTGTTTCCATCTGATAGCAGATGGAAACCTCAGGACTGGGAGCATGTTGTGTGGCTTGGAGAGAGTCACAGTGCACATTTCTGGCTGGGAAAGATGGCCACAGATGCTTATCCAGAGGCAAAGCTGAGTGGAATGAAGCCTCTCTTTATTCACAAATTGCATTCCTCCTCTCTCCCCCCTCCTCCCCAACAAGTGACATTTTTCATCCTCTTTGTGCCTCCAGCCTGAATTCTGAACATCTTTCTCAAGGAGTTGGCTTCTACTTGCAGCGCTGGGCAGATTTATCCTTTCTGTGGGGCGTCAGTTTGGTTCCTACCCCAGAGCTCAGAAATTCTGCTTCTCCTGGCAATGATATGGCAAAGGCACGATTCCTTGAAATCCAGAAAAAGGCAGGAATCCTTGTGACATTTCAGTAAAGCCCTCCCTGTGATGAGATACGAGAGCAAGACTGTCCTGTTCTGCAATGTCAGAAGCTGGAAAGTTGTCAAAGAACTGGAAAATCCCTCATGAGGAGAAAAAGGCAATCTGAGATCACATAATTTGGTCATGAAGCCCAGGTACATAAAAGCATGGATGGATTTGGCAATCTTTGAGTGGTGTGTTCACCAGGCATCTCCAGAAGGGCAATGTCACAGTCTTGTCCCTCTAGCAGGGAAAGGCCTCATTGCTCCCTATGTGCCCACACATCACAACAAGTGACAGCAGAAATAATCTGAATCACCTTTAAAGCCAGCTCTTTATAGCTGGTGGCACAAATACAAAACTCATTCATTGACTTCTGGGCGTTTTATCATAAAAGAAGTCTGCATCCCCTGTTTAACATGTCATTAACTCTCTGCAATATCCATACAGGTTTTCAGTTTAAAGCTCTTGTTTTTCTAGGTCAGACCTGCAGAAAAGTCCAGCTTCAGAGCTGATGCATTCACACAATAATCTGACTTTTTCAGAGGAATTCCTGGCATCTAACACAATCCTAGTGAAGAGCCCACTGTGTATCCAGCACCCAGGTTGCTGAGTGCTGCTGGAAAGCTGGATCTGCTGATACACCACATTTATTTGAACACCTGGTGGTCTATGACTCCTAATTTTTATAAAGACTCACTGGCATTCCATCAGTATCCTCATGTGTTTTGTCTTTTCAGTTTACTAACCAGGCATCTGTGTCCCCATCCTCTCTCCATCTGTAAAAGCTGCTCCCCAGAGAGCAGTTCTTATAGACAAGAAGGTCCTGGGTGAAAACACTCTGAACTGATATGTGTTGGCCAGACAGAAAGTTAAAAGGCATTTTAGATTGAGGATAGATAGGAGGTGATCTACTGGGCCCTTTGCAGAAAATGTTGTATTTAGGCTGACTGAGGTTTGAGATATATTTGTCTTTTTTGAAGTGGTTCAGTCGCTCATTTCTGTCAACTACCAACTGTGTCCTTAATTCCACTGAATTAGAAAAGATGTTGCTAAGATCAGCTTTTGGTCTGTATCATTAAAGCATTTTTAAAAGCAATTAAATTGCATACTATTGTGCAAAAAGGTGTAGAGCTGAAATCACCCTGTAGTGTTGTCATGGAAGAATGATTAATGAGCACCGTTTCCTTTGCTCTGCCTCTTTAAAGTGCTGCTGACTTTTGAAAGGGTGGGTTTTGGGCTGAAAAAAAAAAAAAAAGATGTTGTGAAGGTCTCAGCACTGGCAGTGGCATTAGCATCTTGTTAAATTGCCAATAACATTTCAACCAGGCTTTTCTTTTGATTTGTTTCTGGTCAGCAGAGAGCTGAGTGTGAGGTGCAAGGTTTAGGGGCTGCCTGTTAGGCAGTGGAGGTGTGGGACATGTGGGTCACTGTGCTGCAAATCCCATCTCAGGGAGATGTCACCTCACTCTCTTGCAGCAGATATTGCTCATGTCACACTGAGGTCACCATGAGGATGACATGAGAGTAAGATCAGAATCACTGCTTTGCAGATCTTGTGCCTCTTTTCTCCTCAGATACAGAATTTGTTAGTTAAATTTAGCTCGTATGAGCAAACTCCACATTAATATATTGATGAAGATAAATTAAAGCACAGATCAAGGAGGCCACGATCTCCCAGCCTCATTTAAAACTTGCTGCCTTGACTTCTCCAGTTTTACCTTAGAACCCAAAACTCGCTTTCCTTGCAAGTTCCAAATCCCACCTTCATATTCCAATCAGTGGCTAAGCCCAGATCTGAGCTCAAATAAATAATTTCTTGTTCTTGTAGTTTTGATCCAGTGGAGACTGTGACATTTAACTTTTCTTTATGGTAACTAAGGAGACTCCCACAAGCTGATGTCCTACCAACTGCCTTTTGTGCTCACACAGTGACAGCCTTGGCTCCGGGAGAGGAACATTCCACCCTCAGTTCCAGCTCCAGAGCCAGCCTGGGTGGCTTTCAGGGCAGTGAGTGGTTTCCAGATGCGTCTGTTCTAATCTGAACGCTCAGTAGGGACTGACATTTGGTTTCAAATTGGGCATCTGTGGAAAGGAAGAGCAGAAAATTCATTGCCCAGATCCAGCTCTGGAGTGGAGTTGCAACCTCATGTCTCAGCTCGATCTGCCAGGAAACAGAGGAAACAGAGGAAACAGAGGAAGCAGAGGAAACAGAGGTGTTTTTCTACTCCTGCTTTTTTTCAGAAAGCCAATTTGTGGGTAAATTATGTGCTGGGATCAAGACATAACCCTTGGCTACTGTTTCAGACATTTATCCTCTCCCAGATCAAGTGATGCTCCTTGAGGACATTCACTTTCCCCAGCTGTCTATTACAAGCCTTGAAGGCTGGAGCAATGGGATGTGCACTCCCTAATCCACTCGGGGCAGAATCAGCCAGGTTAGTTTAGACAGCCAGGGACTGCAGGCAGGAGATGGATGACCACGTGGAACTGATTAGGGAGCGCTCACACACTCCTGGCTGGTGGCAGGAAGGAAGGAAGGAAAAGCTGGAGGCTGGGAAAGCCTTCAATCAGTTTTGCAGCGTACAGAGAAATATCTTTCCTTAACTTGCACTTTCAGCTACTTTGGAAATCTTCCTTGAGGACAGTGTAGAGTCTGGTGCTAACCACGGTCCCTGCAGTAGCCAAAGAATGGGGCAAAGGAGGCTTTCCAGGAAAATTCCTGGCAGCAAGAGCTTCTCCAAATCATTTTACCTTCTTTCCATTTTGATATCATTCTTGAAATTCAAGATGATATCTCAAAGATGGTCTCTGAACTGGGAAGGAAGATGAGATTTTTTTTGTACAGGAAGCATGGAAAGGACTCTCAGGAGGATGATATCAGGGTTTAAAGTGGGGTTAATGACAGGTATCCTGCTGTGGGTGGCGGAGGCCAAGAAAAGTTATTTATGAGAGAGTAAGGACAGGCAAAATATCTAATTATTGGTAAAAGATCAAAGGAAAAAAAAAAACTTAAAAAGTAAAATCTGTGTCTGGGAATGATATATGCACCTGTGGATGAAGGCTGGCCTCCAGAGGTAAATGTGCAGAGAGCTGATGGGGGTAATCAAAACCTGGGGGGAGATATCAAAAAAGATGGAGGAAAGCACTGCCTGTTAATGGTGGAGATTTATGGATCTGTTATGACCCACACTGACCTCATGAACCACCTTCCTCTCTCCCCAGCATCTCCTTTGCCCTTCCCCTGGATGTCTTTTCATTATTAAAGATTCATGTTTGTCTCCTGAGTTTCCTAGATGGGAACACAGTGACAATCAGTGCCATCACTCTTTGGGACACTGAGGACCTTGGCTGAAGGACTGAACAATGAGCAGAGGAGATCAGAGCCTGTCCTTGGTCCAGGTCCAGCCATCCCTGCAATCCCAGACACACACACAGCCCTTGAGCAGATCTGCCCTGGATTTCCTTGGGCCCTCAGGAAGATAAAAACCTGAAACACATCCCAGTGTGGGAGAGGAGGATTTTGTGGGGCTGTGGAGGGAAGGCAGCCCAGGAGCTGTTATCCCCTACCCACCTCTCCATTTGAGGGTGCCTTTCCCAAATGTCAGGGTGCTTGACAGCCCTGAAGAATAGGGGGCAGAGGAGGTGTTTCCTGTCAGAAAAAATGGGAGAAGAGAAAATATGAGAAGGAGTAGGAGGAAGGTGGGAATAAGGAGGTGCCAAAGATCTCCCAGAGTCCCAGGAAAGTACAGCAGAAAACTCTCCTCCAGCTCCTTCCCTTCAGGCAGGTGAAATATGGGGAATCTCCTATTACAACACATGGTTTTGAATTGCCTGTTGAGTAAATTGTGGTTTTCCATCCCCGTTACTCTACTGGTAGCTATCACTCATAACACAAATATACAAAATAAATTAATTAAAAAAAAAAAAAGCAACCAAACCTTGTAATGATTTTTCCCTGCTTAAGTTTTCAATTACATCAGCTATCTCATACTCATTAGAAAGACATGAGCCCATATTCATTAAATGCAAAACTAACTTTCCAACAGCAAAAAGGCTTGGGTGAAGAGGGTAATGATTTAATTTTCTTCATTTCAGAGAATTACATCTCTTATCCTGGGGCAATACGTCTGTAAATGCAGACTAAGTGCTGTTTCAGACTCAGTTTAAATTCCTAATTTGGTGGAGCTGCTTGGTAGGAAAACCTGAGGAAGGTCCAGGCACCTATTTTGTCTTTTACATTCTACCAAAGCAGTCTAAATGTTAACATTTTGGAGGATCCCAGAAAATATTCTCAAAAGCAACCATCTTCAGAAGTGTGTTTGTCTACATTCTTCTGTATTTATCCCTACCTGATGTGTTTATAGAAACACTCCTCTGCCTGAAAATTCATACAGGTGTCTCCTGCAGCATTCAAAACTTGTGGCATGTAGTTGCTGTTAAAGATATTCAAGAACTTTCAAAAATCCCAGTATGTGCCATGCATCCTCGGGTTCCCAGACACTTTTTAAATTGCAGTAAACCTCCATTTTTGAGTGTGTAGAAGTGGTTAGTCCCTGTCTGTTGGATAGAAAAGGACTTCAGTTACAAGAAAAACTTCTAAAACTGTAATAAGGCTTTCTTGAATTTGCTTGAACTTGCCTAAGTACATCAGATATTTCATTCTTTTGGGGTTTTTTTCAGTGTAAATTGCATCTAGATTCGTGAGACTTAAAAAAAAATCTCATGTTGGATGCAAAATGTAACAGTGAATTTCAGATATGTATCTACCTTTATGGAAAAACAGTAATTTAAACCAAGACATCATTAGCTGTGTACTTGGGTGTTTTTCCAGTATTTGTTTGCAAATGTGTGCTGCAGCTTCATTTCATCTCACTGTGAAGCATCTCAGCTGGAGCAAACGAGGGGGTTTCAGTCCCAGAGCAGTTGCAGTGACCGTGGTGAAAGTGCTCATCCAGTGCACCAAGGAGAAATGTTAAAAAAACCTCCTAATTTTGCCTTTGACAAATCTTGCCTCAAGTCTTAAGAATGAATCTCTCTCTACTGAATGTCAGCAGAGCGAAGTCTCTTAGACTTGACTTGGGAAATGACTTAAAAAAACCAAAACAAAAATCCTAGAAATGCACATCTCTGACACCTCAGATGTTTTAGAAAACTAATTTGTTGTTTGACTAAAGAAAAAATGTTAATTGGTAACAAATGCACTTCGTTGTGTACATCACTTTTTATCATTGTGGATATTCAAAGAGCAGTAAAATATTTCTTGGCCCATTGCCCTCACCTGCTCAGCTCATGCATTATAGTCACATAGGAGGACTGAACACTTGCATTCCCAGAAAATGTGTTTTTAACTGTAACCACTGATAAAAGGGATGCAGGAAACACAAAATGTGGGCCGTGCCCCAGACTCACAGCATTTATGACCTACACAAAGTCTGTGCCTCTCCTGTGCCTAGCCATGAGTTATTTTTGGTGTTTATTCGTTAAATGTCTTTGGTGGAGGTGTCTTTGATAAGCTGAGACCAGAGGAGACAGATTTGTTGTTTAATGGATAACCCTGTTTTCTAGCAGCACTTACACCCATACACAGCTTTGACACTTTGTGTGGAAACTGTGCTGAAAACGTTCCCAGTTTATAAAAGGTCTCTGAACCAGTCCTGGACAAACCTCTGTGCCTTGGCTCAGCTGTGTGCAGTCCCTCATGACCCCCCTGATCTAAAACTCTTGCCCATTTGTGCATCCTCAGAGTTAAAACATTTCTATTTGCCTATTGCTTGCTATAGGTGATCAAGTTACTGAGAAAACTCAGAATTTCCAAAACTCTCGATGGTTTTGGACATATTTTCATCTATTTCTTCAAATATGTGCATGACTTCTAAGAAATAAATCACAACATTCACTGATTTTTATGTACTGAATCAAATTATGAGTCAAAATGAAAAGTTTTAATGGAAATGTCACCATTGTTTCAGAGAGAAAAATGTGGCCAATACCAAAAAAATCCACATTGAAAACCCACTTGTGTTCAAACAAAATCTTTCCTTAGAAAAGCTCCTCAGATCAGGTTCTTCCCACCTGGCTTTCCCTTGTAGCTCTGCATTTTTTTCCCCCACTCCCTGTCCAAAGTAATGAAACAGCTGCATTTTTATCAACTGCTCTTTCCACCCCAGAGACAAACTGGAGAGAGAAGCAATTTTTATGTACAGTGCCACAGACAAAGCCCTGCTGCAGCATCAGATGGGGGGGCACCACTGAAATGTGATCTCAGGACAACAGCTCAGGCTGTATTTTAACATCTCTATATTGCAGTAACATTCCAAACAATATCTAAGTGCAGATATTACTTTCAAGCTAAGGTTTGGGTTTTTTTGGGTTTTTTTTTCATGTCTCAAAGTTTTCTGCTCTGTTTAATAAAGGAGCAGCCTTGGGTTTCTCACATCCCTTTTGCTGGTGGTGGCTACAGGGCTCTGCAGGCAGAGCCAGAGAGGGAGCAAAATGTTCTGAGCAGCGGCTCAAAGGAGATGTGAGTTTTCTACTCAAATCTGGGTCCATGTTAATGCATAAAGATCAGCTCCAGTTCCAAAATAGCTGCACAGGGCTTTGTGAATGCCAGCAAGCACCGGCTGTGAAGTCAGAGCCCAGCATGGACTGGGCCAGGGAGGGGCACGAGGACCATTTGTTCAATTGGCCTTTTTCTTATTTAGCCATAAAGATCAAATACCTTCATTCCACTCTAAGCTTATCACAGGGCAAACCAAGCTGGGTAACCACAGTAAGGTTTGCTTCACTTTGATGAAACCTCGGCAAACAAGAGAATTAAAATCCTGTCCACATCCCAAGCGTGTGCCCCAGCCTCCATCCTTCAATGCCATTAAACCTGCAAATCATGGGCTAAACCAGGCAGGTTCTGTGCAGAGATGATCTCTTCAAAGCAGACCAGGACATCCTTCAAGGAGCAGCACTTGATATGATTTCCTAAATGAATATGTTGAGGTTGTTTTTCGGCAGGATTGTGTTCAGTTTTGGAGGTGAGAGTCTGACTTTCAGCAAAGCGTCCAGGTTTGATTCTCTGGAGGGAGTCAGGGCTTTGCCCAGTGGAGGATGCTGTCATATGTGGGGATTAGGATGAAAGATTTCCTGAAGGGCAGAAAAATACCTCAGAGCTCACCTCCCTGCTCTGTCACAGCTTTCCTAAGCTGAGCCTCCTCCTCAGCTTGCCTGTGGAGATCCAGAGCACAGCTCTCTCTTGGTGTACTGGAAAACACCACCCTGAAAGGCTTTGGTAGAGGAACCACAAGTGAATTTTTAGGCTGTCTGCTTCTCACAACAAAATTAAAATACTGAGGGTAACAGACCAAAGACCACCTAAAATTCTGCCAAAGAGCCACCTCCAGAATGGTGGGAGTTCAGGGAAGTGGGTTTTGTGGAAATTGTGTAAAGGGTGAATCACACTCACCCTCCCCAGGAGAAGACACCAGTGTGGGTCTGGATGACAGCAGCAGTCACAGCCTCAAGCCCCTGCCCTCAGCTCATGGTGACAGACACAGGGCCATCCTGTCCTCTCTTCTAAAGAGAGCACCACTTTCCCTTCCCAAACACAAACTGGTTCTCCAAGACCTCCCCCTTTCATTCCTGCAGCCTTACATGACTCTGAGCATTAAAGTTTCACAGCTCCCCCAAACATCTCCTGATTTCTGCAGCAAAAGACCCAGGCCTTTCAGGATGGGAGGGATGGAGGGAGGACCACCAGGCACAATTCAAATATAATTTCCAGCCCCTTGCTGGCAGTATCCCATGACTTCCACTTCACAGCAGCCTTGACACAACCTTGGAGGAGAACTGAGGGAGAAACCCCAAGGCAGCCCACGGTCACTGGGGAGAGGGAAGGGTGGAGAGGAGGATGGTGGATGCAGCCTCCCAGCTCCATGCTCTGCCTCTCCCTGCTGGAGCTGTTCAGCCTGGGTTTGAGAAATGGAATGGTGCTGGAAAGGCAGGGAAGCAGCAACTGTAATTTCTTTAAAAGTTGTTTCCTGTGATTCAGGGTGGTCCCTTGTCATTTATTGTAGCCTAAAGTATGAAGTGAATTTTGGCACACAAGCCTGTGACTAGAGGATGGGATATTTCTCCTTTTTAGAAACCAATCCTTATGTCTGCAGTAGCAGCTTTTTCTCTGTGTGCCAGTTGTAAATCTTGGTGGGAGCAGTGCAAGTTGGAAAAGAGCAGCAGCAAGTCCATTCTGTGCTGCATTGTTGGAATCAAGCTCATATTTCAATTGTGCTTATTTTGGATTATTGCTGTTCAATAGAGCAGGGGAGAGGCAGGATTTGCAGGGAAATCCTGCAGGACCAGCTTCCAAACGACCACCAAAGTCTGAACCGTGCTGGCTAATTCCAGGTAGCTTCATCTCCTTCACCAAGATGACTCACGAGCAAACCCCACAATAGCACCTGAGATATTTAATAATATAAATTATAAGTCCTGGATTTTGCAACTGACAGCAAACAGGAAAGCTGCCATCTGACTCTGGAAACCCAAAGGGTATCCCCAGATGTCAGCTGGACCCTGCAGAGCTACATTTGCCAGCAGCCGCAGGGTATCCCGAATTAATGCTGTGACACAAACACAGGAGCTATGTGAACATGTTGCATTGTCACATCGGGCTAGTTTTGCAGAAACATCTTTCTTTCAGACTCACCCAAAGTCTCAGCACTCTACGTGATTTTGAGTACAATGATTTTTTTTTTTTTCCTGTCAAAAATAAACTTTGCTCTCGAAATAATTAGCACATCATCCGTTGGAAGTAAGCCTCGTCTGGAGTGAAAGAATGGAGCTATGTGGGTTATTTTTAAATAGCACAACAATATATGCTAGAGAAAAAAAAAATCTTGAATTATTTACATTATTTACACCATTCTTCTGAACAGAATCTTCAAAAACCTGTTTCTAAAAAATGGCATTATTAATTGAGGGGGTTTTTTTGAAGAGGATTTTTGAAGTTTTTGGAAGGATGGTTAAATACTGAAAATGACCTCAAAACAGAATTATTTGTCATTTGACTGGGTTTCAGATCATGTGCAGAGTTTGGCCCATGCAAGTGCCTTCCTGGGGTGGTGAGCTTCTCCTCACGAGAGCAGATCCAGGGCAGTCAGACTTCAATAATGTGGGGACTCAACCATCTGTCCCCAAACAAATCAACTTATCCCTGATCCCCAGCCCTCCCTGGGTGTCCTTTACTCCTGTGAGGATCCCAAACATGCACATAGGGCAGGGCAGACCCATGGAAGCTGGGTGAGGGACAATGCTGAACCCCACAGGGCTGACACCCATCAGCAGGGTCTGAAGGATTCAGCACGAGGCTTTCTGGTGGAAACAATAATTTCAAAGCTCAGACCTCATCCTCTTGGTTTACAAACCCCAAATCCCCTCTGTATGCCCTGGATGAAGGTTGGCTTTGGGGGGCACCTCCACTTCTCTGAGGAGGGAAGGACAGGGAGTGCAGGGAGAGCTCAGGGCCGAGCTCTGCCAGAGCCTGACCCTTTGTTTCGGCGGTGTCTCTGTTGGTGACAGATGGTGATGCTGTCCTGGTGAATTTGTTACCTTCTCGATGACATGCAATATGTCTGCATCCTGACAGTGAGAGGAGAGACTCCAGCTGTCCCTCCAGTAATTGACAGCAAGGAGCTGTTTTCACTTTTGACAGAGCTAAGAAGCATTAGCATCATATTGGCTACTAGGAGGGGTTTTATTATTATGTTTATCATCTGAGGAAAGTCATTGTGATGTGGGACTGGGTGGGTTGTTGATTTTTTTTTTTTTTTACTACTTTGCTCCTGCAGCCGCCAGCTCCTCACATTGCAAACTGTCACATGCTCCAGCAGAAAAGAAAGGGCAGGAAATCTGGGCCCCGGCCACCTCGTCCCCAAACAAGCCCCACTTCTCTCATGCTGATGGAAATGACAAAATCCCACCTTCTTTCTTCTGAAGCAGTGGGGGAGGCAGGAGGGGAAGGATTGTTTTGAGGTAATGCAAGTGCAGAAAATGAAGCAAGAGGTCCTGTCTTGCTTCTTGCACGCCTGGTGCCTGCTGAAGTCACTGTTCACTGGCGGAGTTTGGGTCACACCCTCTGCTCTTTGGAAAAGAGAAATAACCTTGTTTTTCCGTGGGTTTTAGGCTTTGCTGGCTGGCATTCTGGATGATTTATGTCCAGTTTGTATCCCTTTCACTCTTCCTAGCTCCCACACTTACCCCTCACTAGCAATAAAGGGCACCTCTCCCATCCCCTCATGGACTCTGCTGCAGTCTTCACTCTATAATCAGTCCTTAATAAGATTGGGCCAGTAAAATCAACTCCGAGCACATAAGTCACACAGACATACTCACGACAAAGATTCCTCCCTAAATTAGATTCGAGCTGACCTAAAACAAAGGTTGGGTCTCACTGCAGATCCAGCAACAGCAAAGCTACTGAGACAAGCAGTCACTTGAGGAAGAGCTGGGTATTTCCCTTTGGTCCTAACAGTTGTAGTTCCCTGGCTGAAAACCACACATTGCCACACTCCTGAAATTGTATCAGAGGAAATAATGGCTGGTCACTGGTGCAAGTGAATTTATTCAGAATTTATTCAGAATATTAACACAATCCTATCTATTGTCCCTTTCTTTTGTCCTAGACAGAGACAAGGGTCTACAAACGATTTTGGGCCACTCTTATGTCCCATGGGTTTGTGTAGCACAGACAGGCAAGGGACACTGATCCTGTACCAGAGGGTGTTGATATCAGACACGGATGTTTCATACCGGATTAATGAAAATCTAAGCATGAGAAAGCAAATACAGCCCAGCAAATCTCAAAAGGAGGGTTCCACCTGACAGGACAACCAGCCCTGCTCTGCTTCTGTATTTTCTGGCCTGTGGAGTGCAATGTAAGCACAGACAGGCTCCTGGGACAGGTGAAGGAGAGTCACAGATGCAAGAACCCAAACTTCAGCAATTTATGGCCACAGACCATTTGTTCAGTTCTTGTCTCAAACTATTTCAAGACTGGGCATGATATGTAAATATTATAGTGCCACTATTTTCACCATATAGGGAATTTTTTAAACCTCCTGTTGATTTCTGAAGAAAAGATGGTATGGGGGAGAAAAAAAAAAACACCAAACAAACAAAAAAAAAACAACCCCAAAAACAGAACACAGGTTTTGTCATATTTATAAAAAGTCCTTCAAAATGTATGGAGATACAGTTCTGAATATTTCTGTGAAACAAGATCATACCCACAACCAGATCCTCTGTGAAAACAAATCTACAAAGTGAAAAAAAGCCAGAAGTATTTGTCAGCTCTGGTTTATTATCAATCCAGGCATTTTAACAATGGCTACTACAATATTTTGCCAGTTTCTGCAAATGAGGATTGATTTTTAAGTCTCATTGAATACCTTTGTTGAAAGGTCCTTTCCCCAGACTGCTTTAAATATGCAAGCATAGCACTCTGCTGCGAGGCTGTTTGTGCTGACTAAATTTGGAATTTATCGATCTCAAAGCATGGCACTGACCTCAGAAATTAGCTGGCTGGGGAGCAGCATCAAACTCCTAAACTGGGATTGGTGTTGACACGAGTGCGTGACAAAACCCAAGCCAAGCCAGAGATGAGCAAAAAGCCCAATTGCTGGTCCTGGTCTGGGGCCAAAAGCTTGACTCATGCCTTGGACCAGAGTTTGGAGGACGGTGAGATTTCCTGCCTGGCCTCTTCATTCAGTAATTCCTGAGATCCAGTAAAAGAAATGCACACGCCCCTGTCTGTGCATGGAGAGGAGGATGAGTGCTGCCGTGCTTTTGGGCTGAGGGGCTGGAATCGGGATCTGCCCAGGGATGCAGAGCCCCTGGAACACCCACTGCATTTAGGAGAGCAGTAGATGCTTTAGGAGTGAAGTGGATGGGTGTCATGCTGTCTGTTATGATGGTATTGAATTATTTCCTGTTTCTTTCAATACTGTGCTATGCACTGCACCATCCAGGTTCCAGTTGAGAAAGAGAGTGAGGGACAGGGAGCAAAGGGGGGAATCCGCAGCATAAACCAGTATTTGTCAGAAATGGGAGTAATTGCTGCTCTTTGCTGTGATTTATTGAGGTAACAAAGGTTAATAACAATGCCACTCAGTCAGTTTATTCTATTCATTTTCATGTCATTACAACGTATCAGGCACGGTGCATGTTGCAGCTGGGGTAAGGACCGAGTCTCTCCCAGAGATGCTCCTGTCTCCCTTCTGACCACCAAAATCCCTCTCTGGGGTGGGCTGGGGGCTTGGAGACAGGATGGATCATGTCCATGCAGGGTGGGCATCACAGGTATCAAAGGATCCCTCACTCTTTGCATCCCTGAGGTCTGAAATTTCAGACAGATTAGAAGAGGAGTCAGCACGAGTAGAAGTTAACCCAGGGCCAAGTTATGCGAGCAGTGCTTTGCTGGGAGCACGCAGGACTGGGGGCAAGGGTGGGCAGGGACAGGGTGGGAGGCAGCCTGCAGCAGCAGATATCCCCACAGGATGCCTGAGGGATGGACAGGGTGATGCTGCTGTGGGAAGAGCGGGCAGCGCAAAGGAGCCGTCTGTCATGCAAATGGAGAGGCAAGAGGAGCGCTCCTGAGCGAGATCCTGGTGGCTCCGTGGGAGTGGGGAAGGCTTTGTAGAGGGATAGCAGCCTGCAAGGGGAGGAGGAGGAGGGGCAGGAAGGGGAGCAGAGCAGGTTGGGATGACTTTGTTGTTCTGTTCAGGACTTGGCAAAAACCAGAGATGGCAACTGAGAATTCTGGAGGTGAAGGAGGCTGGCATTTCAAATTAAAGAGGTTCATTGTTGATGAGGCTGCTGCAACCCAAACCCTCACCTGGTTGCCCCCACCCACATGAATTTGTATTTATGGTGTAGGGATCTAAAACATGTTCCATGCTGAGCCCTCATTTATCAGTAGCTTTCACTGAAATCTCCGGACTCCCATGATCTTTTACTGCAAAGAATTATTTCAGCTGATCTCAGTATCTTCTTTGGGCTTGTGGAAGTCATCAAGGCTTGGAAATCTAATGGCAGTGGGATTCCCTGCTCTTCAGGAGTCAGGGGCTGCTGCTGAGTTTTGTGCAAAGTACTTCAGCAGCTACAGAGGCCCAGAGTTTCCAGAGTGGCTCAACAACCACAGCCCCTGCAAGCTGAAGCTTTCCCACAAACCACTCAGTTCTGCAAGAAATCCATCAGATCCTTTCCCCCAATCCTGAGTATCAGTGTCCACATGTGGTCCATCTGCACACACAACCTGATAACCACACACAGATCTCCTCTGCTGGGCTTAGCCCAGATCCATCCTTCACTTAACCTGCACCCAAACACCTCCAACCTTCCAACCCCCGCGGCTCCGAGCCCCGACACGGACGGTGTGCTCTTTGTGTGAGAGAGGGTTAAAGAAAACCCAACATCTTGCTGCAGATCATCCCTCCCTTCCACCCACTTTGGCGCTGGCAATCTCACTCTGTTCTTTCATCCAAGTGGGCATCAGCACCAGCCCCATATTCATGAGTGTCAAGAGGTGTTGATGCATACGGCAGTCGGCTGCTTTTGCCCACCCCGGAGACTCAAATGCCTCGCACCTCCACTCGGCTGCTGGGACTTGGCTGCCTTTCAGGTTTTAATTTTTAGAAGGACTTTGAAATTTTTCCAGCTTTCTCTCTCTCTCTCTCTCTCTCTCTGCTGTTTTTCACTGCTTGCTCAGGGAGGTACCTGGGCTGTTTTGTTCTCAGAAATGCATTGGTGAATTAGCAGTCTCGAGCTGTGGCAAACGCTGCTTTTTTACATTCTGACCAAGCTCAGCTCCTGTTCTAAGGTTTGAGATGGGCAGCAAAGGACAGCAATGCTTCAAAGTGCTACTAAATTGTCCATCTAAATGCTCCTGCTACCATTTAGGGGAAAGGAAGTGGGGAGAGTTGGATGGAAAATGGCAGAGAGAAACCTTCACCCACCCTGGTCAAAATCCCGATGCTGATGGTGGAGCAGACAGCTCACATGTCAGCCTAAACCCCAGCTGTTCCAAAGAGGTGTTTTCACTCAGAAATCTGCCTGCTGCAAGGTTCCAGAAGGGTCCTATGGCAGCTTTTGGTATTGAAAGGCTTTTTTGTGTGGGTGAAAATTTCTTCCAAATTTTTTTGAATACTTTGCAAGTCCTTGAGTATTTTCTTGATGTCTTCCAACCCTTTGGGGACAGGCCATCAGGGTGCATGGTTGGTGATATCTCACTCATGTCAGGATCCCATGGAGGAGAACTGGATCTGCCTGGCTTGGGTCTGAGGGCAGAGGTGAGAGCTGTATGGAGACCCAGAATTCAGCCAGGAAGAGTTTGGCCTATAACCCAGCAAAGAGATCTGTGCTTTTACAGGTATCTCAGCTAGCTCATTTAAATCCTCATCTGTAGGGTTTTGCTTCTTTGAGGTACTGGCAGCATTTTTATGACTGGATCCAAAGTTGTCTTGAGTATCAAGGTTTTAGCTCTTCTCATTGAAATAGAAGTCTCTCAGCAGTTTTCAAACACATGGGGTTGTGAAAGGCTGGGGCACAGTCCAGGGTTTGCAGCATTAATCCATGAGGTGCTAGCACCAGACATCTCCAGAAAGGATGGCAGAAATCAGCTCACAAATGTCTCAGTCCCAACAGCCCAAAGCAGAACCATGAACTTGTGCTGCTGCAGGGTCCCAACCTGTGCTGACACCATCAGGCTTACACAGTGTCACTAAACCAGCCTGTGACATGCAGGTGGGATTCAGCTGCCTGAACATCATTATCTCCAGCTTCAGGACTCAGGAGTGGACTCAGGGCTCCTGGGCCACATCTGCCAGTCCCTCAGGATGACTTGGTTACACTACAGAGTCTAAAACAGCCCTAAACCTTCATGTCTGGAAAATTGAATGCAGGTGAAGGAGCATGGAGAATCATGGCACAGCAGGGACAGGTGTTGAGAAGAAGTCTCTTGGGGCTGGAGCATGCTGCTAATTTTGCTTTGGTGTGGTCTTTTCCTTGGTTTTGGTCTTTTCCAACATTGCTTTGGGATCTCTGTGTGTCTGTTTCCTTTCTGCACTGCTGTGATATGTTTTCCTTCAGACATCTTCAATTTCTCCAGAAAAAGGAGAAATCCTTTAACTTTAACCTCATGGCAGCTCTCAGCCTCTAAAACACATCGAAGTACAGAATCTCTCTGTCCCCTGCAGATCCTGCAGCCCTTGTGTTTGAGGAAGCCTTTGGGCTGGAGCAGGATGAGTCCTGCTGACCCAAGCTCAGCCCAGGAATAGCTGAGTTCCCCCTGGCCCTCCCCCATCTTGTAACATCAAGGTCTTTCTTCTCTGTAGCAAGGTTAGCCTCTATATGTCTTAACCATATGCCCCAAGTGGGGAATTCATTAGCATTCATTATGCATTCATAGGAAACAAACGGGCAGAGGAGTGGGAGGCATTGCAATTCCTCTCAGCTGCTCCTTCACACCCGGCAGGGAAGGAGGGGCAGGGGCGCCCAGCAGCCTGCTCCTGCCACAGCCACTGACCACCCTGACACTGCTGACCAGCTTTGCACACCCAACCTGACACCACTGACCACTCTGACACACTGACCAGCTTTGCACCACTGACCACCCTGGCACACTAACCATCCTGGCACATTGACCACCCTGTCACACTGACCACTCCTGCACCACTGACCACCTTGACACTGCTGACCANCACCCTGACACCCCGACCAGCCTTGCACCACTGACCACCCTGGCACACTGACCACCCCTGTACCACTGACCACCCTGGCACACTGACCACCTTGGCAGCACTGACCACCTTCATACACCCATCCTTGCACCACTGACCAGTTTTGCACTGCTGACCACCCTGGCACACCCACCCTCACAGCACTGACCACTCTTGCATCACTGACCGTCCTTGAACCTCTGACCCCCCTCACACCACTGACCACCCTCACACCACTGAGCACCCTTGCACTCCTGACCACCCTTGCCCCACTGAGCACCCTTGCACGTCCACCTTTGCACACACTTCTCCCACCAGCAGCTGATTTCCAGGTTCCAGCTGACAAGCCCCATCCGCCTGCGTGAGTTCCCTGTCGGTTCATTTAACTCTACAACATAAGCTGATTATGGAGGGAAATGGCTGAAGCATAAATCTGGCTTCCTTTTTCTTTTTTTTTTTCCCCCCCCTCCCTTTTTTTTCCCCCTTGGTGGTATCACCTCTCTCCCCTCCCCTGCTTCACTTCCATTTGTTCCCCATGCAGGAAAGCCAAGGCAGACGGATGCAGGCCCTGCCATCCCCCAGGTTCCAAGGCATCCCTGCATGGGGGAGAGAAAAGGAAATCTTGATGGTTTTAAACAGTAGCAAACATTTTTCAGTGTTTCAGAGACACAGAGCAGAGAGTCAGCTCAATCCTTAACTGTAATTGATATCTGGGTGGGAGTTTTGGTCAGAATAAAGCCAAGCACACACATTGTCACAGGGTGATGTCCCAGGACACGGTGACACAGGGACTGTCACCCAACTCCTGGTCCTCACCAGTGCAAAGACACCCTTGCCTCACAGTCACCAGTGCTATAGCAATAGCAGTTGTGGGTTATTTTTTATTTTATCCCTTTTCTTCACTTACAAATAATCAAAATCTTTCTGGCTACTTGTGAGAGCATGTCTTAAAGACACAGGGAATGGGTAGGAGAGTGGTGAAATGAGCTCTGCTTCATGTCTAAGGAGCTTGAGGATTCAATCCAGCATTTCTCTGGCAAGTCTCCCTTAAATGTGGTGAGGAACATCCACCCAAAACAGGAGAAACTGTCCAGAGGGAGGGGTGGCTTCTAAAAAGCTCCTACAGAGGAACACAAAGTGCTCTGTCTCTGTCCATGGTCTCCCAGCCTGCTTAGGAAGAGGATTTTGAACCTGTCTGTGTTTTGACTTGTGCTTTCAGAGTGATCTAGACCTGTTTCAGTCTCCTCTGACAAAGCTCAGCCCCTGGAGCAGGCAAACACTGCTACTGCTGTCGCCTGCTACTCTGACAATAATTTTTTTCAGTAAATCCACTGAGCAAATCTAGAAACGATGGGAAAAATTTATAAATCTCACCCGAAGTGTTCAGAAATAAATTTTCTGGTGACTTTGGTACCTGAGCAAGGTGTGGGAGCCCTCCGTGGTGAAAGGCAGCTCTTGGCTGCAGCAGCTCCCATGCTGAGCTGTGCTGAGCTGTGCTGGGCTGTGCTGTGCTGGGCTGTGCTGTGCTGTGCTGGGCTGTGCTGGGCTGTGCTGAGCTGTGCCGAGCTGTGCCGGGCTGTGCTGCTGGGAAGCCCGACTTGCCTCCTGGTGGAAAGTCTCATTACAGCAGCGAGACTTCCCAGCACCAGGAGCTTTGCAAAAAGCTGCAAACGCCTTCGGAGGAGCCTGGCAGGGAGGGGCTGCCCGGAATGATGCTGCCCCAGAGGTGAGGGATGTGGGAATGGGATGTTGGGCATCTCCCAACCCAGCGAAGCCCAAAGCAAACAAAATGAAAGACCCCATGGCCCTCGGAAGGAATGAATATCTGCTTCATTAGTGATGCTGCAGCTCTCCCCACAGATCTCCTTTGAACAATGGAATATTATAGAATATTCTTACAACAGAAAATAAAAAATTTAAAAATTGCTTATGTGCTTTTATCCTGCTGAGTGGGGGCAACACCAAGGCCACAGGTTCTGAGGAAGGCTGTTTGGGCTTCAGTGCCCAGCTGAACTTGCAGATCACTCGTAGGAAAGTTCACATGATGTTCAACCAGCTGGAAGACTTTGAAATCCACTTTTCTAAGTGATGAGAGCAGAGGTTTTCCTTCCTGCACCACAGGCAGAGCTGTGCACCCATCCTCCTGTCCCTGCTTCTTGGTGATTCCCCTCTTTTTCTGCTCTCTCCTTGCAGTTAGGTCTTTTCTCTTTGCTTTTTGCTTGGTTCAAGGTTTTTAGAATGAAACAAACTAAATCTCTGTCCTGGAGAGAACTTTAAATGTTTGGGAACTGCTGCTATCCATTAAACTCTCCCCAGTCCATGATTGCTGCTGCCTGTCTGCCTCTCCATCCCTGGAAGGGCAGCCAGGCAGGGAGCAGGGATCTGCCTTGCACGGAGCCACTCTCCAAACAAACACCAAATCAGGGCAGCGTGGCCCCCTCATTAGCAGTCAAACATCAAGGACCTTCATGCAGCAAAATTAACTATTTTTTTGTAGGATGTTTAACGAAAGAAGAGATACTAATGAGGTTAGTTAAAGGGTGGCCCTCTTTCATTAGCTCTGCTGGGCTAAGTCTGCCAGTGAGGAACTATCAAGAAGATTGCTTTTTTTAATTACTCTGTTAATTGATATAAAACAAAAAGGACGCAGATTAGTTGCATGCAATTAGCAAATTAATTCTTGGCAATTACAGACTTAATAATGGAGTACTTTTGCTGCTGTGTGTTGGATTCTGTGGCCTATATTCATCGCCTCTATGAGCTGAATAATTTTTTTTATTTTTTTTTTTGTAAAAGAACGAGAGTTAAATATAGACATGTACACATTTCCTTGGAGTTCTCTCAATAGAATGATGAGGAAGATAAAGTGCATTTTTCATCTTTGACACAGCAGTGCCTCATAGCATCTGTATTGTTGACAAGGAAGCCTAAGGTGATGTGTAAGACAGCCCTGCCTTCTTGCCTGGTTCTGACTCCTGTGCTTGCAAGCTCAGTGACACAAGTTAGGCACGAGTTTCAGTGAAATCTGAATGGGGCCAATGGGCAGGAATTTTGGAAATCAGGTCCTTAGGGTCTAACCTCAATCTAGGACTCTTCCCAGGCTGCAGTGCTCTGGCAGATCAAGTAGGCTGAGAAACACCCCAATTCTCCTTGAAAAGTCACAGCTTTGGGGTGGTTGCTGTTGAATAATCACAGCAGAACAATGACGATGGCAAATTCCCTTTGTGATGCTGGGCTGTCTCCTGGCAGTGGGATGCCCTTCCCAGTCCTGGACACTGGAGGAGGAGTTTGAGAGCTGGTGGACAACGAGACCTCTTGTTGCTTTCACCTCTCCTCTCCTCTCNTCTTTCTCTTTCTCTTTCTCTTTCTCTTTCTCCTCTCCTCTCCTCTCCTCTCCTCTCCTCTCCTCCATTTTTTTTCCAAGTGAACTTGCAGAGCAGACAATGATCACATCCATTGCTTTGCCCATATTGCTTTCCAATATTTTTATTTTTCTCCAGACTGAGTCCATGTGTTTTTGCAGGCTGGTAGCAGGCAAGCAGGGACTGGGGGCAGGAAGGGTCTTGGCAATAAGACACCCACACACACAGAAGGGGAAGCACATGGAAATGTTAAACCCAGAGAAATTCGGAGGGGAAAAGGGATTTTCTCACTGATTTCAGTCTGCTGGGGATTCTCATTCTGGTCTATATTTGGAGAGAACCTAGCATAGCAAAGGTGCCTGACAGACCTCCTGCTCCCTTTTTTTTTTTTTTTTTAGTCAAATCAGGATTAGCATTAGAGATTCTTTATTTGGATTGGGAAATGTCAGTGAGGCTGTCTGGCAGCACAGGTTACTGAGAGGCAGTGAACAAAGTTTACATCCAGTGAGATTAATTTACACCCTGCAGTAGTGGCTGTGTATTCCACGTTTCCAGCCTTTCCTGGGTGTATCAGTTCCTCTGGTCACTGTCAAGGACTCAAAAATGTTGAGAGGCCTTATTCTGCTGGGTAATTGCTTTGATTCCATAGATTAAATTAGTGAAAATAGACCCTGAAGACTTTATTAGTGCATCTATCTCCTCCTGTACAAACTCTCCTCTTGTGAAGGGAAGGGAATGAGACCCTTAGCAGGGAAAGGCCATGCAGGGATGTGTGGGCACAGGGAATCTCTCAGGGAGCAAACAGCCTTGCAGGGTTTCACTGCAGGAGCACGAGGCTTCCTGCAGCCATACATCTCCCTTCAGCTATTCCATAGTTTCCCAGGCTGAAATCTGCCTTTAAATCCCCATTTGTAGAATACCTGTTTCATTTCATTGTTACTTTTCAGCTCATAGTAACAGCATTGGATTTTTTCCTTTAACCCACCCCTTTTGCTGTTAGCTATCAGGAGCTTTTCGACAAGAATACATATTTTTCATGCATGCAAACCAGCCTGTTTCCATCTCACTTCTTCTAAAACCTTTTGGCTACCTTTTAAACCTAAAAATATTGGACCCACCCAAAGTGACTCTCAGGCAAGCAAGATCGTTTGATGCATCCAGTGTTTTCCTTCACATGAGTTCTCAGTATTGACAGGGAGGAAAAAACTGTGAAGGGAATAGATCAGGCTTGCTCTTAAAGATCTTTTAAAGAAGAAAATAAGCAGCAGCCAATAATTAGATTGTTTTCTTCCAGCGTCCAAGCCCAGAGTTTATTTGCAAAGCAGTTTCTCACAGAGTGGTTCAGTGATGAATTGCTGATTAGATTGGGCACAAAGAACGGGCTGAAGCACCTGCAGAGAGGCAGAGGTTGGGAAGTGGCAGCACAAGGATGAGGATGCAGCCTGAGGATCAGATCCTGCCCCATTCCCCACTCCAGCCAGTCTCTCCAACCTGGAGCAGGCTGTGACTCTCAGCATTTTGTTTCCCTACTGATGCAGAACCTCAAATCAGAGGCTTTTAAAGCCATAAAAATCCTCCACTGAAAATTCAGCCATGACTGAGGTGCAGGGGGAGCACAGGACTGAGCTGGCGCCTGGCCCTGAATGTTCCTGGAGAAATTGCTTCAGGCAGAGCCACCAGTGCCACCCAGCATGTCTGTCTTTCCCCCAGTCCTATTTTTTTTTTTCACCTTCACAATGAATTCCATACTTGGAGGCTGCTGGGTAAGGGATTTTGAGGATTCAGCCATGCAGGAAGGTAGTTTGCTGCCTCCTGCTTTAATTTGGGAGCATTTTATCTTCCCTCTTCTCACTTGTCTTTAGTGCCTAGCAAAGCCCAGATTTTGCTTGGGATAAATACCTTCCAATTTATCCAAGGTTCCAAGGTGAATTATTCCATGTAAATGTCCTCTTTTCACCACTATTCCTTTCCTGCAAAACATGTGCCTTGCTTTATTTATTTTTTTTTCCTTACCTGAGGTATTTTGGGGTTTTTTTCCCCTGTTTTTGCTCCCTCCTTGCTGCAGTTCCTTCTCCTGCTGGTGCTGCATTGCTGGTTGCCAGAGAAATGGTTTTCTTTCACTTTTATTGTAATTTATTGATTTTTTCCCCCCACCTTAATGGGTCCAGAACCTTTTACTTCTACCAAACGAAGCACCAGGCATTAACAACACACTGCATGCAACTTAAAGAGTTAAAATTTTAAAGAGAGTTGAAGAGAGGAGGGCATGCCCATGTCACACACAGTCAGTGGGAACATGAGAGGGCCTGAGCCACAAAACAGAAGCCAGCAGCATTATCTCTCTGACTTCTCCCTCTCCTCCCACACACTGGGGACATTTTTTTTCTCACACTTCTGAGGGGTTTCTGCCTCCCCTGCTACCTGGCTCCATAGCCAGCAGCCCTGCCTGTTCCCCTCTCCGTGTATAAATGGGCTGTGATTTGTTGGATTCAATCACTGCTGCCTCTCCAGAGGCTCTGGGAAGGAAAGCCACGAGCAGTAACTTCAAGGATGTTGCACCATCTTGTCTGCTCCTGATGTAACTCCCTCCTGGCCAATGCTCACAGTCCTTAGGGAGAACTTTAATTGTTATTTTCAGGGAATCTCTACAGAACTGGAGGGATTTCTTTCCCTTCCTCAGTGTACCAAGGAGTTATATCCCCCTTTCCCTGACCTATTTGATTTCCCTCCCCGTTCTGAATTGCATACCTGCCAATGCTGTAGGAGGGCACAATTTTCTCTGTTATCATTATCTGTGGTCCTGGTTATCTGAGATTATGTTTTCTCCAACAAATCCCATTGGCTTCAGAGTTGCATGGGTAGAGATATTATAAAAACCAGATTTTAGGGGACTAATGTGTGCTAAATCTGCTTCTGAGCTGATCCTTTGTTTTCAGAGACCTCCATTTGTAGAAAACATGGCATGTGGGCTGGACAGAACCTTGCTACAATGCAAAATATGTTTGGCATTAATTTAAATGAGAAGCACAAAATTTATTCAGATATCTCAGTGCATGGTGTCACCTTTTTACCCAGCTGCAAACCCACAGGTCCCTCCAGCCACTCTGCCCTCCCACCTCCAATGTTTTGATACAACATAACCTATGTGTGCAGCAAAACAGGAATTGCCCAATAATGTTTAGGACAAAAGCCTTCTATATGGAGTTTTTGGAGGTTTTCAGTTGAGAAAACCCCTTGTGGAACAGAGTGCTGCTCTGGGGCTGAGTCTCCTCAGCACTACCATAGTAACAATTATTTATGTGTTGTTTTTCCCAGGTTTTCTTTTTTTCCCCTGACTGAAGGACTAAAAAACAAAAACAAATCTACAAGCCAACATTTAAAGTATCAGCATCTTTTCCTGCAGATTTATTTTTTCACATACACAAACCTTCAGAGACAGAAAGATGCATTTGCCAGCTCATAAAGATATACATTAGCCTTCATAAGTCTAGGTTCAAGAAGTTGTGTTGGATCCTCCAAGTTTTTCTTACACCTACGACCATATTTCATCAATAAATTTGCTATCTAGACAGTACACAAAACTAAAATTGGACCAGCAGCTGACAGCCTGGGGACTGAGCTAGGGACTGTCAGAGCTGGCAGTGTTTGCTAATTGAGTTAAAAGAAAAGAGATCTTTTTCCTTAACTGGGAGAGTCTGTCACATTTTCTGGGGTTATGAAAAAAGGGACACACACACAAAAACCCCAAACATTTGCCAAAGGGTCTCTTTGTAATCAGCAAGCCCAGCTCGGATTCAGGTACCCGAAAGCTCGCCTGGTTCAGAGTGTGTTATTTGCTTTTTCACAGTCAATAGGCAATCGTAGATGACAACAAAATATTGGATCTTGCCTGCAGGGCTGTGGAGCCTTTTTCTTTAATGTGCCAGCACTGAGAAAGAAACTTCCACAAGTTGTGCAAATCACCGCTGGCCAAACGAAAACTTCGCTGTAGCATGAAATGCGAAGTGGCACCTTAGATACAACTAATGGAGCTATCATGGGCCTAAAAGTAACTCTCAGGGCACCTCAAAGGGATTTGTTTCTTCCCTTTCAGCCTCCCTGTCTTGCAGGGACATTTTTCATTGCCTGTCTCTGAGTCCCCACTTGGGCTCGTTGTTAATCATCGGGCGCTGGCACTGGCGGGCATGCGGGAGCGTGCTTGGAGGGAGCTGGGACAATGCATCACCTCAGGTGGGGATAATCCTCAGCTCCTTATGACCTTGGGTTTGCTGCAGGGAAAACCACTGTGCAGGAGGGTTTGGGGATCTGCTCTTGGCAGCAGAGTTCAGCTCAGGTAAAGGATGGGGAGTGCTGGAGCAGCCTCTGCCTCTGAACCCGGGACAAAGGATGGAGGCCAGCCACACCCCCACATCCAGATCCAGACTGCCCCAAAAACAGTGGATGTGGCATGACAAGCTCACAGCCCATCTTTAATATGCCAGAAGCCCCTTCATAAGGAGAAGAACCTGATTGTGGAAATGGAAGCGGAAACATCATTACATTTTCAGAGTAATGAGCTTGGCCCCCACCCTGTAGCTAATTAAAACTGTGGAAGTCTTATTTCAGCTGTAATCAACCTAAATCTTAGCTACAAGCACAGCAAATATTTTTTTCAGTGTATATGGCTTTGCTTTTTCCTTGGTAAGTGAGCAGGGGAGGAGGCAGTGTCTTTTCCTCCATGGCAGGAGCTGTTTTGAGCTCATTCCTTGACCGTGCAGGGGATGTGGTTCCTGCAGGGACAAGCACAGCCCTTCTGTGTTTATTTAGAGACAGTTACCAAATACAGAGATATTTCAGTTCTTGCGGGTTTCAGCCTGACCTAGAATGAGCAGATATCTTAAAAGTAATAATCAAAAAGATAGAAAAACAGGTAACTCGTCTCTCTTGAGCTTCAAATACGAATTGGTTCAAATTTTAGGTGCGTTGTTTCTTACTTCATCTGTGCTGCCTGCTCTCCCCAGCTGAGCCCCATTAATGCAGAGATTGAGATCCCCTTCCCAGCATCTCTAAATGGATGAAGGAATCCTCCTGAGGCAAACACGAGGTGAAGATGTGTAAGAAAAACCTCAATTTAGTATTCTAATAAGAATTAGGCATCCAGATTTCTTTAACAGCTTTGCAATATCAGACGTGAGGCACAAAGGGATCTTCTCCCTAGCTCAGGGGCATGACACACTCTGTGGACCACGCACAGAAGAACTGCTCTGGCCTTCCCCACTCTCAGCAAATTATGGTTTCCTACTTCAAAAGCTCTGAATTATATTTATATCATGAAATACAGAATCGTGGAAAAAAAATTCCTGACCCTTCAGAAAGCTGCAGTCCTGGCAGGCAGGCAGATGCTGCGTGTGCTAATAGTGAAAATACAGAGAGACATTTCCCTGCTTGGTTTTCTTTTTGGTGGGGGGGAAAAAGGGGCACGTTCAAAGCACTGAGCACACAAATGTGTGCACACACGAACCCTCCAGCCTCTGCACATGTATTCACCAGGGGTTCAAATTAAACTCCAAATCGTGCAACCGTGATCTGTATAGATTAGAAGTGGGCTTAGATTGCAATTAAGTCAAGGGAAGTCAAGAGCTTAGATAACGATTATCATTTTTTCTTATTTGGAAGAACCAATTGGAAAAAAAAAAAAGAAGAAATAAAAAGAAGATTAAAATACAGTATATCTGTGCACATGCACTGATAAATTGTCATTAAACAGTTCCTTCCTTATTGTCTAAATGGAGATACTATGAAATGTTTGTAATTAGCAACACAATTTATTAAAGCCGCCCTATCTTGGCTTGGTGCTGTTTCACAATCAAATGCAGTTTGGGATTTTGCAGCCAACCATTTTTTAATCACCGGAGCACTTCATTTTTAGTAAATCCAACCCTAATTTTTGTTATCCCCTGCTGGGCTTTACTTGAAAAAAAAAAAAAGTTTAATTTGGTTGAGATCCCCTCAAAATCATCTCTGCTTAATGCCTCCCAGCCTTCTGCAGTCTGTCTGCCCGTTTTGTACAAAACACACACGCCAGCAGTAATCAGCAACTCTACCCCAGCCTTGCATTAAATGTCAGTTTTGTGCTTTGAGATTTTTCATGTGCTTTTGAAAAGCAGGGTGTAGCAGGATGCAGCCCACATAGAAAAAAAAGAGAAAAACAGAGAGAGAGAGATACAGCAGAAAAATAGTGTTCATTATCAGGGAGAAGTAAGTAAATGATAAGAGATGATTTAGAGATCCGGAATGTAAAATGCATGATGCAAACGTTCAGAAATGGACTGCTCCTACACTATTAGGAGTTGAAGGTCATGCCACATGTCATTGGAAAGGTAATTTTCTCTAGATTTTGAAATAGGATCTCAGATTTGACCTATGCCCTCTGTGTCCAGAACATCTGGGCATCCTTAATGCATCTATTTCTTTTCCTTTTTTCCTTTTCCCTTTGTTCCCACAGCAGGAGGAGAGTCCCTAGTTTGGAAGGAAGAGAAAAAGAATGGCCAGATTTCAGTTTTTGCCTTGTTGTGGACTTGTAGGAGACCCTGGAGAAGTCATTCTGTGCCTTTTGGTTTCCTCTTGTCAGTAAGATGGATTTGGTACAGAAATGCCCAGATAGCTCATGCTTAGGTCTCAGTATTTGATTAATTAATGCTCATGAGTTATTTTGTGATGCTCATATGAATTAAGTTATTCACAGCGCATTCAGATGTGCTTCCATTGCTTTAACAGCTTTGAGAATGAGATTTGCTTCCCATAAACAAGATACCTTTATCCATATCAATAGGTATCTAAGTGTGATTCCACAGAGTGCAAAATTAATGACTTGAAATAGTTTTATCAGGTATTTTTCATTACCTTTTGAAACAGATTTAAAATTTCCTTCTCTTAAATCTTCTTATACTGGGCTCAGATAGAAATTCAAATGTTTAGTGTGTCTGGAAGCCAAAACATCCAAAAATAAAGTCCTCTTGGAAATATAGGTGCTTATGTGCTTCAGTTTCCTTCATCTTTAGACTGGGAAAAGTGAGGTTTATCTATAGAGACTAAAGGAGGAAGGGAAGCAGAAAAGCTTCCAGACAGTTCTTGCAGACAGCTTTCCCCAATATTTTGAGACAGCCTCTCCACGCAAGACACAATTTTTGTTCTGTGCAAGAATCTGACTCTTCAGCCTACTTGGCTTCCTGATTTCCAGGGAAATCTTCAAACACCAGAGGCCAAAATTGCTCCAAGGCTCAAACTAAAATCCTTTGCCTCCAAAAACTAAAAGCTCAGTTCACACTCTTAGCAGTGCTGCAGTGTCTGGAGGGTGAACATCCATAAGTAAATGTTTTCCCAAGGGTGACACTCCCAAGTGTTTGAGAGGAGGGTGCTCACCCTGCTGGCATTGGGCATTTGCACTGTCACTGGTGAATGAAGTCAGAGACTAAAATCAGACCTAAAATCATTGGTGCTTCAAATCTGCTTCAGCATCAGCCTCATCAGGGTCGTGTCTGCAGCAGGAGAGTGCTGGAGCAGAGCCTCTGCTCCTCTGGGATGCTCCTCCCGTGGCAGCCTGGGCTGCTCTGCTCAGCTGCTGCCCCTTCAATTCTCCTTTCTGTTTATCTTCTCCTCGTGAATGGAGCCCAGCTAATCAGCCTGATGGCCAGGATGCCTGTCGGAAAACATCTGAAAGGATTTAAATCCATCTCCCTCCTTCAGGAAAGCTTTTCCCTGCAGTGGGAAAAGAGTTTGTGCAAAAGAGCAGGGAGATGTGTACTCAGGGGCAGAGCAGCTCTTTGCAGACATAGACTTGGGGTTCACATCAAATTCCCAGCCAAACATCCTATCTAAGGTGAACTTAAAAACAAAGTCATCTTGCAAATGGTTCCCCCAGCAGGTTGAGACATGCTGTTGAGGATAATGTGAACTCCCTGCAGTCTCAGAGAGACAGGGAGAAAGCAGCTTATTTCCATATCTTAATTAAAATTTCCATTAATCCCATCTGAGGCCTCATAACTTCAAAAACTTGGACAAAAAAAACCCCCAACACTTATTTCTGATAAATATTTTAGACTAATTGTTCGGAGGTAGCAGACATCTCTGGCTGGTGAATATCAACGAGCCGTGGGTGCTGCCGGCTGTTTAAAGGGAACCACGAGGGTTTTGTTTGTTTGTCCTCTGAAAATTACTGAACATCTCAAATGCCAGAGATAGGAGAGACAGAAAACAAATGTGCTGGGCTGAGCAGGGCAGCTGTAGCTCCTGTTTGGAGGCTGCTTTTGTGCCTTGCAGCCAAGTTCCTGAAGGCTCAGAGCCCAGAGCTTCCAGAACCACGGGCAAAGGAGCTGCTGGCTCAAGACAAGATCTCTTAATGATGCTCTGTCTTTATCCTCCAACTCTGCAGGGTGTTTCTACAAAAAGTGATGAGAATCAGGGGCTTAAAAGCAAAACACAGTTTCCCCAGCCAAACTCTGAGCCTATAGGAACTGTTTTTTGAAGAGAGATGTGGATTTGTGGTGTAGAGGTGCTGATGTCAGTGGAGAAGATGAATATTCAGAAGGTGACCTGGCATTGCCTTCCTCTTCTGCCCTTCCCAGAGTCATGGGCTGCTGCTTTTCCTTACATGAAAGGCCTCCATGTGGGATGGAAAAATCACCACTCCACTGGACAACCATCAGGAACCTAGAAAAGATCATGATTTTTCCCTCTGTGGAAGGACATAGGGTTTCTCCCTCTTTAAACGAAGATCACAAGCAATATTTATTCACACTCTGCCTCACTTCCACCAATTTTTCCATCTTCCCATAGCTCCTGCAGCTTCTCCAGCAGTGACCAAAAAGACATTCCTAAAGAACCAGAAAAAAACCACAATTAAAGGCAGTTCCAGCCACCTGCCTGGCCACAGGAGATGGCTGAGAAATGGCAAGATTTAGAATGGCGAGAAGAAAAAGCACAATCAAGTTTTTCCTTTGCTGTTTGAAATCATGATTCTGCCCCATTCCTGGGGGATGATCACCAGAGTCTTGAATGCCCCTTTTGCACAATGCTGAGATCACCAGAGCCCAAAATCCATCTCTTAAAACATCACTTCTGCCTCTGCCCCCTTTCTTTGCTTCCCAAATTTGGCATTGGTTTGGGATAAGGAACTATTAATCTAGGCTTTGTGGAGTGGGGGCAGGTTTAGGGATAGGACAAAAGGTATTGAGTTTTGGCTTTCTCCCATACCATTCAGCTTTGTAGACAGTCTAACAAATGAGTTCAATGATCTTTCACTTAATTTTAAATGCTATTAATTTAATCTGTGGGAAGAAGCATTTTTTACTGTTTAAATGCATGCAGGGGTAAGCAAAAAGGCTTTCAGATTTCTGTTGAGCACTAGGGTGTATTTGGGGATGCAGAGATAGGACTCTCCATGCCTATTTAGTGGCTTTTCAGGCACAAAGGTGAGAAATGAAGCAGGTAACAAAGCTGAAGGGGGAGGGATGGGGTGGAGAACAGAGCAGACCTTCATTTAGGGCAGGGCTGGGAATTTGTGTCCATGCTGCTGTCAGGGCACAGAGCTGTGAAAGGACACAGCTCCTCTCTGGTTTTGCACTCCTCGTGCCAGTGGCAGCCACGGAGAGCAGCAGCCATAATTAAACCCCAGCACTGAGCCCAGGGTCCCAGAGGTGACATCCTGGGGATGAACCGAGCACTGAGCATGGCAAACTGCAAGGGGACCTGCTGGCAGGTCCTCCGTGGTCACAGATCACCTCTGAGTGACAGAAAATTGGACACACATCACAAGGAAGGCAGGAAAGAGCTTTGGGGAGGGGGGAGGAAGGGGAGAAAGCAACCATTCCTAAAATGAGCCTAAAATCTGCCTGGTTGCTAGGGAAGTGGGACTCCTGGTAAGTCATTTCAATTTGTACCTATATTTATAACAGTATGAAGATACGTTTTATAATCTGTGTAATAAAGAACCTCATCAGCAACTTCTCAAAGAAACTTGTTATTACAGAGAATGACACTCTAATTGCCTCCAGACATTTAGCTTGTCTAGTGAGTGAAGTAACCTGATAAGCTATTGAGCTATTAAGTGATGTAGAATCAATTAATGTAGTTAGATAAGAAAGTAATACCCTACCTAGGTTAACTAAGTAGTATGTGTCAAACGAGTCACTATTAATTCAAGTCCAGAACAGCACAGTAGACCCATATAATTCTCAGTAACCTTCATGAAATTGAGGGGATTGCATTTAGACAAACATCACTTCTGCCTCTGCCCGTTTTGTTGTTGTTGTTTTTTGGTTTTTGGGGTTTTTTTGTGGGAGGAAAAAAAAAATACAGGATTCATTACCAGGCTTGTTTTTTCCAGTAATATTCTCCACAAATTTAAAACATAAATTACTGAATAGCGGTGCTGCAGAGATGGTTGAAGTGCAGGGAGTGATTATTTCGAATTTTGGGAAGAGAGGGAGACGTAGAGGGAACACACCTTGAATTTCCACGCCAGCCTGGGGACACAAACAGGAGCTGGGTAAATGATTGCTCACATCCCCTGGTGCAGGCTCACACACACACACACAGCCTGGAGAGCAGCACAGAACCATTAGTGCCTCAATATCCTCTCAGCCTGCAGCACCCTGGGCTGCTGGAGCTGGGCTGTCAGCGAGTGGGGCTGACACGGGGACAAGGTGACAGATGGGGAAGGGTCGCCCTGCCTTGTGTAGATACAAGCAAGAAACGTGTGAGGCCCGAGTTCCAGTTCCAGTTAATTTTGTCCCTGTCTGATCTAGCTCGAGGTGTGATTATCTGGAGTGTGTTAGAGCAGAGGAGAGGAGAATGGGTGAGAAATTATCATCCTGTCTGTCTCACCACTGCTGCAGGTTTCCTCTCCTGATATATTGTCTCCGTAGCTGGGGAGTGCAGAGGGAGGTTAATGAATCTTAAAACATTTGTAACTGGCACCGCGTAGCTCCAAGCAAGCCGGGATGCTCGGGGAAAGTCTGCATTGCTGCGCTAATGTGCTGCTCAACAAGAGCTAATTAGCCCTACCTGGGAGCACAGAGCACCGGGGGACACGGTGGCACTGCCAGCTCAGGGGATGGCTGTGCTGCCTCCAGCCCTGCTGGCTCCACTTTTCTACTTTGGACCCTTTCTTCCATCTCCTCGAGTTTTTGGAAAGAGATGTTTTCAGCTAGGAAATTGCACTCGCCCAGGTCCCTTGCTGTAGGGGTTGTATCCAGCTGTCTGGTTATGTCCAGGATTTTATATAGATACATAAATATAAAATCACAGAATAACTTGACTTGGAGGGCACCCACATGGATTCATTCCTTCCTGCAGTATTTGGATACCCCTGTAACATATGAGCCAGAGTTTAATACTAAATCCAGGAATATTTTGAGACTTTCTTCCAAGATCAGGCCCATCATGGAAAGCAGGTTGTTGAAGGGCTCAAAAGCAATGTGTCAGAGGTGGGGCAACACCTCCAGGCACTCATGGGTCTGTTGGCATTAGTGTGACCTGCTGGGTTAGATAACAAACTTGTTTAAAGCTCTTCATAAATCCTTGGAATGGGTGTTTGCAACTTTGGAAATCTGCAGTCCTTTGGAAATCTGGGCCTGTAGGGGAAATGGGAAACTCTTGCTGGAAGGTTTATTGCATATTGCATTGTGGAGGATATAAGACAGAAGAATATTTGGGAAAATATTACCATTAACACCCCTAAAATGTCACGTTACATGAGGTGTAACCACACGGAAAACTTAGTATTTCTTTTGTGAAGGACCACAGCAGTCCCCTGTGGACCACAGGGCAGCAGTAAAAGACCAATCAGCTGAGGGAAATGCAGAAAAATAAATATATCAGTAGTGAAGGTTTTAGTGCTTCCTCTGGAGCATTTAGATGTGGTACAGGATTGGAAATTTTGTTTCTGATCTTCTTTAAACACGAACAACCCAGAGCCATCTGAGCTGATTTGCTTAATGTGCTGTTCAGCATTCACAGCATAAATTGAATTGTTAGCCTCTCTGTCTGTGCATTTGAATGTTTTGATTCTAATATTACCAGCAGAGCAACCTTCCCTAACTGGATTGTTCTCACAAGTAATGTTGATGCTTTGCACTCCCACTCAATTGATGTCATTGGGGCTACTGACAAGAAGGTGCCTGTTAGAGAGAACAGGCTGAGATCAGATAGGAGCAGAGAGTGACAAATCAGAAATATCTCATTTTTCATCAATGTCCTTTATTTCCAAAATTTTTTTCCTACCAGTTTCTAGTTGTTCACTTCTGGCAGGGGTGGGCTTGCAGATGCTTTATCCCACAGCTAAAGCTGCTGAGGACCTGACTGGGATGTGTCTACACCTTCCCCCAGTGCAGAAATGTCCATCAGGAAGGGTTTGCAGCTGAGCATCTGCCCCATGACACTCTTGTGTCTGCACAAGGCTTGTGTGCAATGCTGGGAGAGAACCCAGCTCTCCCTGTGCCGGTGGGTGCAGATTGTCCACACTGCTGGAAAACTGCATTTTCTGTGCTGGCTGAACTTCTCCCAAGTCATCTCCAGGCTCATATGGAGCCACTGTAGCTCTGAGATATTTAGATATTTATGTATCAGTACAGTTGACTCGAAATTCCAGAGCAACATGCAGCATCTTGACATCTGTGAAATCCAGGAGAGGAGTTAAAGGCAGGAGCTGTTTGGGAAGTTTGAGTCTGCAAGACCTTGTGGGACTGATGCTTTAGTGCTGCTGTGGGGAGAGGCATCCCCAGGTGTGTGTCTGGTGCAGATATCAGCACAAAGCTGAGTCTCTGTGAGCTGGATCTTGGCAGCAAACCCAACAGACACCAACAGGGACCAGAGCCCTGGGGAGGAGAAGAGGCAGCACCACCATCTCCATCTAAAGAACAGGATATGCAAAAGTTACAGAAAACACCATGGGAGTCTAAGCACGGGAGCTGGGATATAGCAGAAGTGAATTTGTCACTCCTAGATCCCAGCAAAGTCTCTTACCAGAGCAAGGGAGAGGCAAGGCTCCTCTCTGGGATCCTTCTATGTTGTGACCTGTGGTTTTCAGTCCTTTTCAGAGTTTGATGTTTCATACGTAGACAGTTGCCAGGGGAAATATTGCTTACACTGTAATTTTCCATTTGCTGCTAGACTTCAGACAGATGAGTGCAAACTGTTCTCCCTGCAACTCAGGAGATAATTTTGCAGTCAGTGTGAACACTGTGAACCTTCTAATTTTTTTTTTTCTCTAATAACAGTTTGGCAAATCAAAGTGGCTCTTCATTTAGGCAGGAAAAGCACCTGGGAGCCATGCAAAAAAAAAAAAAAATACACAAGCTTAGATCTGGACTCTGAGCTGGCTGTATCTCAGATTAGATATTCTCAGTGATTAGAGGTATTGAACATTTTCCATTTTATCTTGTCTGCATTGAAGGAGAAGCATCGAGGGTGACTTTGGAAGGAAGAAACTAACACACATAGACAAGCAGTTTCTAAGTACTTTTATTTACACAAATTCCTTTGCCTATTTTCCAGCATCATAAGACAGTGGTCTTCCAGAAAAAATTCAGAGATCTGGCCACTACTGAGAGACTAAATGAGGAAACAATGAGAAAGTGAATATTTGTGCTTTGCATGGTAGAAGTTAGGGAGACATGATTGCATTTCTTGCCTTTCAAATAAGTTCAATTTTAAGCCAAGAGAATCAATGGTGGGACACCAAGTAAGAGAGGAGGATTTTCCCAGAGAATAATTTTTAATTAGTTCAAAAAACTGGTAAATTTTTAGACAGTCATCCAGATTGAGTTATCCACAGTAAATAACAGAAATAAACTCTCCCCTCTGCTCCTGCCTTGCACATATCCAGGCACATGCGAGCCCAGGTTAGCAAAGCCACACTTTCTTTTGTTCTCTTTGTTCCCTTTGTTCACTGTGCAGTAATGAAAAATGACAGCCATATTTATTGTAACATTCCTCCAGGAATGCAGAGATAATTACCTGCCCTTAGCATGGGAGAGGAGAACGAGCATGAGCTCCATCTCCTTCCAGCTCCCAGGAATCCAACTGCAGTCTTGGCATGGAATGTGACTGGAAGATGTTGGGAGCAGAGATCTACTGCCTTGGTTTTAGGGTTCATTTTTTTGTCTCTTGCAAAACAACAGCTGAGAAGAGCTCAAACACCTCTGTGAAAAGGGGACTGCTTTGTATTCCACCTGTTTCCTTGCCCATTTCTAAGGGAAAGGCCTCTGTGTGTTCATTTGAAGTAGACTTGACTTTATTGATCAAAATGCTGTTTTCACGAGGCCTCCTGCATGCTCTGCCCAGACAGATCTGCCTTCAGCCCTGGCCTCTTTTGGGGTGATTCTGCTTTTCATTATAGAAACCCCAAACTTCTTTTAAGAGAGTATGTGTTATTTCTGAGAAGTACTGGGTTTGTTGGCATTGGAAATGAAAGCCTCAAACCTAACAAAACAAAACAATCATTTGGTAGGAATGAGTGTGAGCCCTCCTGTTCACCCTCCTGGTGTGTGTGTGGTGATGATGATCCACACAGCCTGACCACAGGAATCAGAGAATCCCAGAATGGTGTGGGCTGGGAAGGACTTTCAAATTCATCTCATCCCAAGCCCCCTGCCATGGGCAGGGACATCTTCCACCAGACCAGGTTGCTCCAAGCAACGTGAGCTGGAGCAGTTCCAGGGATGGGAAATGGACAATGATTCCCTTCCCAATGGATGGGTGGATGAGCTCTTCCTGTGGTGGGAGCCCTGAGATCATGAGAACTCCCCTTCCCTTCCTTCCTCTGCTTGTTTGAGAAAACACCCCTAGATGAGTATGTGCCCAAGGTCCAGCGCAGGAAAATGTGGGGAACTCTCTCACTTTTACTCTTTTACTCAGCAAGCCTCATCCCAACGAGGTCTGTTCAGGAAACCAGGTGCAGTTTTTTATTATTATTTTCTCCTATTTGTTTCCATTTTATGAAAATTTGGAAATAAGACCCATTTAGCCTTCATAAGAAAAATCTCTTCATATCTTAATTATTTTGTTCTCTGCCTTTATTTCCTCACTAGCTGGGATTTTTCAGGCTGCTCATTTTTAAGGTATTCAAAATATAATCCATATGATATATTAAAATATAATTAAAAGTGTTATCATATTTGCAGCAGTGTGTTATGCCTAGAGAGGTTTTACAAGAGCAAATATATTTTTGCATTCTCTGCACAAGTGAGGGAGACCAACTGATTATTGGTGACCTTTTTTCACTGATAGGAAAGTGGAAACAAAAAGAAAGGGGATGAACTGTTGATGGTTCCAGGTGTTTTACCTTCACACCACATTCTGTGTGTTCCAGAAAATCTCACAGTGGTACAAAACAAAAGGAGATAAAAATTAAGTTCACAGCGTGGTTACTCTGTTTCCCAGGTTAGGCTAAGGAAGTTCTGGCATGGCAGCAGGGTGAGGATGGGGATGGCCAAGGGATGCTGAGCTGTAGCTGATTCCCCTGTCCTAATCCCCTGCCTGTGGAGAGCAGCAAAGCTGCTCCATGGCAGAGCAGCTGCTCTTGGTGGGAGCTCATGGAGCTGGGAAAGGCAGCCCTGCAAGTGGGAATGTATGGATTAGTGGGGCTGTGCATCCACGGGCGTCCTTCTGGAGACCTTTCCGGGCTCAAAAGAACCTTTTCACCTTTGCTACACAATCCAAGACTTCACCTTCCCTTACTGGAGTGAGTGTGGGCTCTGACTGTGCCCTCTGTCAGCTGGATCTCTTTGCTGGGCATGGAGACTCGTAGGACACACAGCCTAAGCCAGGAAAAATGGGCAGGAATTCTGGGGTTTACAGCTGAACTCCCCAAATCTCTTCCCTTCTCTAGCCCATACCCAGAAGGGGTTGCACTGGAAGTGCTGCAAACCCATTTATAACTCAATGGCCTATGGAGAGATGCAAGGTTCAGAAATTGGGGGTTTGGAGGATGAAGGATTAACTGGACAGTGCCATCATGACGAGAGAGTAATTGAAAAATAATAAAAGATATTCTGTCATATTATATTGCATTAATCGAAGTGCCCAAGTGCTTAAGGAACTTGATTATCCCTCTTCTCCTCTTTTTCTCTCTACCCCCAGGAACTACTTCTGCTCCTAGAGCTCATATTTTCAACTGTCTTTAAATAAGTGTTTAATGGGATTTATAGAAACACCTGAGCAGGTTAGATAGGTTATAATTCCCACTGATTTCACTGACCTCTCTGCAGATGGGATACAGGCTCCTATATTGTACAGGCTTATTTGAAAATACCATTTCAGGTACACTGGAAAATATTATTCTTATTAGATTTGTAGTTTAAATTCTGGGAGGTGCCATCAGAATGAGGCTGGTGCATAGAAATTTAAATAAAAACTAAAAACATATATTTGTGTTGGTACCTGCTTCTCTGTGTGTGTGTGTGTAGTCTTTATTGGTGGCGAAAACCTGGTGTCTGCTCTTTGGTTTTCCATTTGAGCTGGCCTATTATCAGAGATTTCTGGAGTGTGAGTTTCATAAGTAGAGGTTATCATACGTTGCAGGCCATCTCTCCTGCTGGGGAGCAAAATGAAGGTTTGATAATGAGATCGCCCAAAGGCAGATAAGAGCTCCAGCTTGCTGAACAGTCCCTCAAGGTTTCCTGTGATGGCAGAAAGGAGGGAATGCAATTTATTATCCCTCTCTCCTTGTACCTTCCCATTGTTCAAGAAGTCAAAGCAACAAAGTACACGGGTTAAAAATAAATAAATTAATAACCAGAACAGGAGACCCTGTGTGTTGTTGTTTTGCTCTGAGGAAGGAGGTCTGTGATATGGCTCTAACACCATGAACAAAGTCTCTGAACTCCAAATCCTGAAATTCCATTTAATGGCCAGGCTCTCCCCTCTCTCCTCCTGCCTTCTTCCCGCTAGGATGGATATTCTAAAATGAGTCAAGTGCTTTATCTTGATAGAGGGTGGAGGATGGCTCTGTAACTGCTGCTGATAACCTCCCCATCTCCAATTCTGTGTGCTCTCCTTTCATGCTAAATGCTACAAAGTGCATTACAGCAAAGGGAAAGGTCAGATTTAAGCCGTAAAACGTGGAAGATTCGGAGCTGAAGTTGCCACATCATTAAGTCACAGCGTCTTCATGCTTATGTTTTCTAGCACATATGGTATATAAAATCACCTAGTGTTTCACAACCCTCTTAAATAATTAGGCACAACAGGGTTTGCTGGGTGACCACCTGGATGAAGTCAAAACAGTGGCATCTGCATCAACCAGATGGGAGTCTGCTCTTCGCTGCCATCAGGAAATGGACAGCCAACTTCCACTCCAGTGAACCAAAAGCTGCCTTCTCCCAGAAAGGAAAGGGAAAGGGCAGAGTAGGAGAGAGCAATAAACGTGTCTTGCTCCAATTTTCAGGTTACTGAGCCTCTATTGAAACTTCAAGGAGGAGATCCTGTCCCCAGCTGGAGAAGCAGCAGGGAGGAGGTGAGCTGGATTTGTACACCATCAGCAAACCACACACCTGGCAATGTATGTGGCAAGTTGAACAAAGGCTTATATTTTTATTTCTTTTCCTCATTAAAAAAAAAAGAAAATACAGTGAGAGAGGGAGAATATTAGCAATTTACTGTGAGGCTCCATTAGATCAAATCAGTGCCAATGATAGTCACTTATTTCCTCCATTTCGTAATGATTTACTCTATAAATTAATGTCTGCCTATTTAAACACCCTCAGTGATTCAGTGCTGGGTGCTATGGCAATAAGTGACAGGGGCTGGGGCTGAACCCACCAGTCATGTGGCTCTTGGTGCTGTCATTATGTGCACTGGTAATGGGGGGCTACGTGGGCACGCAGACAGATATTATGCAAACATAGACTGACTTAAGTATCAATCTGTCACTGGTGTAACTCATGGTAATGGCCCCACCAAAGTCATTACACAGGAATATGCATTACAGCATGTTAAACATCTATCATGGGTGCAGCCTCAGAGAAGCCATGGGGAAGATGTAAGGAGGTGCCAACATCCAGATCTGGAGGGTGCTCAGATGTAAGGGGTTTAATCCAGCAAAGCCCTAAAGGAACATTCCTTTTGCTCTCCCTTTCCATTCCAGAAAGATGAAGCTGAAAAAAAAGTGTCTCACAGCTTTAAGAAGAGAAGAAAAAAAAAAGAGAGAGAATCCTCTTGAGCGTGAATGTGTGAAGCACAAGCAAGTTCACTGCAGCAGTTCAATTCCAACCTCTGCTTCACAGGCACAGGCACAAAGAGGGGTTTGGTGGGAGAGCCTCAGCCTGGCTGTACTACACAGCAGTTTTAGGATGTGATCCCTCCTCTTGCCACCCTTAGAAGTCACTCAGCCTGATTTTGTGGTACAGAAGTGGAAAGAGGAGGTAACTTCTGTGTCCCTCCTCAGCTGATCCCTGTCCTCTCCCTGGCACACCAGGATGGTGTATCAGCACATCCATGGCCTAGCTCAGTCCTTTTCCCATCATAAATCAGCCCGATGCCTCACTGCCAGGAGCATTCATTCCCCACTTTTGCACTGGGGCTTCCCTCTTTCTGATGAGGAGCATCCTGCTCAGGTCCAGACAGGGTAAAATATCTCTGGACAATGCCAGTGACTCAGGATAATCTCTTTCCCTCTCCTGCATTTTCGGTTGCTTTTCAAAGAGCAGTGCTGCAGCACTGGCTCAGCGATGGAAGGCGGAGAGAGTGCCTGGCATGGGCAGGGGGATATTTCATCGCTCAGTGTGCAGACTTGGCTATTTTGTTAGCATAATATACGTCCTTCAGCCAATCCAATGGATTAGAAAAGCACTCTGTTTAAAGGTTAAATAGTTGATACTGCATCAACATGTATGGGAGGTGACACACAAATCCAAAGTGATCTGCCGCGCTTGGCTCAGTCTCCAGCCAGCTCGGCGGTGTAGCCAAGGGTAAATGCAAGTGCACAGATTTCTAAAGGGAGTTTACCCACCACTTACTGCTCAGCCTGTGCACTCAGCGGTGCATTTACTCACTTTTTTTGTGTCCTAAAGCAGCGCTGATACAGCTCACAGCATCCTCGAGCAGTTGTATAGAGGGTCAGGAAAGAGGCTTAATAGACTGAAGGTGCCTGAATGCAGTGTTACAGTAAGTAACCAAGCCTCGTAAAGAGAGAGACTGGTAAAAAGAAAAAGCCCAGGGAACAAACACTGGATCTGTTGTGCTGTTACCATTTAACCTGCATTCACTGCCAATTGAAATGCACTTTACATTACTTCAGTCAGATACTTCAAAGGAAATCCTGGAGATGGGAGCACTTAAGCAAGAGCACTTCTGGTGGTAATGTGTGTATTTGAAAGCCTGGCAATTGGGAAGGTTGTGAATGCCTCAGCGTATCCAAATATAGCTGTAGCTTGTTATATGTAAACGGCAAGACTGATTCTGATATCCCTGCTCCTATCCTGCCCTTCCTTCCCTCAAAACAGTGTGATTCCTCCATCTGTCAGCATCTCCAGTATTTGTGTTTTCGTGTAACAATGTTCGCCTGGGCACATTATTCCACACAGCAGCTCGGTGAGAAGAGCTGGTACAGTACCAAGTTATGAAAAACCCACAGGAGACATTTGGGAATGGCTCTTTTAGGGAAATATTGCTACTTCTGTGGTACTGCCTGAGCCTTACAGAGCCTAAGAGAAGGCCATGAAAATTATCGGGAAAAGGTGTAAAACTAAAGCAGGTGAAACTCATGGATGGAGGTTCCTCATCTCACTTGAATGGGATCACCTACACAGAGATCTACTGTATTTTAATTTGTCTGGGCTGGGGGTTGAGTCCATGTAGTTCCACAGTGTTCTGCAAGGTGGGGTGAGGGGTGTTCCACCCTCAGCTCCTCATGCCCTGACACTTGCACCAGGATAGGAGAGCAGGCAGAACCTGCATCTGCAACAAATGGACATTTGTGAAGTTTTCTGGGCCATAGTCCCAGTTCCCATCACACACTGGTACCTGCTGGGACTGGAGGGAGTGAGAGGGTTGCACAGAAAGGTGTGAGATGACAACAGTGAGTCTCAAAGCACTCCCTGCTAATTGAACATTATCAAAGAGTAGATCTGCAGCACCTCACTCTGAAATATAAAAGATACAGGACCAAGAGACAGACCACACACATCACATGGCCAGGGCTGCCTGTGACCTATTGGACAGCATGTGGATAAATCCCAGTGACCCAGGGAAAAATGTAGCAGCCAAACTTTTCTGGTAAGCTTCCTGAAGAAATGCTATTCCTTCATGGCCCTTCTGCATCTGGGTGAAATCCAGTCTCTATTGTCATGGTGGATGGGAATTTTAAGATAAATTCCTTTTGGTTTTTTGGCAAGAAACTTCTCTTTTTGGAGTGGGTTCATAAAAAGTAGCTCTGAGTACCTGTCTGTAAAATAAGGGAGTTTGAAATCCTGGAGATGGGGAGAAGAGCCACAGCTGCTCTCTCTGCTCTCTTTCCCTCAACACAAATGGCAAGGCTGTGAGAACACACTGACCTTTATTCAACACTATTAAATGCCATGCAAATAAATAGCTAATTCTATTTAACAGCATTGCTGCATTTATCTCACTGTGGCCACAGTCAGGCAAAACTCCCCTTTGCTGACCCAACCATGTGCTGACACATCCAGGGCTGTGACATGAAAAGGAAAGGTCCTGTCTGCTACATCCCTGAGCAAGGATGGCTTCTCTGTTCCTCAGCAAGGATTTTTTCCTCTTGCTCCAAACTAATACATCCAATTTGGACAGACAGCTGACAGGCTGGTGCTGCTGCCTTTCCAAAAATCAAGGAGTGGGGAAGGTGGGAGGAAAGGTCCTGTGCCATCACTGTGTCTGGGATGGTTCCTTCTTTGCAGCAGGAAAATCAGAGCAGTGACTGTCCAGACAATGCACACAACAAACCTCATTCCAAATCAGGGATGTGCTCAGAGAGCAGCATCACTCAAAATTTATTGCAAACACTCTGACAGCTCCACCTCCTCTGAATTTTGCTCGACTTGCAAAGGCAGTTGCAAAGACTCTGGTTCAGTCTCTGCTGATACTATCTGTGGATTTTGAGAGTATAATGACATCTATTTTGTGCCATTCACATGTTCATCCATAGGGCTGAAATCTCCCTCTTCTGGGAAAAGCCCTCCCCATCCCACATTTCACGCTGACGTCCTGGGCTGGAGTCTGATCAGCCTGTGGGTATGGCACAGCTCCAAGCTGCTCAGGTGGTTCTCTGGAGATTTGAGCTGCTAAATATAAAATTTTAAAAAGGCTCTTCTGAGCATGTGCAAATAGTAATTTCACAAATGCATTTAGCACGGCCAAATTTGAACAGATTTTTATGGGAACTTCAAAAGGCATATTCCCAGCATAAAATCCTTCCACATTCCCCTGTAATAGTCAAAAATTGAACAGAGCAGATTGCTCTTCATTCTTACTTTTTTTTTTTCTCCTCAGAAACCTCTAATCACTATTACATAATTGTTTTTCAAAATTTTCCATCAGCAGTCCAAACCACAAAATCTCAATAAAAACAACTAGAAACATCACCCTGGTTTAAAGACATTTGTCTCCAAAGACCTGGCTAATGTATTATCCCCTTCTACCTCCCTCACAGAGTTCCTACATGAGGTTCTAGCATTTTTGGAGTCATTAATAGATGCAAGCTGCCCATTTTGGGGAGATACCCTGAAATTTGGCCTTAAAGGGTTGCTGAGCTCCCCCAGCTGCTCACAGGGAGTGAAACAGAGCAAACAGCCCAGGGCATGAGATACCCAGCCCTGCATCATCACAATTTGGGTTCTGCAATTACTGCACTTGGGAGAACTCCTGTTTGTGACTCAATGCTTCCCTCTGTAAAGTGGCAAGAATATCACCCTCCTCCTGAATTAGTTCTAAACTTATGAATTCCATAGGCAAGCCAGAGAGGAAGTTAGTCATTGCCTCCAGAGCAGTGTTTGAGCAGTTTTCTGGAATTAAAATATCAAGCAGTTGCTCTTTAAAGGAGCTCTTTGCAGGTGTACTTTGTGCACATGGACACTTCAGGGAAAAAAGGCATGTGAATATTTAGCTTAAAGATCATAAACCCATGTATATCCCCAAAGGAATCAAACTGAAATTGTTCAGGTAAATTTAATTTGACATTTCCAAGCTACCCAAACCTTGCTTATTTAACATCTTTATGCTCCACAGTCTGCCTGAATCCCAGATTTTAGTGTCTCAGCTTCAGAAAGGACAGTCTCTTTTCCAGTGGTATTATGTTGCTCCAGGACTAACAACCCATCTTCGTGGTCCTCCCTCCTCCTCCTCCATCTGGGCCATGCTCTTGGGAGCATTCCCTATTAAAACTCCCCAAAGGGACACCCTTGACTCTGGCCATTCCTGATGCTGTGAGCAGCACTAAGCTCTCTCACCAGCTTTATAATTTTTTCCCCTCCTTTCACTATCTCAGCTTCAAAGAACCATTTCATCCTTATCTCAAACCAAAGGGCTGCATTAAGGCAGCCTTGCTCCCTGTGCCCAGGGCCAGCACAGCCACCAGCCTTTCTTTCCAGCTGGTCCCCAAGGCTGTGGTTTGAGCGTGGCCAATGTGGGGAACATCCCACAATTAGTCTGGTTTCTCCCTGTTCCCACATGCTCATTGAGCATTCCCTGTCCTCAATACACTCCACTGATCCAGCACAGCCAGCTGGATCCTGACCTGGAGCCCTACACCTGGCTCAGAGGGGAAAACAACCCTGCAAAACCTCTTTAGCATGATCAGAACTATGATCCATGTTCCTATTCGAACTTAGGAAATAAAAATACTGGCCACCACCAAAAGATACACAGATCCACAAACTGGATATTTTTGGAAATGACTGGAATACATCGGAAAAAAGCAAATTCCAATTTAGAGATTTTTTTCCTACTGCACAAGCAGAGTAGCTTTGTTGCCATTTCATGTATCATTTCAACAGATAAACCTATGAATTATTTATAGCATGTTTGAGAGTAAACACAGACTCCAGGGAGAAGCCAAGGCTTTTTAAAGTTCAGCTGGTACCCAAAAGTCCTGAGAGCACCGCAGGAAGGGCCACAGTGCAGACAGGAGTTTTTGTTTATTTGAATTTTTATCACCAGTTTGTGTGTAAAGGCACTTCTTTAATCCATAGGCTGATATCCCATGCTCAAAGGAAGAAAAGCAGCAGCATTTTCCTCTCTTTGCAGCATTGTCTCTGCCTGGGTCTCTTGACTTCTCTGGCAATCAGCAGGGGCAAGTGGCCAGGCAGAATCCCTCCTTATTCTCATCTCCAGACTCACAAAACTCTCGAACTGATTTTATTTTTAATTTAATAAAATAAAATTAATGCTTCAAACAGGAAACATTTGAGGACAAGTCTCGGTTTGGGCTACTTTATTATGGCTGAGTTTTAATCCTCAGTGCATAAGAAGGATTATGCTGAGAACACTGACATCACCTTAAATATAGCAGCATGAATATGCTACTGTAATAAATCTTTTCAGCTTTTAATTTCAATTCAAGAAGGATGTTGGTTGAGAATATCTTCTTGCCCAGTAACCTTCCCCTGTCTCAGACACATCCACACTCCCAGGCACCATCTGACACAGCCTTGTCAGTCAGGAAGGTGAAGAGGTGCCACCTCCACCCGACACCACAAGGCTCAAAAATATCTTTTGCAGGTCCAGAAAGAGCAGTGAAATGCTGGTTTTACCTGTTACAATTATCATTTGGAGAGAGGGGAGATAAATCTCATTAAGCCGTAACAAAAAAAACAGGTTGGCCAGTAAAACTTGAGTTCACACTGGGAAAATATCGCCCTTAAAACTTTTTGGGGGGAGACAGAGTGAAGGTGGAGGTGGGCTCAGTTCTTCACAGGATTTTTCTCCCACAGCTCAGGAGGAGGATGGAGCACAGCAAAGTATCCAGGAAAGAGAGATTTGATTTATAAGTGGAGCATCAGCAAATGTCTTAAAAGGTCTCCTGAGAGTTTGTAATACTCTGGAAGAGCTGAGAGTAATAAAATGGAATAAAATCGATGACAGAGCCAAGTTTCTATCCTGCCCAACACCAGCACAGTGAGTGCTGCTTCCTGTGGGCAGAGGGGAGCCTGCAGTGGGGTCTGAATGCTTTGTCCATTTAAAGATGAGGACTTGGGAATGGTCCAGCTCATGTTGAGGTCTGATGACCCTCATCAAGAAAGCAGATGCTTCACCAGGTATCAGCAACCTCATCTTGACAGTTCTGGTATCACTTTGCACTCTTGTGATTACCCAAGGACTCAAATTGTCTCTTTGTCTTTTAAATTATCATGGAACTGCACATTTATTCAGAGGTTTGGATGGTGACTAGAGTGAAGATAGAATCTAGATTTCTTGCAGAAATATCAGATGCTGGGAAATGTGTCTATAAATAACACAATTTTTGTGCTCAAGGAATATTTCCTGGTTGTATTTTCTGAATTGGGATTATGGCTATCATCAAAGAAGTGCTGTAGATCCAGTTACTACAGCACATAAAGATCACCAGCTTGGGCCTGCAAGTGATGTGCTGGTAGTGTCCTCTCTGGCAGGAGATGTGAAATGTTACAGCTCTCATTTTGCTGGGGGAAAAAAAATATCCCAGATAAGATATCATCTATTTTTTCGTGCATATGGAGTATTATCACCAAGTGTTGATGGCAGCACCTGACACTCCCAGGCTGGCCTGATCACACACCTCCCATCCCAGATACGTGCCAGACAAACATGTGGAGCAGCTCCAAAGCCATGGCAGCTTTCGTGCTACAGATTTGTGGAAAAGAGCAGTCCACGGCTTTTATGGGTGAACATATGCAAGGCAGCACAGAAATCAGGCTGCAGGAGCTGCAGCAGGCACCACAAACCAAAAATGTCTGTGTAGCCTTTAGGCCAAGACTAGCACTAACCAGACCAGTCAGTCAGAAGAGCATTAGAGCCTCTCTGGTTTCAAGCAAAGTGGAGTGAATGCAAAAATCTCTTTGCAAATTTGTGGTCCTGCTAAATTTTTGGGGTTGGTTCAATCAGCATTGTGCTGTTGCATATATTTTCTCAAAAGGCCCTACCCAGGGCTGGTACCTACACATTAAGGGAAAAATGACTTTTTGCATTATAATTCCTAGTTTGAAATGAAAGTTGCAGTCATTTTAAACAGGCTTAGCTTAGACTTGGTGAAATCTTTGGTTCAGCCTGATCTGTCTGCTTTAAGGCTGTCAAACTGAAAGGAATTAAAATGCAGAGAAAGTGATTTAGAAAAGAAAATGCAACCTGGCAATTTAACTTTGCTACAGGGATGAAGTTTTAAGAAATGATTCGCAGTTTGGGTGTTTTTCGCCTTGGGAGCCTGAAGTTGGACTCATTAAAGAAAAACAATTTTCAGAAAATATTGAACACCCACCCCTGGAAAAGCCATTCTCAGCAGGTAGGTAAAGATGATCTGTTTGAAAAGCTCAGCTCAGCCTTAAATTAAAAAAATAATGAAAATTACACCAGGTACGATAGAGTAACTGTGATACTCCACAGGCAACAAGGCCAAAAGCAGATCTGAGAAGGGGAAACACCAGTGAAAAGACAGCAGTGATGCTCATGTTAGAAGGGGGTGGAAATATAAACAGGATTTTAAATTATTCTAAAGCACTAGTCACAGATGAGTGGCAGAACAAGAGGTGGTCACTATTTTTTGGTTATGAGGACAGAGACCATGAGGTCTCCAGGATTTTGGAACTTGCTGCTGCTAGTTGTGAAAAAATGCAAACTGGAGGATTTTTACAGAGATCTGGGTGGGTGACCTCCTTTCAAGATGATCATTTTGGTGATGTTGGGACTTCTCTGCTTTAAGAAAGATGATTTGGGGAATTTAAAGTCCTAAATGTGCGTCTCATATTTTAATTTAAGTTTAAATAAATAAATGGGAATAAAAACAGAGGGATGTGATGTGATTTCCAGTGCTAAATAAAATGCTGAACCTAACTTAAACCCTGATTGTGAAAAAGGAGCTACGAGTTCAAAATTAATCCCACTATTGTGCTCTGAAACATCATTAATAGGTATAGATGTTTTGGCAAATCCTGTTATTTTAACACTACCCTTTCACCTAAATATTTCATGGCTGGGTTTTTTAAAATTTCTTTTATCAAATAGCCACTTTAGTAGGAAGCTAAGCTCCCTGTTAGGGACATTCAGAAGCACACGACCTACAGGGCCTGGCGAGGGAGGTTTTCCTGAAGGATCCATAGGAATCAGCAGGCTCAGCAGAGGGGTCAGGAGGAACCCCTGTGCATGAGCAGCCCTGCAGGCTGGGCCATCCCCTGGCTGTGTGTCCAGGCAGTGCTGCAGCAGGCTGATGTTGCATTTGCAGGGCGATAATCTCGTGCTGATCAATTCAGAGCCCGGGCAGAGCACGCCCTGCAATCCCCGCGCACGCGGAATGACGGCGGCGCTCCCCGAGGAGCCCCATCCCTTCCAGCGGGGCTCTCTCGTAATCAATATATTTGTTCCCAAATTATAGTGCTATTGGTCCAACTTGATCTTTATTCCCATGAATCAATTGTGTGTGCAGAAGGCCTGGAAACGATGCCACAGCCAGGGCTGCTCTCTTCCCACTCCCATTGTTCCAGGATTCCCGTCCTCGGAGTTATTGTTCAAGCTGCCAGTTATCTCTGAGTGCTCCCAGCAGATGTTGGGGGGAGGGGGCCATTTATTTATTTCTTTTTATGAAGTTTGCCTCTTTATGGGCCAGCCCTGATGAGACATTAATGCTCTTTGCTCTCCCCTACGCTGTGTTCTGTCTCTTTACGTTGGAAAATATTCAGAGAGGAAAAAAATGTGTTTTCTTGCTGTTCAAAATAATAATAATTTGCCTGTGGAAATTTCTTACTGGCTTGAAATGGAGTCCTAAGTTAGCTGATAGTAAATAAAGGACAATCTTGCTTTCAAGGGTTTCATGGGTGCTGATGTGGATGCAGAGCTGCCTGCAGTGAGGTGTTTCTGGTTTGTGAACATCCACCAAAGCCCAGCATTTTTATCTGTGTTAGAACAAAAATCAAGAATCTGGGGCTGTTTTTTGAAGACATAGGATTCTATCAACATATTCGTTTTGAAATCGAAACCTAGTCAGCATAAGAAATTTTCTTAGCTTTGGGAGTGTTGTATAATCTGAATAGATAGAAGAGACTTCTGAGACTTCTGTGGTGGCTTTCCTGGTCACAAGAGATGGGAAGTTGAAGCTTCTTCTGAAGAAGAGCTTTTCACTCTACATCTTCTTGATGATCCACTCAACCCCAAATCAAGTGATGGGGTATGACAGCTCTCTGTTTCCTGCTCTCTCACATGCACATGAGAAATGAGCAGAGAAGCCCAGAAGAAAGCTGGTTGATGTGGATTTGTCTCTATAGAGCATTTTACCCTTGATCATGGAATCACAGAACTACAGAATCCTTTGGGTTAAAAGAGATGTTAAAACTCATCTCATTCCAACCCCCTGCCATGGGCAGGGACACCTTCCACTAGACCAGGTTGCTCCAAGCCCTGTCCAACCTGGACTTGGACACTTCCAGGGGTGGGGCATCCAATAATTCATCCTGTTTTTGTGACATCTCATGAAGCAGACAATGTCCCAGCCAGTTCTGCTCTAGTGCAGGTGAAAATGTAGAGCACCTCAATCATTGAAGCCCATGGCATCCACATGGAGAGCTCACACCTTTGGAAGTTCACACCCCATCCAAAGTTGGCTTAGCTCCCTGCCTAGCCCTAACATTATTTCTGAATGCTTAACCAGCAACAAAACAAAATGAAAAAATAATCCACACCATGCCTCGATTAGGGATTAGAAATGTTTAACTGGCCACTGCCTTTTCCTGCAGGGGCACGCTGCCCCTACACCTTTAATTAGGGTAGCCCGTGGTCCTTGCCATAAAGCTGATAAGTAATAAATAGCTGCCTTTGTCACATGCAAGTTCAGCATTGTGAAACGGCACACGGACGGCTTTAAAAAGCCTTTGATTAAACCCAGCACTACAGTAAATCTACAAACACAGAGGAAAGAAAAGAAGCTATTTAGTCTGTGCCAGTTCCCGGCATTAAGTATGCAAATTTCTCGGTGTCTTCAGCTCCCAAGAACAGCAGGCGCTGAATGCAGCAGCAGCAGCAAGCGGCACGACATCATTCATTTCAATCATTAAAACAAAAGCGGGATAAATCGCTACCTAATTTGTAAAATATGCTTATCATATAGGCTCTTTGGTCTTTAAGAAAAGCACCAGCTGAATGAGAATCACTGAATTATTTGGGAAAAAAAAAATCATAGAATCAATTCTGGTTTTCCCGCTACTCTCAATGATTGTTCTTTTATTTCTTTTTCGTTTCCCTTTCTCTTTCCCTTTCCCTTTCTTTCCCTTTCTCTTTCCCTTTCCATTTCCCTTTCCTCTTCCCCTTCCCTTTCCTCTTTCTTTTTCTGCTTCCCTTCCTAGTTTCAGGTAAAACCTATCTGTAGCCTTCCCTCAAGCTTCAACACCAAGCCTAGGAAAAATCAGTCTTTCTACCTGAACATGCAAAACTCAACACTCCCATTTCTGTCTTCTCACTCCCTTTTTTCCAAAAAGAAAAAAAAAAAAAAAAAAAAAAAAAAGAAAAGGCAGGGTAGCACTGACCAAAGCCCAGCCTGGAGCTCTGTGCTGAGCATCAGGCATCATTGTCCCATCCAGCCCCTGCTGCCATCCTTGTGCAGCCACTCAGCAATCTCCATTCCCCTCTGCATGGGAAGATGTGCATCCACACAGCCTGATCCTGCACCCTGCAAGAGCTGACTGCCCTGGCTGTTTCACCCCCCCTGCACAGAGGGACAAGCTCTCTCTGGCCTCTCTCCCTGATCCCAGGTGCTCAGCTCAGACCCCATCACTCCTTACAAACAGCAGCAGAGGGGATTAGTGGTACCCAGGGAGCATCACCACTGCACCCATAAAGAGGCTAAATTCTCCCACATCTGAATGTGTGGTGCCCTGCAGGTAATCTCTTTTCCCAATTAGATTGTTCCTTTCACATGAACTCCCCCAGCCCCTCTCCGTGGCTGTGTGGGGTGCAGGGGACACAAACCCTCGCAGAGGCTGTCCCTACAACCTGTCACTGCCTCTGTGGCTGCTCTGCCTGCACTCCACGACGTGTGTGTGAGGAGAAACGGGGCCAGCAGCCCTGCTCTTGTATGAAAAGTGTCCTTTGATGCTCCCCCAGCTGTTCAGCCATTCAGCTGTTCCAGGATGGTGCCTCTGGCAGTACAGCTCCCCGCTGTGGCTATGCCGGGGCGTCAGCAGATGGAGCAGATCGTGGTTATTGAAGCTGGATACAGGGGCTGTCAGCAGCCTCGCACTGCCTGGCATATGCAAATACATCCCAGGCATCTGGTTGTGTCTTGGGCTGGCCACGTGCAAAGATGTGAAAAGAAATCTCCCGGTTTGAAAGTCCCGCTGGCCCTGGCTGGGATGGCACCCTGCAGTGGTCACCCTGTGATCCCTGAGGAGGTGCATAGAAAGCCAGGGAAGGGGGAGTTTGCAAAAGTGGTAGAAGTACAAATGGCAAAATGCACACCTGAGAGGTGAGCTGGGCACTGCTGGGATTGGGGGTGTGACAGCACAGCCACAAACAGAGCAGCACCTGCAGCCCCAGCACCAAGGGCTGTTATCAGAACAGGGACTGGAGTGAAACAAAGATGGGACAACAGGGAGAAACTGATGCACAGGAAGTTCCACCTAAAAATGAGGAAAAACTTCTTCCCTGTGCAGTAACTGAGCACTGCACAGATTGCCAAGAGAGGGTGTGGAGCTCCCTCACTGAGATATCCCAGAACCATCTGGGTGTGCTCAGAGGTGGCCCTGCTTGAGCAGGGAGGTTGGACTAGGTGACTCTCTGGGATCCCTTCCCACCTGACCCATTCTGTGATTCTGTAAAATGCTTCTGAATCACCTCAGAACCTTGGGACACCGTTTACTTCACTTCAGGATCAGTGAATCGTAAAATATCCTGAGCTGGAAGGGAGCCACAAGGACCATCAAGTTCAACTCTTGGCCCTGCACATGACAATCCTAAGAATAACACCATCAGTTTAACCTCTGGTTGGCAGAACAATCGAAAAAGGGAAATTAAATACCAGTTTATCTCCAACTTTTTTGGTGGCCAGGTGTCACCCAGTCAGTCAGCAGCCGAACAAGCCAAGTGCATAAAAATCCAGCCCAAACTGGTCTTGTTTGCACCAGTTATAAACTCTACACCTCTCTACATGGAGCTCACAGTCCTGTCAGTGTCTAAAAATTCCATGTGATCTTCTACAGCCAGATGTCATAACTGCCCAGTGGAGTCTGAGGAAGGATTTTCAGCCCCAGAGCTGGTAGGATGGTGGCTCTTACCATTGAACAGCATTGAGGTGTTCTTGCATTAAAGAGCATCATCTCAAACCACCTAAAAAAACCCAGCTTGAGTGTTGCACTCAGATGCAGATAAGAGACCATTGAGACTGAAAGCTGTGAGGTGCAGACGCTGCAGGTGTCAGTGCCACACCTTGGCAGCCAAGGATAACCCCACTCCTCTTTCATGGGGCAAATAAGAAAATGATGTTACAGAACAGCCACCCAGAGAGATTTCTGTGCTTCTCCTCTGGAGATGGAACATGTTCTCCTCTCCTCCCATCTACTTTGCTTTGTCCTGGCTCTTGGGTGCTGGGAGTGGAAGCACAGTGCAGGCAGGGATGCCCCAGGCTCTGTGTGGCACATCAAACCTCCCCTCCTTGGCCTGGCAGTCTCCTGGCACTCTCTGCCATGCAAGTGCCTCACCCAGCTCCTGCCTGCCCTGTGCTTCATCCTCCAGTCCTTCTGCAACATCAGAGGAACGTAAAAGGAGGGAAGGAGGAGAAAGAACACCCTGAATCTTGTACCTTCTAATTAGGCTGGAAGTGATCAAACAGCTTCTCAGGAGCACAGGGTGTAAGGTTTGCTGGCACAGGGCCTTCCAGCCATGCCCATTACTGCCAGAGGAAAAGCAAGTTCCATCCTTGTGGGAGCTCATGTGGCCTCCTGAGGTCACAGAGCAGCTTTAACTGCTACAGAGACACCTGGAGGAAGAAGGTGACACCCAAATTCCTTCCCCACCTTTGCTAACAGTGCCCTCTCTGTAAAGGGACTTGTAGAAACTTCAGCAGCACAAGCTGTTCCTGTGATGTTGTTGTATAAATATGTTTTATGTATAAATATGCATTTGAATCCGTGTTTGGACTCAAACCTGTCTGTTCATCCAGCTGTCGAGTAACCTCTGCAAACAGCAGGGTCCTTCGTGACAGATTGAAACCGAGAAAACCGCTGCCTGTTCTGCAAAACATATTTAATTTGTTAAAGAGATGGGAACTTTGTTGAATTAATAAGATGTGCTAGAGAAGGGAGCCACTCTCTGAAGAGCTGAATCCTGGTTACAAGCACAGTTTGCAGCTTGCTGGTAATCCTGCAATTAAAGCTACAGTACCAGCATATCACAAAAATGGGATTTGCATAATTTGAAATTTGAGGAAAATCTCTAAATACTTTAATTTTGATAGAAACTGTTTCCACTGCTGACATGTGTCTACACCTATAATTTCGGTTGATAAATTGCTGTAATTTCTCCTCCATTTCATGTTCTTTCTAACATTAATTGTCAGTTGTAGAGTAAAACAGTAGAAAGAGAGAGCGAGGGAGAGAATAATGTCATTGTGCTTTTGTGGTGTGAATAGCCTTCCGAGGAATGATTATCTTCCACACAGATGCAAACAAAAAAAAAAAAAAAAGACACAGAGAGAGACACACAGAGAGAGAGACCTCTTGGTTTGCACAAAACTACTGCAATGGGCACCAGTGTCTCACTGTGAGCTAGGGAAACAAGGAGTTAAAGCCAGGTAAATGTACCTGGGAGTGGATGTGGCCATTTCCAGGCTGCTGGAAGGAAAGAGAGACTTTTCACAGGGCTGTGCAGCTGCAGAGCATGTCTGGTGATGCCTAGCTGGAGGCCTGAGCTGCAGGATTCCAGGGATTGAATCCTCAGTGTCAGCCATCTCCTGTCCCAAGCAGGACCCTCTCAGGGCCATCAGCAGGGGTGGACTCACCTGGCTGGGTTTTCCAGAAGGAAAATCGAGGGGAATAAAGGCAAGCAGTGAGTCCCTGCATGAAGCAGCTTCACAGCATCTCCTCCACCCATGACCTGCTCCCCATCCCACCTCCCCAAATGCCCACTTTTCAAGCTACTTTTAAATAAAATACCCTTTCAAACAGAGGGCTAGGGGTACTAAATTATTCTATTAATTTATTATTCATGATGAAAAATTATTCTAATAAACGGTGAAAAATTATTCTAATAACATTCCATCCTATTAATATTCTGCAGCCAAGCAGTTAAAGTCACTTCCTGTGGCTGCTCCCCTCCTTAGCGCTGATCTATTTCTTACAGAGTTTATTGAAATTAAAATCTGCTTCTTTGGAAATGTGCTGCATTTAACAAAACCAGTGGGGGGAGATGAGCTGTGAGCGAGGAGAGAATCAGGCAGCGATTTTTCCCTTCTGCTGACAGAGCAGGGGGATGCCTGGTGGGGTGGGAGCTGGGCAGAGCCAAACTGCAGAGTCAGGGATGGCCCAGCCTGGGTCACTGGGGTGCTGTCACACCGTAGCTCATTAGCTTACAGCACCCAGTATTGCTAATTGGTGCTAATCCCGTGTCTCCCTACATTTCCCAATGAATGAAGACAGCTCCTTTTCCATCCCTTTCTGATGGCTGGAGTCCTGCAAGCTGCACCTCTCTCAGAGCCCCGAGGTTGTGTCTCTGCTCACAGCCCTGGTGCAGAAACCCTGCTGAAGCCCCAGGAGCTGCACTGCCAGAGCCTGGACGTCGCTTCCATGGGATCAAGTGGAGCTTGCAGCCACATCAAGGATGAGGTTGGGGACCCTGCTGTCACCCAGGCCTCAGGGACAGTCCAGGCAGCAGAGTGCCACCCCTCCTCCTGCAGCTCCCTGCACACTGGCACTACAAGCCAGGCTTTGTGCCAGGGATATTTTCCTAATGGTTCCTCTGCCTGCTCTGCTCACAGCCCTCCTTGCTTGCCAGCTGGCTGGGGTGGTCCTGGGCCCTCACAGCCAGCTGGGGAGGTTTCATGGGCATGCAGGGCTGGGAGCCTGTGTACAGGTGGCAGAGCATCCCTGGGGCCCAGCACGAGGTCACCAGGAGCCCACTGCTCCCCAGCAGGACCCAGGACATTTTCTGGGTCCCCACTCAGGGCAAAGGGGGTGTAGGAGGCTGTGATGAGGGAATTCCTGCATCCCAGAGCTTGCAAGTCCATGCAGCTGTCAGAGCTGTCCTGAGGAAGCATCCTGCAGAGACGTGGCAGAGAGGTGTCTCAGGGTTTCTCTCGCAGCCAGATGCAGCATTTCAGTGATTTTGGAGAGCAGAGAGCAGATGAGCAGCTGCCACTGGGCACTTCTGAACCTGCCTGACCTGCCTGACAAGATGCCTTATCATCTGGCTCTGCTGTCCCAGCCATCCAAACAACTCAGAGGGGAAAAAAGGTCCAACTTTGCAGAGGAGCAGCACACCCTTGTCTGCGGGTCTGTTGCTGTAAGTGCTGCTGTCCCCAAAACTTCACTGGCCAATCTTGGTTTTATTTGCACATACCTGCTCCATGCCAGGGTCAGATCATCTCCTGACATTCTCTTTTTCCCTGCTTTTTTCTGATTTTCTCTACAAGCCTAATAATTCCTTGCACGTTTATATCAGCTCCTTCCTGCACCTGCCCACCTGGCACAGGTAGTTTTGCCAATCACACGGCAAATTGGATGCACAAGTCTGTGTTAAATGTTCCAGTGGCTCAAAGTCCTAATGAAAAAAAACTAACCTCCAGGTGACATTATTGCAGCTTTAACAAGTAGTAAAAGGACTTCCTCTCAAAGGACTTTCACTGAAGCCATCTTCTTCTTTGTGTGTTCATCCCTTGCAGCGTGGGTAATTAAAGGACCAGCCAGAGCTCAGAAGATTCCTCAGCTTTTTGCTTTTGAGGATATCTTTCACTCTGTTTTCCCCTCTTCTCTGATGGTGTATTAGATCAAGCCATTAAGCAACATCCTCTGTTTCTCCTGAGAATATTCATCAATGATAATGAATAGTGCTTGCTCCAGGGCTGCCCCCTCCTTGCCCAGGAATATCACCAGTACATGATACAGCCCTGTTGGAATAACTCTGGCATTTGTTTTTATTTCTCAGATTCATTTAAAGTGTAATTTTTATTTTCTCGCTCTGGGATTGTGGAGGCCCTGCTTTGTTCAGGGTTTGGAAGCTGACAGTCTGCTGAAGCTGAGAGTTTATCTGATCCAGTGGGGAAAGGGGTTTACATCAAAGCAATGCACGAGAGGGAATTCCTTAATCCCGATTGACTGAGCCCCCGTACAACTCCCTCACCTTAATTACACATGGACCCGGCTGTATCAATGCATTTCACTTTCTATCCCAGTACAATATCTTTATTTAGCATGATAGCAGAACAAAATCAAAGTATTCTAAACAAAAATGCTTGATATTTGGCTATCTTTCCTAATCCCAGACAGCAATCACAACCAGGCACTGTGCAGCCTGTAAAGGGGCTTCTCAGAGTGCTTGTCCTGCTCCTGTTCAACAGATGATGGCTCAAAACTCAAAATAATGATGCAGTGAGTAAAGGATTGGATTTGGGAGATGAGGACAGGGCTGCAGAATCAGGAATGGGAGCACACATCTAGAACCTCTCAGAGCACAGAGAAGTTTGTGCTGCTCTGACTCTCTGCACACCAATCTTCTTTGTCCTGGTAATTTTTTAGATTCAGACAGACTCTGAGTGATGTAAATCTTGCATTGCACCTTTTCTGCATCCTTGCTGCAGAAGGGGCTTTCAAGGAAGCAAATACTTCAGTTACACAAAGGGAAATTATTGTAGATAGTAACTTAAGCTCCGTTTGCCTCTTACTGCTCATTTCTTCCTTCTCCAAGAAGTTAATCACGAGGTTTAATTAATTGATGTGGGTCAAGTCTTTCAGCGTAGAACATGTGCCTGGTGCTGCTCTCTTCCATCACTGGGATGGTCCAAGTTACTCACGGACTTGAAGGCATGAGAGGTGCAATCACTGCCTCCAACCCACCCAAAACTTGTTTGTGCCTTTAAATAATAAATTCTTGTTCCTGATTGCCACTGTGTTTATTGCATGAGCCTCATTCAGTAACTGGGATCAGGCACTTTGAGCTTCCTGGGGATTTTTTACATTTCTGTTTTGGCACAATTTTTTAATTTTTTTTTTTTTTTTTTGACAAGCACGATTTGAACTTTTGCAAGGTGAACACTTGTCCCCAGCACAATTATCACAGCAGCGAAGGGCAGGGCCCTGCTTTGTGCCAGAGACTCCCTGGCTGCTCTCGAGAGCCTCCACACATCCCTCCTTGCTGGAGCCCTTTCATGGTGCTCTTGATGTGGGGATGTTTATCTTGGCTCAGTTCTTACCCATTGGTGCATCTCTCAGCTAAAGTGCTTTTCCTCAGATTGTGAAACCCACTGTAGTCCTGTCTTTGTTAAGAAGATAAGCTACAGCAGGAAAGCAGCAGCAGCAGAGAGAGGAAAAAAAAAATTCCTCTGGTGTGTTATATCTTTTTCTCCCAAGGAATATCACACAACTTGGACAGCTACTGTAATGCTAATAGACAAATCAAAACTCTGAGGAGCGAAATAGAAACATCCAACCATATTAAATAAGGGGAGGGTTGTGTGTGTTTGAAAGCTCACACACAAAAAATAAAAAAATCTAGATATTAAATTGATGTCCTGGCACTTGTGCAGTGTAATGGGCAGATTCAATTAAAAGAAGAAAATATGTCCAGCCTGTAGTGTGGACTAAGCAGCAATAAAAAAGCAAATCAATTTTTCAGGAGTTTCAAAGCCTGGTGCAGATTTCCAGAAGGCAGAAGCCAAAAATATATTTATTAAAAAAGACCCCAGGGGCTCAACAGTGTCATTTTAAGCCAACTACTGCACCTTCAATACGATGAACTGTCATGAAATTTTGAGAAATACTTTGTAAATAATCCATTTATATGTATAGATATAACACGTTCTATATGTATAAATAAATGCATATGCTTCTGCTGCATATATACAGTGTCATTGATTATTTGACAGAGGTGCAATGTAAAAACTGCAAAAAAAACCCCCACAAATCAAGTCCAGATATGGTTATTTGTGTTCCCAGTGTAAGAACAGTGCAGGGTTTTCTATGCAGCATAAATTAAGCAAGTGGAATCCTTATATACATGAGTGTATATACATGTGTCTGTAGGAAGATGATTGTGTGCACACATTTCATTTAGATACATGTGTTGATGGTTTATTTGCAGACTATTCCAGATGTAACTCCACCAAAATCCCTGGTTTGGGCTTCTTGGACTGAAATCAGAGTTTATCCAGTCAACCCAGCACAGAACCAAGAACTACAGCTCACAGTTCCACACTTCCCTCCATGTACAGCAACTTTTAGAAATCAAAGGATGGGGCAGGGAGTCCCAACCTCCCTTTTACTTTTTAATCCTACCCAAAGTACAGTTATGATGCCACTGAAATCAACTGCAGAACTCCTGGATGAAGAGAAGAAAGGTTTACACACACACACACAAAAATATTTTAAGGGATTAATTTGAGCTTCTGGTCACCCTTTGGCTGGATAAAATCTAGAAATAAAGAATAGCAAATCCTACTGCCAGCCATGGACTCAACCTGCTTCGAGGTCAGATTAGACAAGGCTTTAAACAACCTGGTCTAGTGGAAGGTGTCCCTGCCCATGGTGGGAGGGTTGGAATGAGATGAGCTTCAACTTTTCCAACCCAAACCATTCTAGGATTCCACAATTCTGGTTAATCCCTGACAACTCCTGCATGGTCATCTATCTGTTGGTTCAACAGGGAGCCTCTGACATTTGCATGAGGGACTTTTGCTGTCTCATTTCTTCCTCCCTTTGTTTTTTTTTCCCCACTGTTGCTGATAAAAACAGGTGCTGGTAAAATGTTTCACTGTGCTCAGGCAGCAAACTGAGAAAAAATAATTTTCTCTTGTTACACTGAGCCGTGGATTTATTTCCCTGAAGAAACCCAAGTGTGACTGCAAAGGTAAAACACAAATAAAAATATAAAAAAAAAAAGAGGAGGAAGCAGCATGGTGGTGATGATTAAGGTGCCCTTCCAAGGAATAAATAAAAAAGCCCCAGATCATGGCACCTGTGGTGTCTGAGCTGCACTCAGTGTCATTCCACAGCTCTCCCTGCAATCAGGATGGGGAAGAGCCTGGCACAGGGAGGACTTCTCATCTCCAACCCCCAGTGCTACAGACAATATTCACCCAGCTGGCAGGATGCATGTGGTTTTTATTTAAAACACAGATGAACATGCACACAGAGGGAAAGAAACCCTGCAAAACCAAATTTGCTTCTAAATCTATTTACATTTGGTGGTACTCAAGATCACCTTGAACCATCTTTGCTATTCCTTTCCTTTTCCTTTTGAAGTTGCCGGTACTACATTAGCCCATTAAAAACAAAAAATTAAAAAGAGAGAGAGAGAAAAGGGAAAAGGAAAACAACAAAAAAAAAGTGTATAAAGACACCACTTGTGATATGTATTTTTTAATGATGACATCTTAAAAGATTGAAATGTTGTGGCTCCTTTTGCAAAGTTATGCCATTTAAACAAGATAACATGGCATTTTACCTCTAAAGACAAACCCCTCTTTTCCACTCCTACCTTTGAACAGTTTATCATTTTGCAGTGATATCCTTTAGCTATGTAGCTCTCTGCTTTTTTTCAGATGGAGGACATCTCTTCTAATTGTTCTTATGATACAAATTAGCACTGGATTTTCTTTCTAAAAGCACTGTGCCTATCCTAAATATTTTTCCTCTATATGCAATTCATCGTATTTTCAGAGGAAATCATAATTAATTCTTCTTTTAGTGAAAAAGCAAAGCTATTTTTAAATTGCATGCCTGATTGAATTAGCAAAGTGTTAGACAATTAGCAGTTTTTGTTTTTATTTTTATGTTCTTTAAAATGCAGATTCAGTTTAATACTGCTTTCCCCTTCATTCTTTTCGTGTGTCCTAATTGTTAGCTAAGTATTGTCAGGACTGTGTGTTATCAGCCAAGGCAGGTGTCAGGTTTAATATTATTAAAGATGCAATTACTCCTTTCTCAAGCACAGCTTGTCAGTTCAACTCATCGATGTATATATCAATAAATTTTAAAATGAAAAAAAAAAATCTTCGTTTCCCATCCATAAATATCTCCTTGGTATTTTGCTCTTTATTTTGGAAATGCCTCTCTAACCTCACTGCATGGGAGTCCCGGGAGTGTCATGAGCTGTGACAGCCTGAACGAGCTGCACAATCACATCCCTCCACTCAAAATCATGGGATCATTTCTGCTGGAGAAGATCCCCTCAGATCACCCCAAGCACACAGGCTGTGACAGCCTGAACGAGCTGCACAATCACATTCCTCCACTCAAAATCATGGGATCATTTCTGTTGGAGAAGATCCCCTCAGATCACCCCAAGCACACAGGCTGTGAGGCTCCAAGGATGCGCCGTCTCCTGGGGCTGCTGCTCTGAGCACCCAGGAAAGGTTGGGGGGGAAAAAACCCTGCAACTGAGGAGCTGAGTGATTTCTTGACATTGGGCCTGCCTCACAGAAGGGTTCTGGAGAAGTTGCAAGGAAAAATGTTGGTTTATGCTGCCAACACTCATAAAGGAGATGAGAACGCAGGGTTGGGAGTTCGTGTGCTGCCAAGCAGAGCTCACAGGGGAATCCTCTGAGGTATGCAGAGCCAATGGCTGAATTCTTCCTCCTCTGTCCTTGGAAAGCTGCTGGGCTCAAAATGCCACTGTCTCCAGTTGCAACTTTTGGACTGGGGTTTTCCTTCAATCACATTGCAAGTATTGTCCTACAGAATGTGCTGTGTGGATGGTTTAGTCACTAAAAATCACATTCAACATTAAACAAAACTGCCCACTCAATACGGCTAGAATTCATAAATCACTTTAACTAGCAAAGATGGAAACATTAAACCAGGCTTTTTTGTTAGAAATTTCCTAAATTATATACTTGCAAAATTTCGAACTCATGGTTTCTCTTCAGCTCTGGATAAATCTTGTTCTAAAGTATTATGGCAGTCAGACATTTTGCTTTGGACAGAACATGCTCTGTTTGACCCAAAATGAAGTACAGATACACACAGCCCTGCAATTTGGCCAACATTCAAAAAGCCAATTATTCTCAAAGCTTACACTGTGCCCCTTGAGGGAAATTGTTCTCTGACCACTCCTGGTCACATGAAGCATGTCCTGAAGGGTATTTAAGCCATGGGCAGATAACAGTTTAACAGACTGAGTTGTGGTTTATTCACACATCTATATCCAGCATCAGCACACTGAAGGTATTTTCACTCTGACACTTTCCTTTCCTATTAATGTACACTCTGCTCTTTTTCAAGATGAGTGCCCAGAATATCCACAGCCCATATTTATTACCCTCCACACTTGCATCTTGCAAACTGCTCATTTCATCTCGAGGATGGTGCTCATCGCCAGGTCAGCTTCCATTTACTCTGGAAATTTGCAAATATTCTTTGCTGCAGGACCTAATCTGCAGCCAAAGAGCTTCTGAGCAAACCCAGATGAGAGTTCTCCAGTTTAGAAAAATATATCAGATGCAGTGGGCTATTTTCACAGAATCTCATAACTGTTCTATTTGGAAAGGACCTAAGTCTCATCCCATTCCAACCTCCCTGTCATGGGCAGAGACACCTTTCACTAGATCAGGTTGTTCAAAGTCCAGCACTTCCAGGGATGGGAATTTATGGAAAGTATGTGCTCCTTCTCTGTTTTGCCTGAGAATGTTACGATCAAAAGTATTTCCTGCAAAGGAAACTGAAAATAATTGACCAAAAATGGGAAAAAATGGCAAATGTCCCTCTTCTCCACCAGCTCTCTCTGCTTTCCAGTGATAAAATTCCAAGGGCAGAAGCCTCTCCCAGCATTCCATGTCATTCCCTGCGCCCTTGTACCACAGCAGGTGCCACAATTCCAGTGCCACCCTGGGACTCATCAGCCGGGTGTCTGTGCTGGGAGCAGAGCTGAACAGAGGGGCTCTGTTCTGGGATCATCATCCGCTTGTTTCCAGGTTTCCTTGTTTCATGACTGTGTTTCCCTGCTCTGGAGGGTCACACCTGTCCCCGTGTGTGCTCTCCGTGCTGCTCCCAGCGTGCTGGCAGGGCCGTGGGTGCAGCTCTCTCCCAGAGCGGCTGCAGCATCCTCCGGCTGCAGCATCCTCCGGCTGCTCGCTCTGCATGGCTGGAGACTGACAACTAATGGTTAGTTTGCAAATAGCTGCATAAAAGATCAGAGGAGAATGTGCAAGGGGTGGGGAAAGGAGGAAGGAAGGGGAATGACTGGCGGTGCTTAAAGAGAATTGATCCCTGATTAATTTTTATTCCGTTCGATTTTCATTCTCAATAACAAGGTTCTTAATGCAGAGTTTCACTCGCCTTTCATGGGGTGTCAGGATCTGGCAGGGTGACAGAAACTGTGACTGTAATTAAAAGGGCCACATATTCATCTCAAACTTAACTTCTCCAAGCTTCATTTTCTTCTCAAGCCAGGACAAGTTAGAAACAATTTCAAGCTCCAACAGGTACCATGGCCTGGCCACCTCACAGGGATTCTCCCATGGAGAAAACTGTGAAATGGGACTTCTGAGAGAGCAGGGGTCATTTTGGGAAGACAGAGCAAGAGGAACTGATAAGAGGAACTGAGGCTGATAAGAGACTCTACGTCCAGGCAGGGTGATGGAAAGGTTACAAAAGAGGGGATCTTCTGCCTGGAGACCCCCTGAGCTTCAGCACTGGAGGCTGAGAACATCAGCCCTGTGAGCGCTGAAAGGAGGAGCATGGAAGAGGAGGAAGAGGCTCTGAGGTACTGGAAGATTTCCATTCTGTGAGACATACCTGGCTACATCCCTTCCTCACCTCTGAAATTTGCAGCCCGTGAATCTCAGCTCTGATATTTGCTGTCAGGAGGCCGTCGTGTTCCTGCTCTGCTATAAGGCCCTCTGCCTCATATTGGCAATAGCATTTGATTGTTGCACTTTGATATCACTGAATAGGTAATCAGACCACTCTTTATTTTAGCCCGAGGATATGCCTTTGATTTGTAGAGGTTGGCCATTTCTTATCTGAGTTTGAAAATGGGATTATTTAAATGTGTATTGATGTTTTTCATGTGGTCTAACTGCGCGGTTCAACATGGTAATTCAACTCGTAGCTATAGCAGATTGTTATCTAATCTGATAAGATATGAACAGCACAAAGCCGAGATGATGAAACAATCGGGATTGTTGACTCACTGGGGTCCTGCTAAATCCAGTCTGCTTTCATACTTAATTATCCTGTCAAGTTCCTCGAATCTTAGCTCCTCCAGCCCTGCGATGGAGAACGGTGGTAGTGACACCACTTGGTGAATACATAAGTTGATGGAAATAATTCCAGCAGATACAATGGCTATTTATGCCTCAACTGTGATATGAAAAGCTACTGATTCAAATACCCTAGACTGCAAAATTGTCCCTCTTAGCGTTTCTAGGTTCACTGAAGGCTGTTATTAAAGGCCTCTGGAAGTTAATGTTTTTGTAACATGAGCTGCTGCCTGACTGTCTCATACCAGAGGGGGACAAGAGTGAGTGAAAATTAAGTCTTCCTAATTTTCTCCCTAAACTGGTATTTACCAGCTCCCTACATAATACACTGTACCTGACCCTGAAAACTTTGCTGCACATCCACAGCCCATCACCCCTGATGCTGCTTATATCATATTTTCTTCCAATTGTGAATGTAACTTCTATTAAAAGATAATTAAGTTGTATCAATTAGATATAAAAGACGAATTTTAAAAACTCCCTCCACTGCTTGAAAATAACTCATATTTTCCCTTTTTTCTTGACTATCTATAGGAGTGATCATGAGAGTAAGAGATATGTCACAAGAGGTAATGGCAGAGGTAATGATATCTATAGCAGATTAAACCAAGTATTTCAGGCATTCAAGAAAAGCAGCATTGAGGTTCAAGCAGAAGTAGTTGAAATATTTTAATGCCCTGAACTGAAATCATACTCCTGTGAGTTTTACAAGAGTCTTGTCTTTGCTGTTAATTTGAGGTCAGCAGTTTGCTTTTGGTCAGTATTTAGCTCTAGAGCAATCTGGTTATGAAGAAGACCCGCTGCTGCTGCTGCTGATTTTAGTAGTCCGAGAATGGAAAAAAAAGGACCTATAAGCACTCACAGAAATCCCAAAGATCAAAATACCACTGTGTCAAGCCTCTTGTGCTGATTAACTCGCTGGCAGATTCACCTGTGGATGTATCTGGAGCAATCATTAACCGCTTTGTCACGGTGTAGAGCAGCCAGTCAAGCATCCTTGTATTTAAAATCGACACTAAAAAAATATCCAGATATTGAAAGATGCTGCTCTATCTACCCAGTGTGTTTTAAAGGGAGAGCCACTGCTTTGGCTAAAAGCATTGTCAACTGTGAGGCTCAGTGATTCAGCCCAAAACCAATAATGTCCCCTTTGAGAGGCTGCACCAGATAAAAATCCTGGAATTTCAGAGCTCTGAGCACCTGGCCAAGAAGGGCCACACCTCTGGACTGTGGAAACTTCTTGCTATAAATGGTACAGGAGCCTCAATCCACTAGACTTCCACGTTGGTCCTCTTGAAAATTGCAGCTATTATGTTTAAATTAATTATGCTATTTTCTGTTGAAATTGCAGAGTGCTGTGTGGTAGAGCGTTGCCCAGCCCCAGAGCACATGGGGTGGCTGGAGGCCCTGCCCTGAGCTTTTAGAAAGGCTGTAATCAGCATGGAAAGGAAAGACCAACTGTTGTTTGAAAATGTTAGTGCTAAAGGTCTCCTTTAAGCTGGTGTCTTTAGGAAAGCCTGTATCTCTTATAGAAATCAATGAACAAAAATGCTGCTTTTCTGCTTTTATTCCTTCTCTGCTGTGGGGAGCTGTGCCTTTTGGAGGCTTTCAGAGGTGGGTTTGAGCCTGCCCTCCTACTCAGACCCCTTCCTCCCTCCCTCCATCTGAACCATTTCTCCAGGTTTCCCATCCTGTGGATGTCACAATCCTTTCCCAAACTCTGCTGCTGACCCACTCTCCTTCTCATTCCCACTTCATCCACACCCTGAGACATCCCACCACTGAAAGATGTGGAACAGAGCCTAGCCAACCTCATAAGGAAAATAAAGAGAGATTGATCAACAACCTCTCTGTAAAAAAATGAGATGATGGGAAGCCTCTGTGCCTGAGCACACACTGTGTGTCACCCCTGTGCTCTGGTGTGACCCCAGCTTTACGTTTGCCNTGCCTGAGCACACACTGTGTGTCACCCCTGTGCTTGGGACTGTCACCACCGGTGTGACCCCAGCTTTACATTTGCTCATAGAGCTGTAAGTGCCTTCAACACCACAGACAGACAGACAGACAGCAGAGCAGACTGATGCTGCAGGTGCCCTAGAGGGTGTTCTCTCCATGCTGACTCCAGGGATTACAGCCTAAAAACCCCAGTGACACACGTGTTTATGGTAGGGTTTGGAGCTGGGTAAGCAAAGGTCTGTGAAGGGATGGAGTCAGAGTGGTGTTTTCCTCTGCTTGTCCTTATTTTCTGAATTCCAAAGCCAGAACAGGGCAGGATGCAGGTCCATAAATGTTTTTTCTGACGTAGCAGAACTCTGTAAGCTCATCCCTCTGGAGCATCCATCCCTTACACTTTCCAGAGTGCACAAAGATGCAGAGCACCCCACCTCACATCAGTGCTTGGGCTGAGCAAACCTCAGTCATTTAGGAGTGTGTTGAGTGTTCATTTCCTTTTTTGAAAATAGAAACCCTCTCCTCATGGGATTCATCTCTGAGAGCTCTTTTGTGTGGTTGTTGCCTCCCGGAGCTGCTGTCACGTTTTCCTTGTGCATGTGGGCCTGGTGGTGACCCCCATTCCCAGCCACACCTGGGCTTGCTGATGAGGTTCAGAATGCCTTAAAATAGGTTAATTTGTAGGAAAGTGACAGAAATAAATTGCTGGCACTTTTGTGTGCTGATAAGTTTAACCTTTTTTTTTCCCCCCGAGCAGTTAAATTGCCAATCATCCGGAAACACACTGGAGTTCACCCATTACATAAAGGAAGCTGTTAGTCTCATTTAAAACAATATTGACCTTTTTCCTGTCCTTTCCATTTTGACTAAATTACAGGGTACATTTTTTGAAATGTGGCTTTTGTCTGACTTTAACCAGGTGACCCTGATTTTTCCTCCATTTTTTTTCCTCACTTACAGTTTCTTTCTTCCTTTACTTTTTTTTTCTATTTCTAACACAGTTCTTAGTTTAACCACTGAGGTTTTTAAATCCAGAGATATTAAAAAACCAGAGTTTGCATGATACATATATTTTCCAGTTACAAAAGCCTGCTCCTGGAAACCAGGAAAGCTGAGCTGGTGCACCCTGAAATGCCTGATGTGGGAGAACCAGAGACCATAATGAAAATGACTGCAAAGTGTGTCTGTTCTTCCAAATGCAGATCAGTGAGTGTGTGTGAGCTTTCTATTTCACTCCAAATTAATTGCAGATGCAACATTACCAATAGATTGTCTTCTGAGAGCAAAAACATTCCTGCTAGCAACAAATTGGGCTTTTTTTCCCTTGTTTTTCTCTTTAAATCAGCCTGTGAATACGTGTGGCTCTTGTAAAAACCAACATAATTCGTTCTGAGAGGGTTTTTTTCCTGCACAGGAACATGTTTTAGTTCATTTGGGGCCTTGGGCTGAGCCTCCCAATGGCAGCTTGTGAGGACACTGGAGTGAATACCAGAATACCAGAGTGCAGCTCAAGCTGTTTTTCTTGTACCCCGTCCCTCTGATAGCAGTGTGGCCTCACAGATATATTGTGTTTCTTTCATTATTTCCTGAAGAAATCCAAAGAGACAAAGGCTCCCTGCTCTGACTTCCTTCCCAGTCAGTGCCCACTGGCCACTTGGCATCAACAGCATTTCCATAGACTGAGTTGAAGCCTCAGCTGGGGTAAATCCCTGTATCTCCCCTGCAATAGGTGATGGAGGCTTACTTCCATCAGCTGAGGATCTGAACCATCCTCCTGTACAGCCATGAATGTGCTTGTGGCATTTGTTTCTTGTATTAATTTTTCCTACATAAAGCCTAAAAATACTCCCATGTACGTTCTGCTGGCTCTTGGCTCACACAGAAATGTGTCTTGCAATGCCAAACTGAAATTAATACAGGCATTTTTGTGATTCAGATGTATGCTGGTTCTTTATATTATTTTCTTCTGAATCACTGAGATGTGAGTTTTTTCCCCAGTTGGTCCCATTTCAGTAGTTCCAGTGCTTTTTGCAGGAATCCTGACATGTAGGAAGTTTTAGGATTCCCTGGCAAGGGAAACATTCGTGCTTCCATTAAACTTAGAATATACAGGCCTCTCGTGTGGAGCATTTATCCCAGGGGTTTGCTGCCACAACACTGAGAGGCCAAAGAGAACACATCTTCCAGCTTTAACCCCATCTCTTCAATATTTGATTAATCTGAATCAGTGACATTGAAAATGGCTTGAAATATTTAATCATCTAAGAGACATTCAGAGACTAAAGTGCCTTTGAAATCGCCCTGCCAACAGAGAAAATAATTTCTTCAATTGCTTTCTGGTACAATGTTCAACCCATCTGGGAAAATATTTGGGTTGCATTGATGGCATTTGATTGACTCTCCTGCCAACACCAAAATTTTAATGAGCTACAAAAGGACAAAATATTCCAACCACCATCTCTGTGTTTCGTGACGGGGCCTTGGGAGGAGGGGGAGATGCTTTGCACTCGTTTGCAGGTGCTGCTGTGGCTGTGGTGCCTACGTGGGCTGCAGGCAAACAAGTTCCTGTGGTTGAGCAGAGAGTGCTCCTGCAGCCCAAACCCTCCTCCAAAGGACAGCAGCACTGCATCTTCCCTTTGGGCTGGCAGAGCTGTCAAGGTGCTGCCTTGCCAAAAGTTTGGGGATTTTATTTCATTCTAGTGATGCTGGTAGAGCAATTCCTCATCTTTTGGTTCTCCTTTATAGCAAAGGAGATCCCAAGATGCCTTTAGAAGCATTGGTGTGCACCCTGGACTTGCAGGGAAAATCACCCTGCCTGCTGCACACTGCCTTGAGCCTGGTTTTACTCTGCAGTGGTATGTGCCTCCGTGCAAAATTGCCCCGCACAATTATCCAATCTCATGGCAAACTATTCAGTTTGCAAAGCAAAAATAATCATGTGATTACCCTGCAATTAGCTGATAGTTACTAATCAATTACATCTGCAGAGTTTGCCTTCCATGGAGGAGGTGTGTGGTGGTGGTTTATGGGTGAGACTCTGTGCCTGCCCCGAGCACTTCCCAGACCTCCAGCCTTGGTTTGCTCTGTGTCTGAGCAGGTGCTGGAGGGAGGAAAATGGGACTGAACTCTCTGGGTTTAGTGGCAGGAGTCAGACAGACCCTGTGGTGTTGGCAGGGTCTGGGTAGGGTGGGCACCACATCATCCACACTGAATGGGTTGGCTGCAAAAATGTGTTTGAAGGAAGCCTGAGTAAAGAAAATAAATGTGTTCCCAAAACCTTTGGATATTCCTGTTGTCTTCTCCAGGCTTAGCACAGCCAGGGCTGCTTCATTCACTTCATCACCCTGCAGTAAAAACAAGCACAAAGCAATGTACATCCCACAGGTATTTATTTACCTCAATATTGCTGGGGGGATGAGCATTACAGTCTCCACATGGGCAAAGAGGAAATTTTCATATGCCCTTTGGCAGTGCAGGTTTGCCCTTCCAGCATGTGGCTGGAAACAAAGGATTGGGATACCTGTCACCTTCCCACCCTGCAACAGTGTCCAGGACTGGAATAATTGGTGAGAAAAGAGGATTAGCAAATACCTTTGAAGGGCCACAAAAATCTGGTTGAGTCCTTCATCTCTGGGCATGCACCCACACAAAACCCTCCCAGAACATCCCTGGCTGTAGCTGGAATGTTCATTCAGCCCATGGAAAAAGGGATGAGTTTGCAATATAATAAACAGTGCTGGGGAAACTGAAGGGGGAAGTGAAGCTACTGGCAGGTTTGAAGAACAGTTTGATAAATATTTCTGCTGCGAAAGAAGGAAGTAAGACATGACAAGAATAGAGATGTGTCCATGAGAAGTTAGACAGGAATTTAAGGGGCAGGCTGAAACTCTTGAGCTCGATGCTGCTGGGGAGAAGCTTATTTTTGAGAGAGAAGGAGGGAAAGAGTGAAAATATTGTGAAAGTGGGAGAGAGATAAACCCTGAGGCTATGAATCAGGAAGGGCCATGCTCGAGGGAGCAAGGGGAGGGAGGCTGAAGGCCCTTTGGGCAGAAAGATGTGTAGTCAGGTGCAAAAACATGTCACCTGCCCAGCCACTCGTGAAGCCTGGCACGACTGCACTGTGGTCCCAGTGCCCTGATCCTGGGTGGCTGCTGCCAACCCCAAGGACCACGGTCCAGCTGGGACAAGCTGGGGAGTGGGGCTGGATGCATGTACACCTGCACAGCGCGGGTGGAACCCATCCTCCTCACCAGCACCGCTCTCCCTCCCTCCTTCTCCATCACCCCAACCTGCTAATAAGAAAGATCCCCACAACACCATTAAAACGCCTTGCGTCGATTGCAGATTCATTGTTCTCCGAAAGCTAATCCAGGCTCGGGTAAACACAATGGCCCCTTTCTCCCCCAGCCTGACGTTTCATTTACACAAGAGCCCGAGCCGCCGCACCGGCGCAGCCGTCAAGCATTGATTGTGCTATTCAGCAGGATGGCTCAATAATTACAGCCCCGGATCTCCAAACCCCACCAAAGAGCAGGCTTACCACCGCTAGCCTTTGTTGCTAATTGTCCTTCAGGATACTTGAGATGAATTACCGTGGCTTACATTTTCCTGGTTTTCCTTTCCTTTTCTATTGGGTTAATATAAAGAGAAATCTTTCCACTTAGCGGGGCTGGATGGAGCAGACAAGTGTAGCATTGACTGTTGACAGCACTTCATAAGAAAACCCACTGACTGCAAACTGTCTCATTGATATGTTCAACTTGACACACAGGATTGATTTTTGATTGTTTTACAAAGCTCTCCTGCACATGTTTCCATTATCAGGGCTGGGCAGTTTTCATACCAACACTTGGAAAATCTTAGAGCTATTAATATAACTTGACATCATCTATACTGCATCTAAGTGTAACAAGTAACCCGACAAATTAAGCTTCTTTCACCAAAGCTCTCCAAAATGGACCACTGCCCTGATTATTTTTTCTATTTTGCTTTGTTTGCCGGTGCATGAAACAGCAGCAACATCTCAGTTCAAAGTTTTTAATCCAACTTGTTGTGCAGACAGAATTAGAGCTGGAAGTTTCAAATTCAAGCAGTGAATCTGTGCTTATTCCCAGCAACTTCACTGGGAACTGGATCAGCTCGCCTGCAGACTGTGCTGGGCTGCACCTCAGGAGGTGATGGCACACCCAGGGAAAGGACATGGTCAAAAACTCCCCACACACATGGATTGGTGCCTGTCCTTCATTTATTAACTCTGGGGTCCCTAACCATTCCTTTCCCACGTCTCCAGGCTCTGATCCATCCTTCCCCTTTCTCTTTCCCATCTTTCTCTGACTACATCACTTCCTCTCAAGCCTCCCTGATCCTCCAGAAACCCCAGAAAGGAGCTGGGATGTTTCTTTCTCTTTCCTCTACAGTCACTGCACCCCTGCAGATGGAAGTCTTTGTACAGCAGTGGCCTGGAGCTGATCCCAGCCACCCTAAAATTTGGGAGGAACTTCCCTCCCTCCTAGCACAGGCTGAAGCCATGGGTCGTGTTGGAGTACCGTGATACTGGGGGTAGCAGCCCACATAGGGAATAGCTCCTTCTGCCAGTCCTGTTTAGCAGTTACCCTTCAGAAAAAAAACCTCCCTGCACTGCCTTTGCCTTTTTTAAAATGCCATATGTAAAAAGGAGGAATGCAACTGTCCAAGCTGGGTTTTAGAAGCAGGAGCCCACAGTCCATATGCAAAACTGCTGCTGGTTATTCTCCTGTGTCCGTGTTATCCATGTGTGCAGCCGGCGGGATCACCCACTCGGGAGCTCAGCAGCACTTGCTGACCAGGCAGCCTAGATTTCACAAGATTGTCCTTTTTTTTTTTCTCCAGACAGGGGAAAAAAAGTCATTTTCCATGAGTGCCCCCTCCCCTTCTTTTCCCCAACAAGTGAGCGTTTACTGTTCCTCGGCGCTGCGCATCATTTTTCTGAGCCCGCAGTGCGATTACCTCAGTTGCCATCAGCTTGGCAGGGGCTGGGAATTTCCACTCCTGAACAAATGCCCATCTCGGCTTTCTTTTTATAAAAAAGCAAGGACCTAAATACTGTGTAAGCACTTTCCTGTGGCTGTGCACCCTCTTCATAACCCTTCCACTCGAACAAAGTGATTGTCTGAACTGAAATCGTTTCACTGAGATGATTAAATTAGTTCCTACATGTTGGAGATGTACAGAGGTCTTGACATTTATATTTGGGTATTAGAGTCTGACATTCAAATGTATTCCTGTTTGAAAACAGTGTAATTTAAAAAGTAGCATAAAATCCATTAATATAATAAGGAGAGATGGCGATGCTTTAATTTGTGTGGGGCTGTGCAAAATGATCATTTCCAGGGGCTGCAGCAAGGGCAGAGCTCTGCTGGCTGGGCTGGTGCAGGCAGGGGGAATGTGCTCCCCCAGGGCACCCCAGACACACCAAACCCCAAATATTACACCCATGGAATTCAGGATAAAGTCAACCACGGTCTGAAATGTCTCTAACCACAGTGGGGTTGTTTTGACAGGATAAAATCTGCTATTTCTTCCTGCAGCTTGAAGCACACCTGTGGCTGGGATGTCAAACCAACAACGGGTTATATCTCCAAAAAGGCAAAACAAACAACTAATCCAGTCCTCAGGGGTCCCAGCAAGTGGAAAGTGATAACACCTACGCAGGCACTTTGTCCCAAATTCACCCATTACCCCCATAAACAGAAAACAACCTGACATTAAGTTCTGTGTTGTGTGATGGGGATGCTTAGGCTGTGGGTTGTCATTATTTAGGAACTCAACTTATAGGGTTTTGGCCCAATTGTAGGCTTATTTAACAAGTTTATTAAAGAATCCAAATCTCAGTTGTTTATCATTTCTTGGATACCCAAGCAGAGTCTCTTTTGCCTGGAAAAAGAATTTTTAACACAAGCAGCATTGCCACTTTTCAATGTTATTTAGAACAAGTGAATGCAAACGACATAATTCAATTTGCAGAAGCAGTTTCATTCATGAGGTGACATTAACATCTGGTACCTAAAGCAAACATTCTTCACCAACCAAAATAAAAAAAAGTCTGATTGATAAACTCCTGACAGCAAATCCCCCACTATGCCAGCAGCAAAGCAGCCCAGCAGTTTCATTCTTTTTCATCAAAACAAAACTCTGTGTTGGGATAATCGTGTTTTCCCCAGGATATTCCACACATGCAGGGAGGGGGGAAACAGAATTTAAAGGTCTGAGGTGGAGCATGAGTACAGAAATGAGCGTGGCTGTGTTTTTCTGTCGCGTGCCTGCACATATTTATTATTCTCATCTGCAATATTGATGACCACAGGCTGCTCTCGCTGCACATGCGTCTTCCTGCCCTTCCCCTGACTTGCGCAGCTGAAAAACGCTGGGATTGTTTTTATTGCTGTTTTTCTCTTTCAGCGAGGAGCAAAATGCCCCGTGTTAATGCCAGTTTATTTTCCCAAGTGAAAAAGAAAAAGGACAAAAATAATAAAACCGATATAGGGATATGGGCAGGTCACTGCCTTCAGCAGCGACCAGGGCTGAGGGACATTGTTCTGGCTGTTGGGAGCAAGTCAGGAGAAGGGGAATATGTCCTAATTTCAGGATTTTATTATGCAGGGGCACCCTCATTTTAAAGCAACAGGATAAAACAGCCTTCAGGATCAAGATCAGGCTCCAAAACAGTGAAAATTGCTCACACAGCTCGGATGGCAGGTATCTCTATTTTGGAAAAACAGCTCCTCATTAATGGGTAAAAAATGAGCACAATTAGTGTGAATATACATTTGTATACACGGGTGCATGTACATAATACATAATACACCTTATTTATTATGCACACACTGGGGTGTGTGTGTGAATGTGTGTATGTATGATAAGAATAATGAGATATAACAAAAATGAAGGGACAATTATTCTGATCTTTTGTAACCCAACTCAGCTGGGTGAATTATCATTTTGAGCAGTCTGAAAACAGAAAACTAAGCATAGTAGATTATAGGGAGGCATATTTTTAAAAAAATTTAAAGAATAAAATGCACAGAGACAGAATGCCATGTTTTGTTATGTCATTCCCTGCCTGCCTTTCTTCATAAGAGAGATTTCAAATGAAATTCAAAGACTCTACTTTTAAATAAACAATGAAAATAAGCTTCCTTGTTAAAATATATATCTGTATTTCCATTTCCTCTCTCTTTTTTTTTTTTTTTTAAGTAATGCAGTACTGTGAAACGATACCAAAAAAAAAGGAAAAATAAATAAATAAAAGGAGGGCATTAGGTATTAGGATTCCAAACGGGATAGTACATCTTTAATGATACATATGATAATTAAAGAATACAATAAACACAATTAACATATGTTTTAAACAGTTTATTAGTGAAGCTTACCATAAAATCAGAATATATAGAGCTCCAGGGTTTGTTGGGATAACAGCTTCTAATCCTTAGAGTCATAAAATCCCTGGCTTGGAAGAAATGGGCATCTTTAAAATGATTGAATCAGCAGGCCTCGAGTGAAAACACACAAATTAGCAAACTCCAGCGGTCGGGCACCGCGAGAGGCTGCGAGGTGAAGTCACCGCTGCCACTGCCCCGGCTGCTCTGATGGAGCTCAGCGGGGATGCGGGGATGCGGTGGACATCGAGGAGATAATGACTTTAACTCCTTGCACACCAGGGATATCCAAAAAGAACCCCCAAAAGAAATAATAATAATAATAATGATAATGATAATAAATATCGAGAAATTCGCTTTTATTTTGCGAGTAGTGGTCACGGGGAGAAGGGGAGGGTGAATGAGTGATGGGGATAAAGGAGGTGACGGGCTCGCAAGGCGCAGGGGGGTGCTGGGTTTGGGCTGCCCTCCCTCTCTCCTTCCCTCCCAGCTCTCAGCGTTCCTGCGAGGCAGAACAAGGGTGACAACGGGGGCAGAGGGTGGGTGGCCCCCACCCAGGGGCTGCGGGAGAGCTGGGACCCAGGGGAGTCACTGCAGGAACTGCGGGAGTTTAAAACTTGAATAATTCAGTTCCCCCAGTCTGGCCAGTCTCACACAGCAGACAAACAAACACTCCTGGCACTGGCACACTGTATCTGCTGCTCTTGCCTTGTTTTTCCCTTCCAATGTCCATATTCTCCCTTTATACCTTTTCTTCCTTTCTGATTTCATTTGGGTAGTTGGGGTTTTTTTCTGCTAATGATTAGCATATAAGCTCTTTACCTTCATCTCCCTACTGTCGAGATAATTTCTTCCCTCCTTTGTTATTTGTTTGTTTGTTTGGAGGGGGCGAGGATGAGTTTAATCCTGCAGTTGGGAAATTTCAGGTTTCCTTCGAGCAGCAGGGAAGGCTTTGGATGAGAGTCAGTGTGGGCTGAAATGAATGAAGCTCTGCAGAATTGGTTTTTTGAAGAAAAGGGGCAAATTGTCAAATTCATAATGACTCCTCATCAGTTGTGATGACTTCCCAGCTCTGCAGCAAAGGAGAATAGCAGTCAAGCAATGTTTGAACACATTCTTATGGGGAAATTGGGGCATTTGGATCCTGAAATTAGATGTGAAGACAGCCAAACATCTCCATTAAAAGGGGAGTTTCGCTCAAATGAAGGCATTTCACGTTTGCTCAGCTCCTGGTCTTATCTGCAGCTTTTCCTGCTGCATGGCAGAACTGGTGGGCACAGTGCTGCTCTGCATCAGAGAGCTGCCTGCTAATTTGGGTGGGAATGCTGAAAACCCAAGGCATGCATGGGTACAGGACATTGCTTTACATTTATCCCATGCTTGGAATTCATGGTGATATTATTTTCCAAAGCTTTTGCCTGGACCTCAAGTCCAGGAAGTGGAAGCACTTTGTTGTAGTAATGCCAATGCACCATGTAAGCCACATTTTGCCCCAGATATTTGTCTATTTGTCTATTTTTGCCCCATATAAATCTAAAGACAAAAGGAACAAGCTGGAGGAGAAATGAAGGTCCAAAAAGATGAAGTGACTTTGCCAAGGTCAAACAGCAGGACGGTGGCGAAGGCAGGAATATAAACATGAATTATATTGTCACTCTGCTGGGGAAAAAGGTTGAAATGCAGCTCATTTTTTTGCTGTAGTTTAGACCCAGCTTGACGTATTTGACCTCTATTCAGCTGGCCAAGGTCCAGGGAAACAAATATGAAAAATAGGATTTTCTGTCTACTCTGGGGAAAGACATGAAGGTAAATTAAAGTGGCATGGGTTAACTCCACAGCACTGGAGTTTAGGCAAACCAAGGGCTGAGCCAGGGTCTGGTTAACTGGTTTTCTGTTGACTTCACTGGTTTTGAGTTACATTGAAAAGGATAAAGAAATTTGTCCCAGGGACTGGGGAGGAGGCAGGAGAAAGCAGCAGCAGCCATTTGTTGTTGTGGTGTTTCCCCACTGCCATTCCTGCACTGATCCATCACTGGCAGTGCTCAACAGACACCAGACTCAGAGCACTGACAGGAGGTACAATCCTGAGTTTGAGCTCCATCTCCAGTTCTCAGCAGAGGAATCCAGCATCCAGAGGAGCATTCAGAGCAGACTGACAGGGAAGAGCAGAGAGAAAACTTCTTGGGATTTAGCTCAGTCTGTAAAACCCTGACTTGGGCTTGCCCTTACCTGGAGGAAGGTTGTGCAGACCTCCAGCCCTGCCTCCTTCTCTTCCTGGGGAGGAGTTCATCACCTGGGAGGTGGAAGGATGTGTGCAACCCTCTGATCAAAGGCTGTAAAACTCCTGGCCCACGAGTGCTGCATGATCTATGTGCCAGACATGACTGGAGTGGAGCTGGTGGCGCTGGAGGCACCTGGCTCTGCTCCCTTGGGCCACTTGGGCACCCACATTCCCTGTCCTGGGCACAGGGGTGACACTGCCACACTCAGATCCAGAGCCTCCTCCAGGAACCGGCAGGAAAAATGAATCTGGATCAAAATCAGAAATAGAATTCAGTGTTGGCTGCCGCTCTCTGCTCTTGCCATCACAGAGGAAGCCATGACATTTTGCAAACCTTGAGAATTTAAGGGGAATATTTTAAATAAGGATGTGTGCACTGCTCTCTTTATCATCCAGGTGTAAGCACTAACCCACTTTACTTTCCTCAACCACGTGGCACAAGCATTTTTGCATTTTGAATGTAAGGTCAATTTAGCATATGCAGAATGTTTTCCTGCTCACTCTCCATTAGCATTTTATATTTATTAGTGAGAAACTCAGAAATAGTGGATATTGAATTCAGCTAAAAACCAATTCTTCACTGAATATTTAACTAAGACATGACTTTAAACTGTGTTAGTTATTTTTATAGGTATTCTAAAAATAATACCATAGGGTTTATTACCTAACCCACATCACACAGAATTTGACATTTGGATGTTGAGGGTTCACATGTATGTTAAAACAGTGAGAAAATATTCACAGAAAAAATTCAAGGCTTCTGTAAAACAAAAATAAAACCCACAGAAATTTATTATGTGCCCCAACTACACTGCAAATTGAAAAATTGACAGTGGTGGGCAGCCTGTACACCAACATTTATCAGCTTGGATCCTCTGCACAGGCTCTCAGGATGCTCCATCACAGATTAATGTCTCTCAGCAAAGAACCTGCTATAAAAAAACAAGGCATGCAAGCTGATAAAATTAATGAAACAAATCATTGTTGTAAAGCATTTGGTGAGGTGTGAATTTGAAAACTGGTTTCCTAATATTTGTAAAATAAACAGAAATTAATATCCATTAATAGTATCATAATGATCTTAACTGAGAATGTTGAACTGGTGCCTGTTTTGTTCTTTTCAACTGCAGCATCTCATTGCAACTGTTTTTGTGGCTGGGGAATAATCTGCTTGTGTATTCTGTAATGACACAAGAAATAAAACACAATAGGAGGAATAAAATCTGAATTCCCTTCTCAGCAAAGAGTAATTCCACAATCCATATATTTTTGGTGGCTTTCCTATATAAGGTGCTGTGCTGTATTTCCTAGACCCATTTTCACTGCCACCCTGAGCTGGGCTCACAGGAGGAAGCAAATCTGCTTCATACAGAAAACTTTACCCCAAATCTTTAAATGTAATTGAGTGATCCTAAATTTCCTAAAGCCTTGGAGGGTGATGCAGCTGCCATGGTGGCCTCCCCATGGGACAGTCCCTTCTCATGGCCTTTCCCACCAGGGATGGTGGTTTCAGATCTTCATATCTCTGTGTAGATCTATATTCCAGGCCAGCTAAAATGTGAAAAATGCAACATTTTCCATGACAAATTGCTTATTTGTAGTCCTGTAGATACCACAGTAACTTGCTGATGAAACTAGGCACTGTGTGGACTGAAGTTAAAGTACCAGTACCTCACAAAGCAAAACCATGGAAAGAAAAAAAAGGGAATTTATTCTCTTAATCAGGAGAGCACTATGGCACAGGTTCACATCCCAGTATTTTTTACATTGCCATCTACCAAAGGCAAACAATGTGGTGCCAGGTGGTGCCAATGGATGAAAGGAAAAGGGGGTTCAGACACCCAGGACAGGCCCAGTCCATCCTTATCTCAGTGCCAATACCACAGAGCAGGAGCTTTATCATCAGGAAGCCTCAGCAGCAAGATGGGAGAGTTTTAGCTTTGGCTTCCATGCTCTCCTCTGCAGTTTGCTTGGTCCCACGTTAGTGTTTGCACGCCTGCCCACACAAGGAGGGAACATATGTTTTGGATGGGATACTCTCTTTGAAAATGTGTTCTTGAAGCAAAAACAAATGTTAAACATTCTCTTAGCAAATACCTCCTTTTAAAAGCCTTTCCTCCTCTATCTCATGCAGACATGAGTTAGTGCCTGTCCACCACATCACCATTAATGGTTGTGCAAAGTGTGCAGCAGGTTCACTCCAGAGGGACTGGAATTTATGGGGATAACTGACTTTTCACCCCACTGGCCCTGCAACCTCATTAATTTGGCCTCAATCAAAATATTTCATCCAACCTGGGGAAAAAAACAAAAAACCAACCACATGTTTTATCTCAATATTTCTCAACCACTTCTATTACTGCTACCAAGATTTTAGACGTCGTTTTGAGATTAAAAACCCCTGAAACATTTCGTTTTGGAAGTGTGGAAGCGAAACTTTTTTTAGCCCCTCTTCCAGCCTGCCACGTTGCCATATTTACCACGGTGCTAACAGTTGTCAGAGATTATCTGGCTGAGTCACAGCTTTTATGGGCTCCACTCTGGTCCTAGAGACGTGAAGCAGCTCCTCTGCAGCCCAAGGTTTATGTTGGCATAAGCGAGATCAGAACTCGCCCTTCTGTTTACCATTTAGCTGAATCACCCCATCACAGACCAACTGTCATCTGTCACTCCATACTTTTAATGGTACATTGCACTGATGTTGTCTATTTTTTCCCCCTTCCCTGTCACTCTGGTATGTGCTAATCTCTTCTTCCAGGCTTCTGTTGGATCTCTCAATGACGGTGCCACTGCAACTTAGGTTTTTTTTAAAAAAAATAAGGAAAAAATGGCAAGAGAGACTCTGGGGAGCTGGAGGTAGATTTGCCCTGTAACTCAGCCTGCAGACTAAACAGGCCTTGAGCTTTTGGAAGTGCCTCCCAGGATGTGTTTTGTCCATCCAGTCCCAGGCATGGCATTATCTGGGGAGCAGAGGAGGTGCCCCCCCTCCACCAGCAGAGCAAGGCTGCATCTCCCCAATGAAGCTCATCGCGGAGAATTAATTAATTTTAAAATTGCAATCTCTTCTTCATGCCAAGGCCTCTGTGCAGCTCTGTGTTCCTACAGCCAACGGACCAGAAATCTTTTCCAAGTGCTTGGCTTCCTTGGGGCCCCGGGGGTGACAGAGCCTGGCTGCAGATTAACCCTTGCGGTGACGAGGGACGCAGTGGCCCCGGCAGGCGCCTGGCGCAGTCTCGCACTCCATCTCCACATGGGGAACTGCAATGTGAATCACAGATCCTCTCGGTGCTGTGACAGACAAAACTGGGAGAGAAACGCCTTGCAAAAGGCAGCTCAGCTGTGGGAGGAACTGCCCACCCTGGGCAATAAAAAATATTTTTGTGGATTAAGATTATTCCCTGTTGTTCTCTTCTTTCCCAGACGTGGGTGTGGGTGTGGAGGGGATTAAAGATACAATAATCTTCTGTGAGTTTTCCATTTGTGTAGGATTAGATTGGTCAGCTAATAATTTTAGCCTGTTATTATTTTTGCAAACACCTAGAAAAAGATTCTGAGGTTTTCTTGTGGGCTTTCCAAAACTATCCATGTGTATGCAAAACAAGCAGCAACATTGAGCAGTGAGTTTAGTGTGAAGTAGAACTCAAACATTCCAGACAGTGCTTGTGGATATGAACCCTTTTGGGGGTCCCCATGTTTTTGTGTGGACAAAGGTTTTTCTCCCTTGCAAAATGCAAGTTAACAATTCACTGTTCTGGTGAGTTCAAGTTCAGTGTGCAAATTGTTTCACTGCTTTGATTGCCGAATGTCTGCGACATGGAGTGTGCAGAGCTTGTAGAGTCCATCTGGTAAGAGAAATAACACTGTGTCATTGCAAAATATGTGGCTGGGGGTGTGTGTGTGTGTATTTCTCTGTGCTCCTTCTTTGTCATGATTCCTCGGTTTAATTTAAATACATGTTTCACTTCTCCCCATATTTCAGGTTTATTGCAGAGTATGAAAATCAGGAAGCTTTTTGTTCACTTCATACATCTCTCACAACAAAGCCAGACATCCGAACCCGGCATAGACTCCAGAGTGATTATTGTTACACATGATCTATGGAGCAGATAAATTACAGCTTGATTTTTATAAGGTATATTGAGCCTGCAGGCTTCAGCAGAAACAAAAACAAAACAAAACTCAGAACCTTGGTTTAACTAGTAATTTGAGGAAATATGACAAACCTGACATGGAAGTCACAGAGCAAATAAATATACACATCCATCATTTTGTAAAATAATGCCTTCACTAGAGAGACCTCTGCTTGCTGCAGTCTGCAGTGTAAAAATTCTTCATGGTTTACTGGCCTCAGATCCTGCTACACAGAGAATCAAGTCAGCTGCAGTTGAAAGAAACAATTCTGTATAAGAAAAACAGCGTTGTGCAGTAAAATACCGCACATATCAATCATGAGAGTGAAAACTAAGTTTGTTTTAGGATTTGTTATAATATTCTTGGAATGATTAGAATTATTAGAGGTGTTTTTTCTTCACTTGCTAAAATGATTGGAGACTCTTTGCCTTTATTGTGAAATAATCTAGTTCCTAGAAATAAAATCACCAGGGGTTATTGCAGATAGAAAATCCTACCTCATACAAAATACAACAAAAGGCAGTTTCAGAGTCATCTTCTGAGCACAATAGTTTTGTTGGTGCACTGGAAAGGAACAACACACACAATTCTGCCTTCAGGAACTGGCTTTTGGTACCAACTCTTTTTTTTTTTGTAGTTTGCCAATAGTTGGAAGGTTTTGTGTGAAACTAAAGAACACCATCAGTGCCCTTTGCATGAGATCTACCTCTCAAACTATTCCCTCCCTGCAGATTCAGGAACTGCAGTTATCCCTGAGCTGGAATTCACAACACAGCAAAATGATCCTGCTCAAAGAGGAGGCTGTAGTTTGGGCACTGACAGGGATGTCGCCTTTGACACCTGGAGGAGGGTTTTACTCGGAGTTTAGGGGTTAAATCCAACAATTTATGTCAAACTGCTTCTGGATAAAGCACAAAACAGAGCCAAAATACTCCACTCCTAAAGAAGTGTCTTCGTCAAAGCCACAACTCTTCTCATGCTCCATTCCTGCTCCAGCATGTCCTTAGGGTTTTTTCCATTTCCAGGGATGCTTCTTGAAGAGGCAGGATGGAGAGGAGCCAGGTCACCACCACACATAACAATGCAAAATGCAAAACACCCACAGCCCTGAGAAGGAGATGCTGGCCCATGCAAAGATGTGAGCCTGGGGCGTCCCAGTTAACACAAGACCTGGATCTCCAGGCCCTGTGCTCTGTCTCCACTTTCAGAGAAGTTTCAGTGCCTGGAAGAGAGTGGAAGAGCCTTTGTGTGCAAGATCCCAATGGGTCAGATGTACAAACCACAAATTGAGTGTCTTGGCCATACAAGAATTGCTGTAAATTCTGAGGATACACAGAATTACTGCTGTGGGTATCAGAGAGATCTAACACCAAAGGTGGAGGGCCAAAAAGGGAAGATCAAAAGATCCAACAGATCTTCCAGTAGGTCAGGGAGAAGGGCTGAAGTCCCTTTTGAAGTGTTGATCTGCCCCACGGAGCCTGGCTGGGAAGTCTGCAGGAAAATGCCTGAACTGGACCAGGAATCTGCATTTTCCATCTTTAAGCACAAGATTGTCCTACATGCACAGCAAGGACAGTGGTCAGAAAAATAAGCTTAACCTCTACAGCAGCTGTTTTACTCTGATCCTATAGATTTTGGTACCTAGGTATGACCCTGCCTTGCTCTGCTCCTGCAGTCCTTGGCTAGGCAAACCTTACCTTATGATCCATAGTTAATACGAAGGGTCCATCATCTACTCCACTGTGTCTCCCAGGCTGCATCCTGCAGTTTAAAAGCCAAGTGCACGTTCACTGCTCTTAGCATTGCAAAGCCAAAATGACCGGTTTGTGCTTCATCCATAAAATTGCCACCTAAATATTCATTCTGGAATCATTACTCCAGGTGTTTGTCAAGGAAGATGTACAAAGCAGCCAGAACATGTTTAGCATTTCATGCACCAGGCTGAGCTGCGGGAGTGACAGGTTGAAAAATCTTGTTTGGACTCATAGACTGAAACAGTTTAATATAGAAGTCACTGGTGGACTATAAATATGGAAAGCCAGTGTGCCATATTTTTATAGAATCCCCATTCTGCATGTCTTTTAAACATATTGAAACTTCAGAGAAGCTGTAGAAGTTAAACTCACCAATATTTGCTTTGAACATCTGCAGTTCTTCAATGGGGGAGCCTTCAGAAGCTCAAATGCCTGCACAAAATACACTTTATTTGAATGTACACTTAGATTAACTGATCCCACAAAAGCCAGCTCTGTTCATTTAGGCCAGGAATTACCCAATTTGCTCACATAATCTCAGCAATTACATGTTCATCTTTTTTAAAATATCAGACCTATGGTGTGATTTACATGGTATGTGATCTTTTTACTTAACCTCAAAGATATTAATCTTTATTAAAGGGGATGAGAGGCAAAGAGAGGGAAGAGAAGCTGGTGACAGATACTCTGACAGCGAGGAAAAGTCATTTATAAAATGAACATCAGTAAACATTAGGAGTGACATATTGATATCAGCAGCCAGGAAATGGCTGGCCAAGCTAGGATGAGGTATAGCACCTTAAATTGTGGCAACTATATTTTCTTTTCCCCCAAGGTTGATCTTTTATATTTTTTAAAGAGAAATTTACTATTTTGCCTCTTGCTTCCCTTATGGTAAAATGCCAGAAATTTGACTGAGATTTACTTAAAGTGACAGCAATGCCCCATTTTGTCCAAGAAAGATGATTGCTAAATGTCACGTCCATCTACTCTCATGTGGATCACTTATTTGACACGTTCGTGTCTCAGCTTCCCTAGCAGTTTGCAGCATGTTTCCTGGTGCTCTGAGGCAATCTGAAATCTTTGTGGTGAAAACCTGAGCTGGCCAAAGGCAGGTCATTAAAATAAATAAATAATGCTGTTGGGATTTGCTGCTCTCCATTCCAAGGGCGTCAGGCCAGAAAAAACCTCCCAAAACCAGACCGAGAGCTTATGCTTCTGGTCAGGCCACACTGGTGGGATGCTCTTGCCATCTCAGCTGAAGTAGAACCACAGCAAAAAGCAAACATTGGCATTTAAATACAGAAAACAACCTCGTAAAATTTACTCTTTTGTTTGTTTTTAGGAAATCTGAAAAACGGCACAGTCTGAACCAGGGCAGAGTGTGGATTTTCTCACTTTGCTGCAGGACCCCCACTTTGCTGAATTCCTGGAGGGAGAGATGCAAAACTCAGCTGGATGTGAGGGAACCATCAGCACAAGCTCCTGAGGTGGGGAGCCCATTTAAATCTGCTTTCCTGAGCCTCAGAAGTGACCCAAGCAAAGCAAAATGGAAAGCAAGGCAGAAAGGCTTTTTGCACAAAATGGAACAGTAGTCATGAATAATTAACGGATTTCTACCTTCTTTGCCATTTTAACTTGTCTTTCTTAGTACTTATTGCCTTCCAGTCCAGAAATGTGTCTGTAGATTAATTCATGCATGTTTTGCAGCAGCAAGTCAAGGATTAAGGTGTGTGCTGGAGATGCAACCTCCCACCAGACCCAGCCTGATTCAGCAACCTCCCAGCCAGAGCCAGGGAATGCTCTCACACAGATCCAAGCTCTGGGAGCCTCTCAGCAAGGCCAAGAGCTCTTTTTTCCCACCCTCTTCTAAAAAATTCTACCAGTTCTGTCCAAATACAGAAGTTACTAATCACAGAAAGGGCTTAAGATGTGAATGGAAGGACATAAATACATCTCATGAGAAAGACACACATTTGGTTTGTTCCAGCACCAGATTGCCACTTATTTATGAATTTTGAGGTGCAAATACTACAACCATGAAATACAGTGAGAATATTCAGTCCTGGCTCATCCTGTTGGCTGCCCTGTGCTGTCAGTGCAGTCATACCCTCAGTCAAGGGTGTTTCATCAGCCAGTCTAAGGGAGGGTCTGTAAAATCCCAAGTTTTTTCTCTCAGACGTTCCCTTTGAAGCCCAGCTGCCAGCTCCCATGTGGGCACTCACCTCAGACACAGCTTAACACCCAGAAAACCTGCAGGAGCAGCAAAACCAGCTCAAAATGCATCCTATGTATAAGAAGGGGGTTTTGGTTTGTTTTTTTTTAGTGTATGCTGGAAGATTAAAGCCATTCTAAATGAAAGTAGAGTGTGTAACAGGGCACAAGATTTCTAAATAGGTGGCACATGTCAGCAGGCATTACAAGAGTGTCTTCAGGTGAGCCTTTGATATCGACTGCTGAATACTTCAGTCAGAGAGATGTGACCAAGCCAGAGTTTCACTGCCTTGATTTGTTTTCCAGCTAAAATAAATCTGAGTAGAATAGACTTAAATTACCTGTGATTTTTTCTGTCTTTAAAAGGACACATAAAAGCTCACGAGATCACTGAGCTCCCCTGGAAAAAAAAAAAAAAAAGGAATGGGAAAAAGAAACCAGGAAAACCATGAAAGATTCATTTTAATGGAATCCAGGTTTAGCTGTTTCATATTTAATAATGTTTAATATTTCATTTACTACTGGGGACTCACCTTTTTCAGAAGAATGTAAGATTCAAGGCACTATTGTGCATTAAGATTTTATGTCTGACTGCAGCAATATTATAAGGGTTGGCATTGGAGCTGCTCAAGCCTTCTGCAGAAAGCCTGGAAGCAACAAGGTTTCTTTCTTTTTTTTCCCTACAGCCAAAATAGGAGCTGAAGCCCCAGAAAGTGGTGGGGTAGAGCTGTGAATCCTAGCAACAGGCGGGGAAAGAACTGTACGTTTCCTCACGTCCTCCAAGTGTTGGTGCCTTCTGGTACATCATTGACAGGAAGAGACAGAGACCATGGAAAGGCCCTCCTTGCTGATGCTTCAAGAAAGGGCACATTTTTTCCAGTGGGATGGGTGAGTTATTGCAATTTGGGGGGAAAAACAAGCAAAGCAACAATCCACAGTCTCTACTCTTGGTGCTGTTGCACTTCCCTTCATCACAAGGCGCTGCTTTTTGGTGCAGGGGTTTTTTTTCTGTTTTCTCTGCTCTTAGTCTTTTTTAAGCCCTTCTCAGTGATAATGTGGGCTTTTCTTTTTAAGTGAATTATGAAAATTTGCACTCAACAGTGTGAGCACAGGGTTCTGCCAAAAAAAAATCCATCATTCTGTGGCCTGCAATGAAATCATGGGTGATAAAAGCTACCACCCATGTTCAGCAGAAAGGGAACTGAAACCAGAGCACTTTTCCTGGAAGAAGAGGCTCCTGTTAAATATGCAGCAGTCTTGTCTTGCCAATATTAAACTAGCTTTTCTTCCTGGAGAGCCTGTCAATACAATTTGACCTCTCTCTGTGGATATTCTTCAGAGCCTGAAGCACTCAGACAATCTGAAACAGCTCCCCAGAGCCATCCCAGGAAGGTGGGTTTCAGTCAAAGAAAAACTCACAGAGCCTGGGACAAAGAGCAAGGTGGGATCTCAGACACCTTGGTCCCATTACTGTGTTCAGAAATTCATCATCTCCCAGCTGATGCCAGTTTGTCTGGGTTTGCCACATTTTGCTCTTGGGAGAAGCTCACAGACTCTTAGGAGCTTTGCCTGGGTGTAAACTGTGGGAAGAGGGGCGTGGAGAAGAGCTGGGGTTGTGTAACATGGCCTGCTGCTTCTGTTAAAAGAATAAATTTGTGGAAAGTAGCACCAGTGGGTTGTTGCCTTGGTCTGGACCAGCTGCTGCAAAGACGAAGCACAGCCCCAGACAGAAGGTTGCAGCAGAAGAAAAGGATTTGGCTCCCAGCTCTCACCAAAGCTGAAGAAGGGTCCTACAAGCCCTTATGCCTTTCAGGACATCTTCAAAATTTACCCTTGTCCTGGAGCAGCTCCCTTCAAAATTTTCTAAAAAGATTTCTTGCCAGGAGAGGGGAAGCTTTTTTTAAAATTATTATTAGGGGTTTTTTTGCTCCCAGTTTCAGTCTCCAACCTCATTGAAGGGCTCTGGCATTTGCATAACTTCCCACGGAAACTGAATCAATGTTTGACATCATGGAACAGAATCTCAGGCGTGATTTAGCATTAGTAAGCCACCAGTCATCAGCATACTGTCACTCCCCTATAGCTGACATCTTAATAGATTCAGCCTCATGCACACACATGTTCACCAGCAGCAAATTCTTCCGCCCTGGCCATGCAGGAGCTTTTCTTTTAACATAGGCTCGCACATATGAACATCCAAAAGACACTGGTCCAATATGATCAATTTTCAGGGCTCCAAATGCATTTTCCCTTTAGGTAAGAAGGCAATTTTAAATCCTCTTAAATAATTGAAGATACTCCTGATACAATCAAAAGTCAAGCTCCCCAAGATGAAAATGTCTGGATGATGAATAAGTTAATGGAACTAAAATCCCAGTCGTGGCTGATTAGGGGACCAGGAGAGTTTATCAGAGATGGGAATGTACAAGTCCAGTCACAGCCTGACCTTGTAACGAATGAGAGCTGAAAAGCAATTAATTGAGAAATTATCAGGGAAAAGAGAAGTTGTATGGTTGGTTAGCCAAAGCAATATGTCAATGGGCCAGGGATTGATTTGCCTGGAATACCTCAAGGTCTCTGTTCTGATGATTCAGGACTTGAAGGAACTGGCCCGAGCCAAGCAATAAAAATAAAACAGGGTCAGGAGAGGGAGTCATCAGTCAGCACTGTGGATCATGTATTATTTAGCTGGTAGTTAAGGGAAATTATCAAACAAGAGCAGACTTTAAACTCAAGTTTTTTTCCTGTGGGAGGGGAAATGAAGGGAGGGAAAAGAAAATGTTCCATTGTACCAATGCTCACTGTCCTCAGCTCAAATACTGAGCTCGGGTCCTGGGAACAAGAGGTGCCAGGTTGAGTGTCCAGTCCTGACAGTGGGCATCATTTATTGCTGAGTTATTTCCCTCTTTCCTGCTGCCAACAGACTGCTCAGGGCCTCTGCTCCCACCTCCAGCAGACACCAGGACCTGTCCCAGGCCATCAAACTAACAGTGAACTTCTGCCCACTTGAACCTTGATTATATCAACCCATCCACACATCAGCTTCCTACACCCCACACATTTGGGGAACACTTGGTGAGACCACAACATGTGCATGTTGATCTGAGCTGCAAAATGTGTCTGCAAACACAGTTCTGCTCCTTCAAAGGTGAGTATAAAACACCCTGAATCAGACTGTAGTACCCTGTAGCTCAGGAGAGCAGCAAAGCAAATGAAAGCAGCAAAACAAATTATATATAAAGTCTTCTAGAAAGATCAGTGGGTTGGGTGAGAATAGCTGTGTCTTGTCTTGTGACAATTCACTAAATCACACTAAACTCTGTCTCTCCCTTGCGGAAGAAAGAAGAAAACTCCCACAGAACCAGCCAGGACATGTTTCATGGCAGGATCAGGGCCTCAGACACCACAAACTGTTCCTTTTTGGGATCAAGATCCTGAGATGCTGCAGAAAAAATTTTGTTGGAAAACTGCAGCTAGCTTTCCCATCAGGACAACACTTCAAATTCTGAGGTTTTTTATAGAAAGGCTTTCTAAATACTTCAGAATTGATATTGGGTCTTTTTTGTCATGTCCCCCACTAATCAAAATTAGAAAAAATTAGCTTGTTATATTTCAATACATAATGAATACAGGAAACTCCAATATTTCACTGCAAATAGTCATTGCTAATGCAAAACTAGTTCTCTAGAAGGAAATTCCAACAGCAACTGTGAGATAAAGGAACAGCCCTATCCCACTGCCTATGGACAAATCTGAACACATTTCTGGGACTCACAGCATGTCACATGTAATGCATTTTCCATTTGTCCTGACCTGAGAGCTTTGCATTCAAGCAGCAGATCCCCCAAGTGAATTCATCAGGGGGAATAATAACCAATGGATGAGCTTGGGCCAGCAGATCCATCCTGCAGTTGTCAGAAATTCAGGGTGGCAGCAATGCAGCCTCCTTTGATTAAGGACCAGAAGGACACAGCAGTATTTCCCCAGTCTATTTTATTGAAATGAAAGAGAAAGGATTCTTTTTGGGGATTGCATCATTCCTCTCCTCTGAGGCCAAGATGCTGCACAGTCTCAGTAAAGCATCTGGGAGTTCAGGAGGTGGCGGTGGAGGTGTTGGACTATCCCGGCACTAATCACCTATTATCACCTTATGATAATTAGCAAAGCTGATTCCAAACAAATCCTCTTTGGAGCAGGTCCTTGGTTGGCCCTCTGTGAAGTGCACAAGGTGCTGCTTGTGCAAACACAACCACCCCCAGTAAAACCAGGGGAATGCCAAATGTGACCTCGGGTTGCATGGAGCAGTTAGCTGGGTGCTGGGATGGAATAAAGTCATGTTGTTCTGCTAGGAATCAGGAGGTCTTTTTTTGGAGCATCCTGCTCCACAAAAGGTGTGCTGGACTGCACTCTGATCTCACACAGCTGGGGGAAATTCAGAGATTTGGCCTCTTTATTTTCTTTACTCTTTTCAATGGCAGTCAAAGACTTTCAGTCTAAAGGCTGTGATGCTTTAAGATTGTCACAAGGTGGAAAGGCAGGAAAATGCCCAGTCTGGAGTCTGACACAGTTTCCATTATGAATTAAATGAAGAGAGCCCAGCAAAGGCATGAAGCAGGTCACACCAGCAGTACTTTTGTGTAGTAGTACTGGTGTGAACTTTTGTGTGCCTGAGCCCACCCAGGAAGGAGAAGAGGGTCAGGTACCACTGACCCACACCCAGGACTCAGAGAGTGTGATGTGTTCCCAGCTCTCCCATGCATTTCTTACACAGCTTCAGCCATTCAGCTCCTCTTTTTCCTCCATGTCTTGTTAAATGTGGAATCATCCTAATTTCACTCCTAGCATCTGTCAAAGCCCTGATGGTGGGTGAGATCACAGTCCCAGGCACCATTGCAGGGGGGGTGTCTGGGAGCACTGGTGTATCTGCCCCCCAATACTTGCAACAGCAAATTTATGTTTGTGATTCTCTGGGGAGAAGGAAGTCATTCAAGCGAGTAGGCTCTGGGGGTCCAGGCTTTAAAATATTGGGTAGTGGCCTCAAAAAGAGCTTGGTATGAGAGACAGGCTTAGTTTCATCTCAACATCCCACATTTGGGCTGGTTGCTGTTGTTGCAAAGGGTTAACCGACACTGCAAAACATTTCTGGGATGGAGTGCTAAGATTTAGTGTATTGAATTAATTCTTAAATTAGAACAGGGGATTTGCACATGATTTCTAAGGGAAATTATCTTCTGGGTAAAATTAATACAGGAGATGTTTCAACATCTGGGACGGCATTATTATGAGCAATGATTACCCAGGCTGCCAAAAGAAAGAGATCACAGCAAACTCTTTCTTTTCCCACCCAAAGTAAGCTCCTCAGCCTGAAGGGAGGAGAATATTTGCAGAGCCTCGGCTTGTTTGGAAACGCACAAGAGGATTCTGCATGAGAAAAGGGCTGCGTGCTTTGCTGATGGATGGCTGGGAAGCTGAACAGCAGGCAGGGAAGGTTCTCTGTGCAGGTGGGCTGCTTCCCTCTTTCCCCTCAGCTCCTCGTCAAAAAAGAGGTGCTTAATGCAGTGCTACAGCTGTCCAGGTGCTTCATGTCGGGAGGTTAAAGAGGAAACACGCTGGCAGATGTGACCTGGAAAAGCTCCAAAAGGGAGGTTGGTCCTTCCACTCCTCACCCACGAAACTCATCCAAACGCCCCATCTTCCTCCAGCCTTCAGAGGGACGGCTTTTCCCCGACGAAATTTTAAATAGGGCAGAGAGTGTAGCCAAAGCAAGACCTGCATTAAAAAAAAATTAAAAAAAAAAAAAATCACACCCCAGGAGGAGCTCATAAATATTTATTTTCCTTCGGTTTATTTCATTTTGTCAGGAAAAGAGGAAGGCGCTTGAATGGGAAAAGGAGACCAGTGGCACGGTGCTCCTTTCGCAGGGAAAACCACCAATGTTTAATTTAAAAGGGCATAAATATGAGAGAAATGCCTCTTTACTCTCGTGTTAGTAGCTGGCTATTAAATTACATCACAAGTGCTACGTGTGGGACCAGGCGAGTGCATGGTTATTTCTGCCTCCTAAAACAGAGTGCAAGCCTCAGCGTAATTACTCTGGATCCAAGTGTAATTACCAAGTGATCTGCGGGAACATCCACAGCGGTGACATCCATCCCGGGCAGCATTCGAGGCCGGTGATAACACGGCATCATTAGCACGGCTTAGCGCTTCCCTCCGTGCCTGCAGGCCATGGTTCTCCTCGGAAAGGGCTGCCCGGGATGGCTCAGGAGTCACCGGAGATGCTGCCCTGCCTGTGCAGGGGCTGGCAGCAAATCAGTGCAGACACCGCCAAACATGATACCCTAATCACGGGAAATTAGGCTGGGACAGAGCTTTTTCCGAGACTGGTCCCCTTGTTTTGGTGTTTCTGCAACCTGTCCCTTTCTTTTTTTCCCCAAGCCCGTGATAAGAAGGAGGGCGCTGAGTCCTCCTGGGGTCACAATCGTTTTGTTTGGCTTTCTTCTGTTTTATTCTGCTTTACTGTGACAGCATCAGGCTCGGATTTTGGAATATTTTCTCTAGAGTTCACACCTCATCTGTCTCCTTTTGGAAGACAGTGGGTATGAGGATTTTCTTTTCTTTATTCTTTATCTTCTTTCTTTTTTTCCCCCAAGGATGAAAGCATCACAGTAAACAACCTATTTATTCTGATGGTCTTGGAAGTGCTCTCTACACCTCCAAGAAGGTCAGAGAAATTATTCAGAAAGAGAAAAGGAGGGAAAAAATCCTCCTTTCTTTTCATAATTTCCAGTTTCATTACCACACCATTTAGTGCTATGGTGTTGCAAAGACAATGCAATAGACCAGAGTAGAAATGAAGATGCACCAAAGAAAAATAAAACTGATTTATTTTTTCAAGTTGGTGTTTTCAGGTGCCTTTAGTTGTGTCCATTCTAGCTCATAAACACCAACAAATGAAAAGATGATAAAACATAAATGGACATAACTTCCTGTAAGAAGTACAGAACCTAAGATTATACAAATAAGCAAGAAAGCATCTCCCAGCTCCTGCGGGTAGCAATGCTCCCAGCTCAGGGTCAGTGATGGTAAAGTGAGATTGACAGGGAAAGCAACCCCTGAAGGAGCTTTTCCATTTTGGTCAGTCCTGCTAAGCCATGCTTGCTGCTTTGAATGAGCTCAGTTGCACAGAGAGATCTTATTTTTATCCTGATTCTGCTTATGTGTTGGTTTTATCTGAGCAGCTCGGCAGATGTCAGCGAGCCACATTTTGTTTTGAGTTACATCAGCGTAAATCACAGCTGATCCAGTGAACTCGGAGATTTCCTCTTTGCAGTGAGAGCTGTGACACGAAGAGTTTGGTGCCACGGTATTGTGACAGCTTAAAGCCCCTCCATGAGGAAACAAAGTCAGGCTCAGCACTGTCCTGGAACACATTACAAAGCATGTTTGTTATTGCACAGAAGACAGCATTTGCCTTGGCTGTGAACAAAAAACCCAGATCTGTAACAGCTAAGATTTCATCTCTACCATTTATCCAATGAGCTTCCCCATCCTCTTGCACAGATACCCTGCTGCTAACATAGCAGTCAAGATCAGAGCACTTAATCAATCACTCACTGAGGACAAATATGCGTAATCTAAATTAGAACAAACCCAGGCATATTTTATATGACAGCCGTACAGATTTTTAAGAAAAAGCATTGGCAAGAAAATTGCATGAGAACAAAATTGTTTTGTGTTTATGCTTAAAGTGGTAGATTTCCTAAAAGCTTCTGTGGCATTAGGTAGCCTTGAATATACAGGGGCAAAATCCTGCTTTCACTGCTTTCACTTCCACATTTTCATCAATAAACCAGGGATGCATTTGGTCCCTCTGGCTCTGAAGCAGAAATCCTGCTGCAGACCTCAGTATGATGTAGAGTCCTTCTTAAAAACCTTTCATATTTTATGATCACTGTCGATTCTCTTATGATCAGTGTTGGTTCAGGCTTTCATGAATCAAAAATCAGCTCGTGGAACACGTCTTAGAGCAACCTATTTGTCTGCAGGTAGCAAAGGAAAGTGGTACTTTGAAGAATAAACCCCCTCTGCCTTCAGAACGAAGCTCAGGCTGCACAGGAGGCTGGAGCAACTTACAGCTTCTATTCAGGCTCCTCTCTGGGCATGCTGAGTGACCTTGTGTTCTCCCATTTTCCTCTGGGGGAGATTTTATTTATCTCTGATAATAAAACACAGGATTCTTCAACTGCGACTCATGGTTTAATCTATTGTGTCAACTTACACAAGCTCCCTTGGAAAAAAAACGAAGATCAGAGGCAATAAAAGGAGTGAAAAAATGAAGCATCTTTAACTGAAGCCATACAACTTTCACCTGAGGTCAGGCCCACGTTGCCCTGACTCTGCAGGGTGGGATCTCCAGAGAGGAGCATCCCAGAATTGGCCTTTGAGAGTGGGTGGCAGCTCTTGCACAGCCCTCAGTGCCCATCAGGCTTGGAGAGCCTTCAGCTTTGGGCACAAACACAACAAGCAGCAGGAAGGCTGAGCCCAGCCTCTAAGAGGGCAGTCAGCACTGTATCCTGAAAGGAGGAATTCTGAAAAAATGCTGGAAGTATCTGTGCAAACATCCCTCCTCCATGCACCTCTGCAGATCAGGCTCTGAAGAGTTTCTCTGTTGAAGTTCTGTCTCTGCTTCTCCAGAAGGAGCAAATGGTCCCACAAAAGTTCACACATCACCAAACATCCCATGGAGACTGAATTTCAGTTTATTGCCCTATCTTGGGACTTTTAAATATCCATTTCAGTTCCTGTATGAAAGCAGGTCTGATCTAGAGCATAGCAGGACTCCTTTGCTCTCCTCTGACTTGGTTTTGGAGGGATTTGTGAGATTTTCCAGGGACAGCTGTCCGATTCTTCTCCCAGTCAGCTTGCTGAGGTGAGGCATTGCTGTCAGCACTGTTGGCATGGGCAGGTTTCATCACATTTGTTAGGGAGATGTTGGTAAAAGCAATGACCTAATACTGCAATTAAAGGCACTGATGAATACCACTGAATTCCCAGAAAAGTCTGGGAAGAGCAATACAGAGGACTTCAGAAAACATTATCTTGGGTGTCCAAGCAGAAATTTGTATGCCCACTTGCTTAATTTTGCACCCAGAGGTCAATTGTGGATTTTACTTGGATCTCTCAGCTTCAAAGATCAAATCTGAAGCTTCTTTCTGCTTAAGGACAAGAGAGAGGCTCTGCAGGTACCAGCGACCAGGAAGCAGGATTTCCACTTTCCACCATCCATACAATTTCTAGGAATCACTTTGCATGACATTTTGAACTTAGATACTCAGTTAATTCACCCACAGATCCCTGTTAGAGTGCCTCAGTGTACTGCCTGATTTTTTTTTTTAACTTTTTTTTTTTTTTTAACTTCTCAAGTTTTGACTCAGTCACTTGCCTGGGAGGCTGCTGTGTGAAGGTGCATGAGGATGGACTGGAGCATCTAAATGGAGGCCCCCAAACAGGAGCATTTTTCCCTTAGCCTTCCTGCACCACTGGGAGTAATAATTCCTGGCAGGGCTGTTGCACAGCTTGATTCATTAAGGCTTATGAAGTGCTTTTAGCTCCAGCACTGAAAGGCTCTGTGCAAGTTATTTTGGACTGCTCAGGTGTTAGGAGGAGAGGCATTGCAGAAGGAATACAAATAAATCAAGAGAAACTGCCCCTTCCTCCCGTGCATCCCCTGCCCCGCGCTGTTCTCCATCACTGTTGGTGTCACACAGTTAATTTACAAGCCCAGCACTTTACAAAGCCCCTGGAGCACCAATTGTCCCTTTCTCATGCAACATCAGCTCCTCAGAACAGCCAGCTGAGTCTCCGGGGTCAGCCTGCTCCTGCCCTTCCCAAGGCAACTTCAGCCTCTCTCCGGAACCACCCGGGTGTTTATTTTTGGACAAGCCAGACCCAGCACCACCGCCCCTGCAGCAGGATGCGCTGGAATAAGCCCGGGGTGCAGGTGGCTGCTCTGAAATGCGCCATGTGCTCGGCCCAGGAGGGGACATTGGGTTGGGAAAAGTGACCCAGATACCCCACCCAGCCCATCACCCATGAGGGCATCCCCAGACAGCGCAGGGAGGGCTCAGCCTGGCACGACAAACCACGGGCAAAGCAGCGGGCTGGTGCCTGGGGAAGGCGAAGGCTGTGGATCTTTCTCATGGCTTTTCTTCCCCCTCCTTCCCTCCCTCTCTCCCTCCCTCGGTCTCCCTCCCCTCCTCCAGTCTGTTGCACGGGAGCTGCCGGCCATGCTGTTCCAGTTCAGGGGCTCCTGCAACAGAAAAGATCAGCTGTTGGAGAACCCATGGAAAGCCCTGGGGGAGAGCCATGGCCGCAAGGTAATCAGCAGGCAAAGTTATTACCATTATGCTGCTAATTAATTCCCAGCTCATTACGTTTCCTGTGGCTAATTTGTACTCGCCGCTGATTTGATTAAACTCATCTCTATGCTAATAAATGTGTTTTCCATTTGTTTTAGCGACTGTAGGAAGAGAGCCCGGTATTTACATATTTTGACGTTTATCAAATAAAACGCGGCGCCTGAATTAATTCTGCTCTGATTTATAAGTCGAGGGGGGAGGAAGGGGAGCGGGGGGATGCTGAGGGTCAGGCGTGCATGGCGTGTGCGTGGCAGAGCGAGCCAGGGGGGCTGGGATGCTCCTCACTTTTCATCCTCCCCGGCTCCCATCCTGCCCAGGGATGCTCCTGCAAGGCGGCTCAGCCAGCCCCCTGACATTTATTTCCCCTTCCCAGCTAAGTTTTGGGACGTGGGGCTTTGATTTGTAGGTACACCGCACGGTTCAGCGACACCTCGTCAGGTGGGTTTCTCTTTGTCTTTCAGAAATTGCTCTAAATGAAGATTAGGTTTTACACCTCATTATAAGCAGTGACTGTTTCCCAGCCCTGTTCGTCAGGACTCGCTACAGTAATGTCAGACAGCTTAAATTTCTAATCAGGGACAGGAACAGACACCTTGGCATGCACACAGATTTATTTTAGGGATGTATTTTACCCTCTCTACCTCAGTAACTTTCAGCAGGGCAGAAAGCTGCCCTCCTCAGCCTTTTAAACCCAAGAGTAACTCTTTAGGGCAGATCTTCAGCAAGTGAAACTCTGCTCAAAACATTCCTCCTGTTTCCCGCAGTTAACTGCTGCAGTATCAGCCTCTTCATTTAGGGTAAATCCTAACAGAAGAACACACTGGAAGTGTAAATCAGTGGGATTTGTGCTTTAACATCACTAAGGGTTTGTGAAATCCAGCCTTTCCTTTTCCCAGGAAAACTGGCAGTGGTCACGCAGCACATCCCCTCGCTCTCCATGTGTGTTCATATATGACATTTTCTGTTGGTGCAGGGACATCTGTGCCACACGGGATGGAGGCCAGAGCCTCACAGGGAGTGTGGACTGGGGAAGGCTGAGATGGGAGCAAGGCAGGGAAAGGTTCCTCTTCTGGGGCTGGAAAAGGCGCAGTGGCTCAACAGGGATGCCTGAAAATCCAGGGAGATCTAACCCATCCCAGTCCTGCTCGGTTTTGTCTGGAAAATCGGCTGAACCCAAGAGGGATTTGTTTTCCCTCTGCATGCTCACTTGGGGCTGGATTCTCTGGTTTCTCTCCCAGGTTCTCACAGGTCACACCAGTGGCTCTGGGGCAGCCCACAGCTTTCTTTCACACTCCCAGTAAAAGTTTCCCGGTAAGGAGGGGCCCCAGCGACACCATTCTCACTCTGGCAGTGAGACACCTTCCACCGCCGCTGCTTCACCCCAGGCGATCTGAAACAGCTTCATTGCTTAAGTAACAATTAACAGCCCTGTCTTTTGGGAGGGCTTTGGAGCGCTGCGCGTCCCCTGCTCCGCAGCCTGCGCGCTCCCGAACTGCGGGCATCCCCCAGCTCCTGCCCACCCCTCATCCCTGCCTGCCAGGGTGCTGATGGGCTGCAGCCAGCCCATCCTGGCTCAGGTACAGTCCTGCTGGTGCCTCCTCTCCTCTGGCACTCGCTCCAAAGCCCCACAGACACTCCTGTGATGCTGCCCAGGATGCACAGGATGGAGGGGTCCCACTGGAAATGCGGCACAGATCCCTCACAGGGCTGGTCCAGGGGATCAGGCAGGAGGTCCCTGGGCTGTTTTAAGAGGAGCTGGCAGAGCCCTTGCACTGTGCTGGGTGTGCACCCATGGGTGCTGCCTGACCTGGAGCCCTGCCTTGGCCAGGCACCCAGAGCCCAGCAGCCCTGAGCATTGTCTCAGCGCCTCTAGAACAACAGCTAAGCCACGCAGCAGTGGATTGCTGGACGTTTCCCTTCCTACAGAACCTTTTAAGCCTTTGCAAAAGCGGGAAGTATTATGGACAAAAAACCCGCCTTGTTTCGCCTTAACAGCCTTTGCTTTTCCCGGCGAAGGTGGGACAATAGCCACACGCTGCATGCTATCAGTGTCACAAAGAACAGAACCAAAAGGCTTCAGCTCAGGACAAATATTAGTAACATTGATTCCTTTTTTATTTTTCCTTTTTTTTTCTTTTTTTTTTTTTTTTTCCAGCTGGTATCAATACATTAAACAACCAACGCTGGAAAAGTGAAATTGATTCAAGGCCTTCAGTGCTCCCTGCCAAAAAAGCCTCCTGCAAGGATCTATTCTGTATTGAATTACAGTCTGGAAAAGTTCAATAGGTTATTGTACAAACAGAGAGCAAAAGCCCGTCAACAATGGAGCCAAAGTGATTGTGCAGCTCCTTTGTGCTTGCCAGCCCCGCGCCCCTCACGAGCTCGGATGTTAAATCAGTTTAATTAAAATGGTGGGCTTCAAATGCCTCGCATTTTTTTAATGCATGTCCCTGTGTAAAGACATGTAGGCTGAGGTTTAAAGCCACCTGCCTGCACTGACAGCCCCTCCATCCCTTTCTTGGTCCTCAACTGCAGCGGATTTTTACAGCTGCTGAGCATTTTGGGCAGATGCTGGGGCTGAGTAGGATCATCAGCCCCATCTGGAGCAGCTCTGGCTTTGAGCAGCACCCTCAGCCTCACCCTCAAGCTGTGGTGTGTTCCCCTTTGCAGGCTGGAGCTGTGCTTTGGGGCTCTCTCAGGGTACAGGTCTCGGTTCTGGGACCCTCCAGCTCCAAAATCCTCCCCAGAGGGTCGAGGTGCTCCCCAAAAAGCAGCAGGGTGAGGTCTCTGATGCTGCAGCAGGTTTGCCACAGGTCTCACCACAGAGTCTCCTCCTCCAAGGAGGCAAGAGACATTTGTGAGCCACATCAGGGTTTCTAAATCCCCCTCTCCATCTCTAATTAAGATTCAAATTGAGTATAGAAATCATGTGTAAGTAAGATGCTAATTATTAAAGTCATTGATCTCCCAGACAATAAAGCAGCCTCGCTTTTCTGGCCCTGCCCATGTTTTGAGGCAGCTCTGAGCCCTCACCATCATAAATACCCAAAATATCTGGCATCCACATTGGAGAAGTGTGAAAATGATTGATTTTGGGGAGAGGTGAAGTCTCCATCTTGCTCTGAACAAAACCTCTACTCCAGCCCCAGCCTCAGACAACCCTGGCAGCATGTCTGGCACTCTGGATAGCTCAGCTCCCTGGAATGACCATTAAACTTTGGTTCCCCACCTCACTGGACATCTGCTCATGCCCGTGTCCATCCTGCACCACTGCATTTATTTTCTCATTGGACTAAGTGGGATTTACTACTCAGTGTATTTAATGGGATTTACTGCTCAGTGCATTTAATGGCTTCTTGTTCCCAAACGGGACAACTTTCATGGTTGAATATCCTATCTAGGAGTTACAGGGGTTGAGGAAAAGGTGCTCTTAGTTCGAAAAAAAATACATGAAAGAATGGCTGGAAAATTACAGAGAGGGAAAATTCTCTGGAAAGCAGAGCAGAGCCAGTGTGGGGCCAGGCTGGAAAGGGGGGACAAAGCCACAGGGCTGGGAGGATGAAGGTGGCCAGTGCTTTAGTGGCCACAGGAAGGACAGAGTCACAAAAAAAGAAAAGCCTTGGGCTGCAGAAGAGAGGAATGCTAGCCTGGAAACACAGAGTGCAGCACCACACTGCACCAAAACGCTGGAATTAACATCAAAGCAGTCCTGGAGCAAATGAGATTACGGTATGCATGTTAATGAGGCAGCAGCACTAATCAGCCAGGATGCCTCGCTGGGAGGGCTGCAGTGCCAACTCGTGATTTTTGTTGTCAGGCTGGACCCAGCTTCCATTTGGAGTGAAGATTTTGTTTGGTTTTAAAAGTAGCAGTATTTTTGTGGGGTTTCAGGCAATCTCAGATTTGATTTGATTTCTTCAAGTAGATGTCTGGCCCTTCAGGGTACAGAGAAGAACTTGGAAATGGGATTGAAGTGGTCCCCAGGGCCAAACTGAAAACCACTCCAAAGCCAAGGAGCAGATGAAAGTTGCCCAAAAAGCATTTTACTCTGTTTTAAAACATCATTATTTTTAAGCCAATCTCACCAGTTTGCAGGGCTGAGTGCACAGCTTTGCACACAAAAGGCAGTGCATTTTTGTGCCAAGCTTTCCTGAGGAGCACGAAGCCACTCAGGATGTGAGGGGTCCAGCTCTGCTCACATTTGCAGTGGGTTTTTTTCCCAGTGCCACAATGCTGATGTTACAGTTACACTTCCCCAATTAAGCTCCAAAACTGGAGCTTTTTAATGTCAAGAGCCCTCAAAAAAGCACTTGCTTGGGATTATGTGGCTTCAGGCAAAAAGCTGTAAAAGGGGCAGCCCCTCACAAGGAAAGCTTAGCTGGGCTGGGGAGAAGGATGGCAGGAGGGTGGGGGTAAGGAGGGAATCCTGAGGAAGGAAGGAAAGAATGGAGATAAGGAAAGGCAGATAAGCTGCTCTCAAGCATTAAAAGGGCAGGACCCAGAGCAGAGGACAGGCATGAGCCCTGTCTCTGCTTGAAACCTGGGGTGCTCCCAGAGGCCAGGGAACAGATTCATCGTGGTCAGGGAAGCTTTGGAGCAGGGTCAGGAAAAGGGAAGCCCTTCTGGGGCTTCTCATCTGTCTCTGTGGCAAAATAACTCCTTGGGAGCCAGAGGAACGTGGAGAAACAGCCACAGCAGTGTTTGGGATTGCTGCAGTGTGTGCTGCAGAGCTGCAAATTGCTCTGAGGATCAGCCCCAGCCTTCTCAAGGTCCATCTCAAGCCCTTTTTATGGAAAATGCCATTCTGATAAACTCTTTCTACAAGGAAACCACTCTTGTTTTGATCTGTTTTTCAAACAGCCTTTCTTCTTGATTGGAGAAATTGGCTTAAATGAGTCTCTCTCCCTTTTCCTAAGCAAGGCTGCAATTCAGTTCTGCTTCCTTCTCTTTTCACTGATAATCTCGTTTGCTGAAATTGTGAAAAAAACAGAATTTGAGACATTTGAGTGTTTACAGAGCAGAACAACATGTTTCATGTCTGAGTTTGCCCTGCAAACGTGTCTGTTCTGCAGGTGGCTCCGAGCAAGGCACGAGGGGGCTGCCAGAAGATCTGATCCTCAGTTCCCAGCTCTTGCCCAGCTCTGACAAAACATTTCTTTTTGCCTGCTGGAGGGCAATGATGTGTCTCAGCCCACAAAAGCTTTCCTGCCTCGTTGCAGAGGTGCTGAAGGAATGGGGTCCCAGAGGTGCCCCCACCCAGTGCACAGATGTGGGGAGAGCAGTGGAGGAATGGGGGAGCAACCAAAGGAGCCTGGGAAGGTGCAGATGTACCTCCCTTCTGCCACAGATTGCCATGGCTGGGAAAAGAAGCTGTTCAGTAGCGCTTTCCATGCCAGGGAGATCATTAGCAAATTAATCATTTACTAATTAAACGGCATGATACCCATGTAAAGGGAGTGTGATTACCCTCTTCTATAAGTCAGGAAACTAAACAGCATTTCTGATTTTTAGACTAAATTTGCCCTTCTGGCAATCCCACAGTTCTGCTCCATGGCTGAAGAAGGTTCTTTAGAGCCCCCACCTCTGCACCCTGACATGAACCTCACAGGAGCAGCACTGCCTGCTGGCTGTTCCCAGGCTCCTCTTGGAAACTGCTGGAGGCTTGGCTGGTTTCATTCCATGGCCTTTCCATCTAGAGTGGATGCAGGAGGGTGAGAGGATCCAGGCAAAGAAATGGGGCTGCATCCTTGCTGGGCATCCCAAATGCTTGCTGGGTGCAATCCCACCCTTCACCAGCCCTCCAGCTGAAAGGTGGGAATCATCCAGAGTCAGGAGAAGTGACCACGGTGACACCCAAAGTCTGATCTGCTTCTTTTCACTCTTCTGATTTTATTTGGATTGTGTATGTGAAATTAGCCCCCTGCTTTATCCAAAATGAGAGCCCCTGGCAACAGGCTTGATCTGCAGCATATGAGAATACATTTATTTAAAAAGTGAGAAGAACTGAAATTAGGCAGTGCTGTTTCTGAAGCCCATGGAAGTGCCTTCCTCTCTGTGTATTGAAAGCAAGTTTGGAATGCAGAAAGAAAATTTATAATTTAAATGCCAAATTATTGCATTGCAGCCATGTTTGTCCTAGCTAAGATCTCTCATGCCGTCCCTACCACAAAGCTTTCCACTGAGGCATTAACACAGAGAAGAAACTCCCCAGAAAGGAAGACAAAATTCTCCTCCTCTCTTCACAATCTCGAGGGGTCCAGCTCACAGTGCTGACGCAGCCCCAGCCCTGTGCACCTCCACGGAGCTGTCACAGGTATTTACTTTTGCTAAGTGCAGCTCATTATTGCTGCCTCCCCTGGAGCCGTAGTGCAATGGAAACTCATTCCCCACGGCCTTGCCCAGTAACTTTCAGAATGATGTATTTTGCAGTTTTCTTTGCTTTGAGTCTGGTTTCCCCCACTCAATCAATTGTGGTTGTCATGCAGTGAAGTGTCCTGCCTGCTGCAGAGAGAAAAGCTGGACTTGGCTGGGTGGATGTTTGCTTTGTGGTGTATACACAGAATAAAAATTAATTCAGGGGCAGCCAGGAAAAGAAAAAAGCCCACTGAGGTTAGGAGCACAGAGATATAATGGTCTGAAAATTAAAGCCTTGCTGACTCCAGGAAAGTAAGCAACATCTAAGGCAGCTCGTTTCCCCACCATAACTCAATACAAATAAAGAGAAGAAGGTGGATGGAAATGGAGTAAATTATTTCACTGCCTAGAGCGACAGATGAGCAAAACCAACTGGGCTGGCTTCTCCAGGCTTTCAACACTTTTGCATGCCTTGAAAGGCACCACATTCAGCCACCTGCTATTGAACTTCATGGTGGCCAGACATCCAAAGGTTACAGCAGCTGGGCATCCCAGTATGGTTTCCCAGCTTGATTTCCTCAGCAGGATTTTGTGGGGATAAGGCAGCACAGGGGTGATGTCCAAGAGCCTCCTCATCCATTCACTGCCCCTGGGAAAATGAGGAAGCTTTATCCTTTGGGCACAGAAGCAAAATGCAGCTTGTGTTGCTCAGAAGAGATTGGATTTGGGCTGTCACTCCTTTCAGAGGCTCCTGCCCACTGCCCAGTGCCTGTGCACACCCAGGACAAGCCCCATTTTCCTAAGTCATAGCACATCTCTAATGCAAACACAAAGTGAAAGGATGCTGGAAAGCCACTGGCCTTTATGGTTTATTAAGCTTCTTGTGCAGGCATAATTTCAGACTTGGATTTTTTTTTAGACTAGACCATATCACCTCTGTGTTGCACCTCACAAAGCCCACCAAGACAACACCCCTCCTGCAAAGGGATGGGAGAAGCATGGGGGAAATCCCACTTTTGTTTCTGAATCGATCTGTGATTGTATTTTTTTATTTTTTTTTAAGAATAACAGTCACATTTCTAAACAGCTCTTTATTAAACTGTCTAAACATATCATCTGCACTGGAGGATGTAAGGGCTGACACCAGACAAAACCATCAGATTGCTCTGAGAAAATGCACTGGCTTGTCTTGACAATTTAGGACTCTGTGGATTACCCTGTTCATATTTGCTGTTGATTTTAAGACTGAAATTTGCAGTATGAAAACAGACATGTCCAAGAAAGCATTGCTCAGCTTAAACTTAAAAGGACAGAGATGCAAGATTACAGCAGAGAGATGCAGCTCCTGGCTCCCAGCCCTTTCTTAGGAACCAGCTTTCACTTTGCCTTGGGCTTTTGGTCTATCAGCATCTAATGAAAGATGACAGTGCAGGCTCCCTTAGGGGCTAACGTGGGCAATTTCAGCTCTGGCATTTTAATTTATCTGTAACCAGCAGTTTTCAAAAGGGTAGAGCTAAAAAAGAACTTGGCTTGGTCACACACACACACACAGACAAAAAAAAAAAAAGGGGGGGGGGGGGAGTTGTGACATAAAATGTGTGAGGAGGTTTGCTGGGGTTTAACCCCTTGGGCTCCTGCAAGGCAGGGGCTGGAGCCCGGAGCCAGGGCTGTGTCCCTTGGCACTGTGGCTGCGTGCTGTTAACCCTTTCCACCAGGAAGCTGCTTTTCCTCTAGGTGAGGAGAACTCCTCCATGGTTTATGGCTGTTGGTTTTAGTGCCGGGCACATCCACTATACCCCTGACAGTCAAGGTCTCGACTTTTCCCGTTTATTAATCCCCAAAGTTGCATTCAAGCACTGTAATGGCAGAGGGTTAGCTTAGGATCAGCAGCAGCCATAAATCCAGAATTAAAGGCTGTGGGTTGGTTTCCGAGTGGCCCCGCGGTGCCTGGGTATGAGCACTCACACACTCACTCCATGTGTGCAGCCGGGGCTGAGAGGAGGAGCCCAGCCCGCATCCTGCCCTTCCCATGGCATTTTCCCTGCCGTGTTTCCAGGGATCCCACGTGCCCGGCTGTGCTCAGCTCAGGGTGATCGTGGCAAGCTCGGTGCTGACGCAGCCGGGGCTGCTGAGTGCGCCTGGCACGGCTTCACATCCGACCCTCATCAGGAGCTTTTCACTGCACCATTCATTCGTTCCCTGGCATGTTCCGCACGCCCTGCAGGCACCTGGCGAACCTCCGGGCACCCGGTACCATCAGCGAGCTCTCAGAGGATGGATCCAACCCAGCCCCTGCCTGACCTGCGCTGGGGCTCCCAAAAAAACTTCATTCGGGATGAAACGGGTTAAACCTTTTATTTATTTAATTATTGGCTTTACTTCTTTCCAGGGAAGAGTTTCACTTTGCCTTTTTTTTTTTTTTTTTTCCCTTCCTCCCTGCTGCCTCCAGAGGAGCAGGCGATTCCAGGCACAGCTCTGGCAGATGGTTTTGGTGGTGGGAGGCACAAGGGGCTCGCTCCCAGGAGCTGCTCAGGCTGTTAAGTCAAAAATGAACTGATGCATGCAGCATCAGTCCCAGCCTGGACAGCTCCCTGTCCTCCCCAGTGCACAGGCAGCCTCTGCCGGCCCCTTTATACTCTGTGCCTGATCCAAAATCTGCTGGAATTGGGGAGCAGCCCTTTTCTGAGCTCCCTGAGGCAGCTGGAGTCAGGGCAAACAGAATGTGAACCCCAGTCCAGCCACCCCTTTGTGATCCTGCCCACTGCAGCATCTCCCTGACGTCCTGGGAGATGCAAACCTCACCATGCCAGGCACCAGCAGATTATTTCTTCTTAATGTTTACATATTCTAATGTAAAACCTTCACCTTAGGCTCATGGCAAATACTGCCAAAGTTGTGGAGTCAGGGAAGCAAATCCATATTTTGTCAATATTAGCCCGATAAACAAAATTTGAGAATTAAATGCATTCCGTGCTTAGCAAATGAAAATTAATTTCTGATACATGAGAATTGGCTTTCTTAACGATATTTCCCTTGTTTTAGTGAGATAATCTAGAGCTACACTAGGAAATACAAACATTTTTCAGAAGAACTATACATAATTTATAGAGAAGCACATCTGAATTAGCTCTAGCATTGCCCTGAGCTTTCCTACAGTCCATAGGTCTGCATCTCAGCTGTGCTCATGGATCTGCTCCCTCTCTCTGATGAAACCCTCTCCCACAAAGAGTTAAACACAAGAAACCAGAAATGATCCATAAATTAGGTCTGGCTATAGGTTCAAAATCATAAGTTATGGCCTATTGACCTCATACTCTGAGGGGAAATCAGAAGCATTTTTCTAAAGAGCCACCACTGGAGGAAGGGAGGTTTAATATATGGCACAGCAGAGCCCTGCTGCAAATAAATACAGCACTGCATAATTGCAGGAAAAATCAATAAATACCACGGTGGTTAAAATAAAGATATGCATACTGAGGGTCCAGGTTTGTGTGTGTGAATGGTTCTTTCCCCAGAAGCAGAAGATTATTTTTTTCCTGCCTTAAAGCCTCTAAAAACAACAAAGGCAACAGCTCCTGCGCTGCCCCTTTTACAAGGAGCAAGTTTCAGCTATTGTTTTCCCTCGGAGCAGCTCTGTGGAGTCGTCATTATTACCATAATTAATAAGTGCAGTTTGCTCATTTGAAAAATCCCGGCAACATTTGCCGCTCGGGCATCGCGTCAGCGGCAGACACAAAAAATCGCTGTGACAACTCCTCTGCAAGTTCAGGTTTTATTGACGAGCACCACGAGGAGATGAAGCCCAGAGCGAGTCCCTTTTCACTTTAATATTTAAACCTCTTTTAAGAGGACGTCAATATTAACTCCCGTAATTGATGCTGACAGGTGACTGCCTGGCCATGAAAAAGGCAAGCGATAAAATTTAAAAAAAAACCCCTTAAATAATAACAACCAGGACTTGCTGGTCAGTGCAGTGAAGGACACTGGGATGAAGGGATGGGGTCTCCTGCATCCCTGATGCAGCAAAGGGAACCTGGAGATTCACCCAGGGATGGATGGGGCCCTTTGGGCTCGGCTGATTTTGTCCCCCCAGGTAAATCCCTGGATCTCTTGGGTGAGAAACCCATCCTTGCTCAGCCTCCAGACCGGCCAATGCTTTTAATAAATAAATACCAATTGTAGCTAGTTAACCTCAGGATTTCCAGCGTTAAAGAGATTTCCCACAGGAGCCAGAGAGCACTAGAGAAATGGATAAATGCAAAGTTCATGGGGAAGAGGACACAAAGCCCTTTGCAAATCCCAGTGTGAGGGGGAAATACCCAGAAAGTGCTATGAGACAGGCCCCAAAACCAGGTATTTACTGAACATAGATTCCTGATTTTCATTGATCTTATTCTTAGAAATGAGTGCATTTTTTTTTTCTGTTTAAAATTGGTGCTAAAAGCAGTTAGCATTTGGAGCAACATGAAAACCAGTTTTAATGTAAAGCGTTTGATGACCTCAGTATTGTTGTCTTTGCTCCATGTGCAATCCAACATGAAGAGTAGATCAAGCCCTTCATTTGTTTAAATGGAGATATAGTTTTGCTGGCTTTGATTTCCACTAATATGCAGATCATAGCATAAGCCCAAAATAATGTTTTTATTAAAGTGATAATGTTTTTATTAAAGTTGATAAAAATATTTAGTTGAATTTTAACTTTTTCTTAACTTTTTGAAATTGACGGCAGAAAAAGCACTAAAATATCTCGTACACATTAAAAAAATGTTCACTACAGGGAAAAATATTTCATTAATAGAAAACTGGGATATCTAAAATGAGAGGTTTAATAAAAAATTATTGGTGACAATATTGGCTGCATTGACAGAAATTTTCTGAATAAACCCATGGCACTCCAGTTAAGCTGTTTTAGGTACTTTCACTCTCACATTCATTCTTTAACTAAAGCCAGAAAAATTCCTTCCCAGCACCCTTCTCCCAGCAAACAGCTCTTGCTCCACAGATATTTACCCAGGATATCCAGCCAGCCCTTTTCTTCATATCCTTGATGTTTTTTCTCTGTGTTTTGGGGTACTCCAGGCAGTTTTTCTTGCGTGCAGAGGAAGATGCACAGCAGAAGATTTAGGATTAAAGAAAAAATAAAATGTCCCAACCACGGCTGTGCAGCAGAGAATAGGGCACAGATTTAGTGCTAACAACAGAACACAGGAGAGCTTTGTGGCAATTAAAGCTGAACAAAACCCACCAAATGCTGGAGAAAATATAGTGGGGGGAAATCATTATGGTGTTAGGAGTCTAAACCCAAAAATCAATTTTCTTATTGTTCCCTGCAAGAGTCTCAAAAGAAGGGAAAAGCCGTGCCCAAGATTCTGGCTGGCTGCAAAATAAATGTTTAGCAGTTAGATCCTTATCAAAAATGGGACTGGGAAACTTTTGTTTAGAAAGCCAACTTGAACCAAAGCTCTCCTGAGCTCCTGATTGCTGCTAGGATTTGAACTTGCTACTATTGTATATATACAGTATTTAAAAGAGAGATGACCACGGACATGAGCTAGCTGGCAGCAAATAACTGTGCTTTAAATAATCATATTAATTTCTACCACAAGTGATACAAAGTTAAAGCTGTATTTGTGTGCAGATATATGTGTGTGTGCACACACATGTTAGCAGGTTTCATGCCAAGGAAAGAGGCTGCTGGTGAAATTTTGGTGAAAATGCCTCAGTTTCCTCTTAGAAGTTTTTCCATCCTGGCATCACAAATAAAATCTCCTCTGTATTGTACACTGCTGCTCTGTACAGTAATGCCTTTGTTACCACTATGGCTCTTACTTAAGCATCTGACTACAGTAATTGTTTTATACATTAACTATACTCCCCGATGGTTGCCCTATTAGCTCTGTTATTTTATCCAAAATGGTGCCTGCAAATATTAGCAGCTTGATTACTAATTTTATTAACAATTTCAACACTGTGTCAGGGTTGATTTGGGAAGTGGGGTGGTGGTGCTGGTGATGGTGGGGTGGGGTTGAGTTTCTCTGGTGCTTTGGTGCTTCACAGCATCTCCAAAACCTTGAGGAGATTCGGATTCAATCTGAGTTGACAATCCATAGGATGGAGATTCTTGGCTGCAGAGAAGCATTTGCATCCAGCTGCCATCAGGGCCAAGGCTGGGCAAAAGTGATTTGTGAAAAAAGGGGTGGAAATGACGGATTAGGAAAGGGAGAGGGATGCACCAAATCACTGCGAGGCAGCGCCATGGCTCCTGTAAGCACCCTGTGTGTGTGAGTGTGTGCACAGGAAATAACAAGGCAGCTCAGGAAGGCAGCACCAAATTTGAGCTGTCTGTGCACCAGTGCCTTTTAGACATGAGCCATTTCCAGTGGGAAGTGGAAGGGATCAGGCCCTGGAAGGGGCAGGAGAGGTTTCTGCGGCACAAAGCGCTCCCCTGCCTCTGCGCACGCGTCACTTCTGTCATCAAAAGGAAAATCAGAGCCTGATGCCAGTTATTAAATATCTTCATTATAAGGGCATTCCTTCCAGCTGACTTTCAATTTTGTTGTATCTAGGGGCCCTGTGTTAATAACTGCGTGCTAAGGACAAGTGTTCTTAAAAAACACTGGCTATTGAAATCCGTATAAATAATATGCAGCTTCCTGCTTCTGATTGATAGATATATTGTACAGCCGAGCCACCATAAAGGCAATAAATACATGTACTGCTAAGGGTCATGAGTCTCAAAATTAAATCGAATGCAGAAATTGAGTCTTGACAGAATCTGAAGGGATAATGTCTTAGCTTCTCCAATTACGCAGTTCAACATTTGGATAAATCATATGAAAGTAAGTATTTAGCCCCATTTTTCATAATCACTATTAATGAGAACAAAATGGGAGCTGAGGGCAGAGGGAGAGAGTTCTGACAAGATAAATAGCATATGGGGTGTGTTGTCAGCCACAGAAAATCAAGGCTGTTTAAACCCCCTAAACAGCAGGAAGAAAAAATGCAAGGAAAAAAAAAAAAGGTAGAAAGAATAGTGGTCATGTGTTATTATCAGCAACAGTCTCCGTGTCAGGACTTTTGAGATCTGCCTTCTCAAACAGCACTTAGGGCACAGAAGTATCATCTAGAGCTCCCCAGGATGGTGTGAATGACTGATATCCAGGGCACACCATTTAAATATTGCCTGTTTGCACTCTGCAAGCAGCACCTGAAACATCACTAAAAAAAATTCATTTAAAAACCCACAGATTTTTCCCCCTGACTGGTCCCTGTGGGTGCAGGACAGGTGGTTGTGTGCACCTTCAGGGGCCACCTCTTTGTGTCAGGGCAATAAAAGCAGGAGAAATAGCTTTGCTTGCACAAGGCTTTCTCCAGCTTTCATGCCAGGACACGCACAGGATGTGCAGGGCTTAAAGCGAGGAGGGGAAGGTAGAAATTCCATAGTCATTTTCTATCATCTTGTCTGTCTTTCCTGCTTTTCAAGTTGAAATCACTTTAAGCATCTGCGGCAAAATTATTCTTAGAGAGTCTCTCATTAAATTAGATGTCTCTGAATTGAATTCATTTCCACTCCATTTTGTCAGCTGCTAACGCAGCAAGAGCCAGATCCTGCTCGAATTGGCTTTGAGGTTTGGTCCCTCCTTTTTGAGGGGGAAAGGCTGGGATTTCACACTTGTGCTGAGTTTTTCCCCATCCTGAATTCCTGCCCTGCATTTTGGGTTCTCAGGGAGCATCCACTGCTCTTGCTCAGATGCTGCCAGTGGCTGATGTTACAAATCCTAATGACTCACTGGGAACCAAATCACATCCAAATATTTCTACAAGACAAAGCACAAGGCCACTTTTAGTCACCGAATTAGAGCTACAATACCCCCACGAAAGTCCCCAGCAGTCTGTGCTCTGAGCCACACATCTGCACCCTGTGCTGCTCCGAAAATGGGCATTATGCTCTAAACCTCTGCCTCCAGCCACAAATATCTCAGCAATCCAGGGGGCAAAGGGACTGTTTCGATATCTCATGCAACGTTAGCAGGTCATAGATTAAGCACGTGGGGCCTGGGGGATTATCTCCTTGAATCAATACAAGGCAAGGAAGCAAACAAACAGCTGGCCGGGTTCCCCAAAATAAAAAAGCGTTTGATTGCGGCGAGCTTCAAAGCAACCGGTTGACACCAAATAGGTTGGGTGCCCTCCCCTGCCGTGCCCGAGGAGCAGAGGGTAGCAGGGAAATAAATAAACATCTAAAAATTACTGCTTGCTCCTCCCCCCGCCGACAAAGCACCTCCCAGAGAAAAGCAGGGAAGCAAGGAAACGCGCCCCAGAACATATGGCAGAATCAAGCACGGGATCCCCGTAGGTTTGGGTTGTACAAGTAAATATTAATCTGGGGGGGATACCGGGGGCTGAGATCAAAAGAGCTGCTCCCGTTTCTATAGGGAAAAGGAGCGCTTTGATGTCACGGCGTCTTCCCTGCGCCACCTAATGAACTGAAATTGTGACACAGTGACATCCTGCGAGGTTTGAAAGCACTCAGCACAATGACACCTCTTTGGGGCTCGCTGCTCGCTTTTTCCAGCAGCCTCCCGTGCCAGGGGGAAGGGTTCTGCTGGAATAGAGGTGGAGGAGGCAGAGGGGGCTTTGGGGAGTGAGGGGTGAGCGCTCCTCCCTCAGCTGCACACGGGGAGGGATGAAGGGATTCACTGCAGGTCAAGCCTGACCAGGAGGATGGGGTAGGGATGCGAACACAGGGGAGCAGCTCGGCAGGCTCTATACAAGAGAGTGAGTGAGCCCAAAGCCCCCCACCATCCAGGGCTGGCAGGACCAGAGTCACCCTCACCCCACACTTTGTGCCCTCTGCACCCAGCGGGAGCCGCAGCATCCTCAGGGGAGGATGGACAGGAAAAGAGCATCAGGAAAATGCAGTCAGAGGGAGGATGAGCTCCTTGCCTGGACCCCATAGAGGCAGAACCTCCTCTTGTTCACTGCAGGCCAAAAAAACACCCAGCAGATAGAAAAACCAATCCCACACAGGCTTTCAGGCTGGGCTTGGTCAAAGAAAGGCCCTGAATATTTCACCCAGGCTCCCAGAGAAAACCACTGGAACAAAACCGTGTCCCCTCCATCCCAAGGAGGGCAGGGGAGAGCAGGGAATACCCTGCATGAGATGGGCACAGCTGCCCAAACCCCCATTCTGCAAGTCATGTGCTCCTAGGGAGGAAACCAGACAGAATGAAAATAAAATAAATCCTGATAAACTGTGCAGCAAAACTCTCAGGGCAGGCAGAGAGGGAGGAAAGATGTGAAAGTGGGAAGAAGGTTTTTCTAAGGATGACTTTGGGTGATTTTGGGTGGATCTCCTCCACTGGGAGGTGGTTGCTCTGCCATTGCTTGTGGAGTGTGGGGTGATTTATTGGTTTATTCAGCATCTCTTTACACAGCCTGTGGCTCCTGGCAAGGACACAGATCCCAGCAAACCCTGGGCAGCACCACCCGTCAGGGCTGCACACAGGGCTCAGCCAGCACAGGGTTAAATCCAGTTAATCCGGGGGATTTACTCTGGATTAACCCGGGGGAATTGAGGCATTTGGCCCTGTGTAAAAGGGTCGGGGCAGGATTTCAAGTGCAGAGGAAACCCCACATCATCACCTGCTCAGGCAGTCACAGAGCTGGGTAAGAGATTGCTGAGGCAAGTTAGAAAATGTAATAGAGCAAGAGAGAGCTGCTGAACCAGGCAGGGAAATGAAACTTAATTCAATCATCTGCTTTACTTATTTCATAGCCAGGGAATCCATCTATTCCTTGGACTTGTTTGTGCTGTGAAAGTTCTGTGTTGCCACGATGCAAGGAAATGGTTAGAGAGAATCAAAAGGGTGATGCTGAGCTGCAACCTGCCTTAAAATGCTGCACCCACGCAGGGAGAATAAAACCAGGAATTAGGGAAAAGAGCTCCACGGCTTTTCTGAAGCCCAAGTGTGGTGTGATCACTCTTCACCAAGACACTGGGATTAGGGAGGCATTAATGGGAATGACAACTTGATGGGTTTTAGCAAAGCATCATGACACTGTGACACCACCTTTCCAAAAAATACCATATTTGGGTGTGTGCACATGGAAATCCATGTACAGACACATCCACAGGCACAGCAGGGGAGCCTGTAATGACTCTGGGTGTCATTGGAACAGCATGAGCACGGCACTGAGCTGTCCCAGGGAGGGGGACAGAATGCACCTGCATGATTTCATCACCTCAAAGGTACTCGGAGGAGTTTGCAAGAGGGCTCAGACAACCCAAGCCCGCCCTGAACCAGGGGAGAAAGGCAGGATGGCTCCCAGCACACATCCACCCCTGTGGGAAATAGATTCTGGAGCAAGGGAAGGGATCAATCACATGGAGTTTCTTTTATAGGAAAAACTGCAAGGAACAGACTGGGGCTGGATGCAGCTCCCATATGCTGCATGTAGAAATATTCAATAATAATCATTATGATAATAATAATAACAATGACAATAATACAGTGGGGAAAGTCTCATCTTGAGCAAATTATTGCAGCTTTGGTGTAGCCTTGGGGTGGGTGGTTCCACACAAGGTCAGGTCATGGTGCTGTAGTGGGCAGGACAGGGTGGCAGCACCCATGGGCGGCCCCAAGGGCCACTCATCACCCTCCTGCATCACTGTGGGGGGAATGCACCGAGATTGGAAGTGATAAATAACCTGTGTCTCATAGAAGGATGTTTCTAGGTGTGAATTAGAGCCTCACCAGCCTCCAGCAAGATGCCCCTTCCACAGCCTGGCAGCTCTGGTCTAGGACAGGTTTCCCTTCAGAAATGCCATTCCCTAAATCCCACTCAGACTCAGCTAAGCTGCATTAATTTTATTTTTTTTTTTCTTTCAAATCAGCCCTGTGCAGATTCCCTCCTCTCCACTGGTTAAGTCCTGCAGCACCAGCACACACTAAATAGCATTAAGGGCTTCAGGAGGTTTGTGGTTGTGGAAATCCTAAAATTTTGAGACATGACACAGCACCTTAGTGAGACTGTCTGGCAATTTGATTTTAAAAAATGGCACAGAGGTCTGGGTGCCTCATCATCCATTTTCCTCATCTTTTTGATATCATAAGACTTCTTTGCATTAAAGAAGTGCTGTTTGTAGGGCATTAAGGGTGTTGTACCAGTATGCATTAAGAATGTAGATGTTTACTGCACTTTCCCTTAGCTCATAGCCATATTTCACTAATAAAGTGTGAGTTAACCAAAATCCAATTTACCCAGGAATATCTTTGAGTAATTCACAGTAATTTTATATTTGATTTGTGCTGACAGCAGATGTGGCTATTCCTTTACCAGGCAAAGGGACAGAGAAGGGGGACACTAATTTTTCTGTGAGCTTCCCATGATAGATGCATCTGTGCCTAAATCAAGGCAGTGGTGCTTGAGCTAAAAGTCCAAAATCAGGATGGAAAAGGAAGTTCAGAAACGATGAGAAGCAAGTTCCACCATCCAATCCTGCCAAGTCAGGGACTCAGGATGGTTTCAGAAATCTTGAACACGATTTGGGCATCCTGTTAGAGATAAGAGTCCCAAATGGGAATCCTGTTCATAACCCCTGTTTTGCTGCATGGATAACTCAGGAAAATGCATCAGCCAACCCCAGATGATGATCCTTCCACTGCCATGACCATGGTGTGCAGAGACACAGGGCTGATCCTGACGTGGGACAGAGCAACCCCCTGCCCTGGCATGGCAGAATGGGATGGGCTGTGGTGGAGCTGGCAGGAGCCGGCAGGAAGATTCCTGTGCAGGGCAGCTGGGACGGGATGCTGGGTGCTGGGAAGGGGCACATCTCTGCCCGCATCCATCCCATCCCATCCCATCCCATCCCATCCCATCCCATCCCATCCCTATCCTCCCCTCATCCCATTCCTACCCCGCATCTGTCCCACCCCTATTCCATCCCTATCCCACCCCCATCCTGCCCTCTGCTCCAATCCCGATCACGGTCCCGATCCAAGTCCCAATGCCAATCCGAATCTCAATCCTGATCCTTATCCCAGTCCCGGTCCCGATCCCAATCTTGGTCTCGGTCCCGATCCCATCCCGATCTCATCCCAATCTTGATCCCGATCCTGATCCCNAGGGGCGGACCGGGGGGACCGGAGGGTCCCACCCCGGCTCCGTGGGACCGTCCCGCCGCCGGGGCTGGAGCACAGCCGCCAGGGCAGTCCCGAGCGGGCAGCGCCGGAGCGGGCGGGCAGCGCCATCCTGGTCCCCGGTTCCCGCTCCGCGTTATTCGGGAAGCGGCCAGGGCGCGGAGCAGATTTCCATTCTGTGCTGGGTATTACCTTAACACTGGGCCGGGACAGGGGCAATGCCGGCAGGCATGGAAACATCCCCGCTTCCGAACATCCCCTGTTCCAAAACATGCCCTGCTTCCAAATATCCCGACTCCCAATATCACCGCCTCCAAATATCCCTGTGCTTCCAAATGCCATCACCGCTCCCACGTGCTCTACTCGCAGCTGCTGCTCCCCCCTCCTTCCCCCGTGCGGTTTTTCCAAGCCCCCCAAATGCCCAAAAGCCTGGGATTCCCGCTCCTGCCGTGTCCTGACCCTCAGCGCGCGTTGGGAGCGCGGTGGGAATTTGGGGTGCCGGCGAGTTCTGGCCCGTGCCTCGCCCAAAGCGGGGTGCCCAGCACGGGCAGCGCCCCTCCCTGCTGCCTGATTGGGATTCGGGCCGCATGCAGGCGGGGGAGGGAGGGCTGAGCATCCCGGCGAGCGCCCGCCCCGCTTGCGGCCCGTGGCTGCGCTGCGGCGGCCATCTGGATGAGGAACAACGGGCCCAGCATCCCTCCGCCAGCACAGCACGGGGATGCAGAAATGCCGGGAGGGAGGAAGGAGGTTGGGATGCGCGGGATGGGAGAGGTGGTCACAGTGAGGTCACAGCCCCGTGCTGCACCTCCCGACCCCCAAAATCAGGTTCCTGCCCAGAGAAGGTTCACTTCTCCCAGCTCACACTGCACAGAAGCATTACAGCTTGTGAGGATTTCCTCCTCCCATAAATTAGTATCTTCCAGCTGTTTCCTTCCACATAAAATCTCTTCTATTTCTTCTCTTATTGCTTTATATAAACAAACATGAGAGCGGCTCGTTCTAAATAAAGTTATTTGTCTAAGTAAATTAATATATCATATTCTCTCCTGAAATATAGAGAGCTATTTGTCTCCAGAGAAATCATGTTGAGTGACATAGTATAACCCTATTCATTTGCATATGCAGATATGTCTAATTATTCAGCTTGCAATTAAAGGCTTGTGTGTCAGCAAATGAGACTAATTAGAATCATAGAATCATGGAATCGTTTAGGTTGGAAAAGCCCTCTAAGATCATCGAGTCCAACCATTCCCCCAGCACTGCCAAACCCACCACTAAAACATGTCCCCAAGTGCCACCTCCACAGGGCTTTTAAACCTCCCCCTGAAGGGATGGGGACTTCACCACTGCCCTGGGCAGCTTGTGCCAGTGCTGGACAACCCTTCCAGTGAAGAAATTTTCCTTAATAACCAATCTAAACCTACCCTCCTGCAACTTGAGGCCATTCCTTCTTGTCCTGTTGCTCCTCCCCTGGGAAAAGAGACTGACCTGGGACCACTTCCTTGCAGGCAGTTGTAGAGAGCAAAAAGGTCTGACATTCCAGGGAAGAGGATGGGTAGCATGAAAGGAATTGGTTAAATGCTGCTTAGTCCTCAGGATTTTTAGTAGCCCTGTCTCAGTTTCCCAGTTGCCTGGAGGAAGGCAGCAAAGCACCTTCCACAGGCATCAGATTCCCTTTTACACTGTACAGAATGATTGAATGAGGTGTCACATCTCCACAGCGTGACACAGAGCCCACCACCACATCAGCTCTGCTGCCTGCAGGACCTGTGCCCCTCCCTCTCGTAACTGCTACTCATCCTGCTCAAAACCAGCAGATATGGATAAATCCTGGAAGGGTTTGAATAAGAAACAAAACTATTTGTATCTGGAAATTGATGAAACAAGACTTTTTGACCTTTTCTTTGAAAATTCTGGCTAGATTTGTTAGATTATGGTTGGGCAGAAGTCCTCAAAGTGTTAATCAGACTGCTATTCACTGAATGAGGAGAATAACATTTATCATGGTCACACAGGGCAATGTTCTCACAGTATGCATTTTGCAAACTAAAATAAATGCATTTTCAGGTAACAAGCTCATTCTCAAAACTCTATTAGTTCTGGTGGAGCCACAGACAATTTTTTCATTGGTATAATGCAGAGTTAAATGAAGAAATTATATTTAAGAAAAGTAAAAATGATCACATTTCGATGATTTTCAAACCTTAATACAGGAATATTACATAATAATTGATTAATTATTTAGTAAATAATTAATTATTTAATTTATAATAATAAATAAATAAGTATTAATTAAATAATAATACAAATCACAATACAGGAACACAAACTGCACATCTCTCCTTCCCATTTCTGATGACTACCTTCCAACAAGAGGAACTATTCTCTGGAAGTGCCTTGTTTTAGTTTGAAAATAAAACAGGATTTAAAATGAAAGAAAGGGAAATGAAAGTATCATTGATGCAAAACGTGGCTTGTTCCGTTGTTTTTCTTTCAGTGAAAGGAGAAGACAGAAAATTAATTTCTAGTTAATCCAAACAGCTTGGAAATTGTTATGTTTATCTGTTGGGTGAAAAGAAAAACAAGGAAGGAAAAAAACCATCTCTATCCAGAAGCACCTTGCTGACAACATGTTTTATAATCATCATTCTGCCTTTTCTATCTGTTCTGACATTTCAAAGGTGAAAAAGCACCAGCACAGAATTGTAGGAGCACTTTATGGCTCCATGGATCTGGGTGTGAGAAGTCAGGCTCTTCAGCTTTTCAAGAGCCCCAAGATCCCTCTTGGGACCCCAAATAAAAGCTGCATTTTCACAGAAACTCAAACTCATTTGCTCTTTCCATGATGCTCACGGCATCTTTCAGAGTCCAGCAGCTCTGGGCACTTGGGGGCTTGGGATGTCCTCTTTGCTCTGTTCCTGCATTGCCCAGTTCAGTGGGACCTCACCCATCACTGGGGCTCTCAATGCTTTTACAGCAATCTCTGGCCTTTTTCCTCTTTAGCACATTGCCTGTAAATTGAAATGATCAGGCCACAATCAGGGCTGTTGGTCCCAGCCTGGCTCCTGTTGCCTCCTGCACTGTGCATCTGGCTGGATCACAGGGGGCTTAAATCATTTTTAGCATCTAGGGACCACTGACAGGAGTAAATAAGTATTATATAACCTTCCCCAAAAAGCACAACAAAATAATAACGGGGAAATGAGGTTAAGTGAAACCATTTCAATAATGTTATCGGCCTGCTTTCAATCAATGAATGCTGGGAAATTCAATGTCTTCAGAGGCTGTGATTCCATTTGAGCTCCCTCCACTGCTGAACTCCTCCTCACAAAGCAATGAGTTAAAGACTTAGCAGCAGATTCATAATACATCTAAAATGTACTTTTTGTGTTTAATATTCACTGGAATGGTTGACTTTGCTGGGTTTGGTTATCGAGAGGAATAATAGTTTTCAGTGTCATTGAAGCATAAGATATAATTCCATTATCTTCTTTTTCTTTCTTTTTCTTTTTCTTTTTTTTTCTTTTTTTTTTTTTTTTGATAAAATAATCTGGAAGAAGTAGAGCAAAATGAGAGAAGAAATGATTCTACAGACACTGTTAATTATGTATCCATCATATAAAATAGCAATAATAGCATAATAATTTTTCATTAAATAGAGCACAGGAGTATTTGCAATCTCATACTGACAAGTAAGAAATGGCTTTAAAAAAACCCCACTTATTCTATTTCAATAATGCTAACTAATTTTGGAGCAATTAGCGCTAAATTTAGGTGCTTACTAAGTAGAAATTTGACAATTTGATGATTTGTGCTTTGCTCTATACACATTAAGCCCAAATTCAGTTCCTTTAACTTCACAGGTTTGAAAGTTAGGCACCTGCCCTAAATTAGGCACCTGGACCAGTGATATAGTTCAGGGACAGGGACCTTGGGCTTTGCCACCAACCTGCTCTGTTTTCCAGCCCCCATCTGGCTGCAAAACAATTGCATCACCATATTTTAAATGAATGTGATTGAAAGAGGTGCCACCCTATTCTCCCTGCAGGGAGCATCTGTTGAGCATTGATCTTGATTTCAGGTGGTTCAGGGTGGAAATGAACTGACTCCAAGAACTTGCTAGGATTTCATCTGGAATGTAAAGCTCCTGGTGTTCAGTAAATTGTTCAGAGAGCAAGTTCAGAGAGCAGCACGCTGGAACATTTTTCTTTGGTCTGCTTTTCCCGTTTCTGTGGAATGCAACAATTGTTGGTGATGCTCTCAGTTATAAAAGCTGGCTGATGAACTGGGTAACTCCGAGGCACCTCAGCTTTTTGCCTGTGTGAGTTTATCCCACGTGTCTCTCAAGGAATGCCATGCTCCACGTAATGGGAAAATCCCTTTGCAGGCACTGAGGGTTTTCTCTTTCAAACAAAGCCCAGCAGTGTGTTGGGTTTCAGCAAAGCAGACCCGTCCTGCGAAGCACAGAACAAGGGTTGGTCCTTGCAGAGGTCCAGCAGTAGAAAGGGAAATGATTGCTGGTGGAAAACACAGACCATTGGATATAAAGAGCATGAGATGAAGGAAAGAAGCTGCTGCTGCCACTGCTGCAGCTTTAAATTAAAATGCTGCATCAGCCAGTCCCTGAGGACTTGATAGAAATCTAATTAGTCAGACAATCTGGCACCAAATGTCCTAATTTCCCCAATCCATGTGGGATTTGTGTATTCTCTTATTCACTGCAGTTCTAAATTTCAACCTGAGCCTTTCTAACCCCTCTCTTTTTTCAGCGCAGACATGGGACTCCAGAGAAGGTGATCCCTATCAAAACCTAATTGTTTTTCATAAACCTTTAATTAATTAGACTCAGGCTCATGAAAGACACTTAAAATATTAACAGTTTGTTTAGAGACAAGTGTTGGATGAGGATTGCTGCAGCCTGGTATTTCAGTGAGAAACCCAAATGTAATTAATGTGGGTGGGCACCGGCTCTGTGTGGGGTCCCGAACTGGGAGTCCAAACACAAAACAGCCCGGGAGCAGCACAAGGAGCTGGGCTGGGCCATGGCCAGCAGGATGGAGGCAATGTGGACCCTCTGCAGGCAGGGGTTCAGGGCAGGAGCAGCCCTGCAGCGGTGGATTTTAAGAAAAGCTCTGGAAAGGCACCAGAGTCCCCCCAACGTGGCTGTAGAGGGCACAGTAAGGACAGGGCTGGGGAGGCAATTAACCCTGTCCTGGGGGACCAGCAGCTCCTGGAGCAAGGTGCTGAGTGCCTCTGCATCCCCCTGGCACCCTTGGAGAGTGAGGATCCTGCCTCACACAGGATTAAGCCATTCGGGAGTAACAGATTTGATTTTTTTTTTTCCTTTTTTTTTTTTTTTCTCCAGAGCGGCTATGACCTGTCATGTCAAAGCTTTTTATTAAAGTCTCTTAATCCCCAGATTATCACCACAATAGTTTCACAGGCCCATTCCAGATAAGGCAGGCCCCATTGTGGAGATGCACATTGGAGGAGTTTTAATCTGCAAATTATTGGCATGCAAGACCATGAGGGGCTGCTTTGCTGTGTTGCCCGTTGCGTCAAGGGGAATTGAATATTTATAAAGACGACTTCAAATGGGCCATGCACTGTATTCCTCCCACATATGTGCAATCCCCATGTGGCAGAGGGGCCCTGCTGGAAGAGAACAAACCTGCCGTGCCACCACGGCACACACAGGGAAGCCCTGCAGGAGAGAGGGTGAGCAGGGCCAGGGGGAAGGGGCTGCTCCCCTCCTCCAAACACCCCATTTCAGCCACGGAGCATGCAGGATTGGATTTTTAAGGGAGCAATAATGAAAAGTGGAACGGCAGAGTTGATGATGGAATCTCCATTTCTCTCTTGAGTACCAGGGGAGGACAGCAAACAGATAAAGTCCCTGACAGGGATCCTTTGCTGACACAAAATATGCCATGTGGAGAGAAGGCTTATGCTGTATACAAAACTAATTAGCAGTTACCTTCTAGATTAAAGAATAACTCAAGCATCTGTTTCCCTGAAGCGTTTTTTTTTTTAAAAAAAGACATGGCCCTCTTTAAAATAGCCTGACAGATTTTCAAATGTCACCTCTTGGGTCTGGGGGCTCCCAGAGGAGGTGCTGGGGAGCCCAGGAGGGACCATCCCCTCTGTGAGGCGTTCCCAGGCTGTCAGGGAGCTGCAGGGCAAAGCAGCAGGTCCCTCTCTTTTCCCTGGAGGTGTTTGTACGAACAACTTGCTGCATCTCACTGCGAGAGGCACCAAACAAAACATTAACATGGAAATTCTGTATAAACAGGAATCGATTGGGAGCATCGTGAGCCTGAGCAGGGTGGGCTCAGTAAAAAGGGGAGCAGGTTTATAGATACAGACACTTCTGCATATCTGCATTCTGCAAGGTGAGCAGCTCCTTCAGGTCTCCCAGCAAAGCTGCTCCTGCACAAGGTCAAATCCTGGCTGCTACTGATAAAGATCCTCCTGAGACCCAGCTCTGGGTCAGGCTGCAGCATCCATCAGGCAGCTCAGGCTCAGCCCTAGCAGCAATCTGAGAGCTTCTCTGTCAGCAGATGGGCTGAGGATAGCTCAGGACAGAGCCTGGCTCTCTGTGCTTGATCTCCTGGTGCTCACCAGGCAAGGATGTCACTGTCACAGATCTGCAGGCTTGGACTCAGCCCTGGCTCTGCCACAGCCTTCCCTTACGACCTTGGACCAGCTGCTTAGGTTTCCTCCATACCTGTTTCCCATCTGTTAGAAAATGACTGGGTATATTAAAGGGTTCCTGGGAAGATAAGTAAACTGTGAGGCCATTATTAGCTATTACACTGATAGGGCCCAAATGTTCCTATTTTCTATAACAGCTCGAGAACTTAAGCAGGCACTAAAAGGCTCTGGGAAAATACAGCTTTGCCTTTCTGGGGTGTTCTCTCAAGGGAGGGTGGGGTGTCTCCCTCAAGAGCCAGCTCTCCACGCATTTTGTGAAATTGCAATGCCCTTATTTTGCCTAACAGCCTTGGTTCCAGCCTGTGAAATGGCCTTTGGCTTGTGGAAACCTTCCAAGGTGCTCAGTACTACCTGCAATGCCTGGATTAATCCTAATGTGCAGGTGCCAGAGCCCCCAAAGGGAAGGAGAAGGGAGAGGCTGGGTAATTGATCGCTACACAGCCCCAGCAGGAGCTGTTGCATTAGTCCAGAAATTACTTTGCTTTCTGGTTCCCAAAGTTCTTGGGAGTATAAAACAGGAGAGAAGGTTGTGTGTGAATCATCCATCATCTCTTTTGGCTACAACCTTTTCATGACTTGTGGGGAAAAAAAAATTATAAATAAAGTGTGAGGGTGGGGGAAGTGACTAATTGAGTGCAATAATTAAACACAGATCCCAAAAAAGCTGAGCATGATTTCTTCAGCCATCAGCACCCTGAGTGAGGGGTGGGAATGCCTCCAGGATTTGGCAGGACTTGGCTACTGTGGAGCAGCAGTGTAAGGAGCAGCAGCATCTGGCAGGGTGCAACAGGGGGTTTTCATGTGATGCAGCCAATGCAAAAATGCTGGGGTTAGATGTTCTCAGGCCTGAGAAGTGGAGCTGATGCAGGGAATTGGCTCCTCTTGTCCTGTCTGGAGGAAGCCAAAATAAAGGAAGGTTTAGTGCTGCAAGGAAATGAAAGGTGAGGAGTAACCCCAGCAGGAAAAGTCAGAGCATCTCGTGCTCACCTGGGCCACCAAATTTGCAGACGAGGCCACCAGCTTCCCCCAGACATGTGAATGAATGCACTAAATTAAACTGGTACCCAGCTTGGAGAACTTCCACTCCAGCCAATAATATTTGCAGGATGAAATGGCAGCATCAGTATTTCCCATGTGCCAAGCAGAACCGTTTGTCTCCGGTTGTTCCCTCTCTGGTTCCATCAATAAAGGCGGCCGAAGACACACTGAGCACATTCCCTTTCAGAAATCTCCCCAAACTTGGTGACATTTGGAATCACAGGAGGCAGCTGCAGCGTGAGATAAAGTTAAATGATGTATTCAGACACGGCTCAGTTCGGAAGGTTGCATCTTTCACGGGAGCCTGGCGCCGGAACCCGTGTTGTGCTCTTTAAATGAGGAATTACTCTTCCCCCTGCTTCACACATAGTGATGAATACACTGGAAAGATGGCTGGATCTCTGCAGAGCACCATGCTTTCCTTTCCTGACACATGGATCCCCCTGCCAACACCACAGACCTAATTAGTGCTCCCTTATTTCTGTTCACCGGCGGGGAAGCATGTGGCACCTTTCCACAAGCCCAGAAACGCTCTCTCGACACAGACAAGCACCATATTGCAATGGGTGGGATGGAAACTCAGTGGAACTGGCACCTTCACTGAGGTTTAATGCCATGGCAGCCAAAACAAGAGGGGCCAGCACCCCAAACACAGCCTGGCACAGTGAGGATGCAGTTCTGAGCTTCCCATCCGTTACCCACCGTGTCCCTGTCCCCTAAGAGCCACTCTGCTTCTGGGTCAGTTGTTGAGACTAGATTTGTGTATTGTCCAGAAAAAAAAAATTATCCAGGATCAAGGTTTGGTCACAAATGCAGATGTGCTTTGTGCAGTTTAATACAATACAGCAAATGCAAGAGCTGGGAGAAAGAAATGGCAGGGATAGGATGAACCCTGGAGACACAGCTCTGAGAAAGGAGAATTAGGAAACCCTTTAGGTGAGACAGAAAGAGGGTAGGGGCATATCTGCCTTCAGTTCTCCTCCAAACAGAAAAAGGCACATCCCCTCCCAAACCTGGCCAGCCCTGCAGGTCAGAAATATTGTGTGAATATGCACTCGAGGTTATTGTTCTTCTCATGCTGGGGAGAGTGATTTGGAGTCTCCTGCTGCTGTTAAATTAAATTACCCATATAAATAGCACCGGAGGTGACGGACAATAAATCCCACTGCTTTGCAAGCAGGCTGCTGCAATGGGCTGAAAGGTAGAGCTATTGTAACATGCCCTAAAAGGCTCCTATTTAAGTTCCATCTCATCAGACTTCACCTGGTGTAAGTTACTTTACAGCCCTCCCCCTGCACTGATATCCAGCTCCTGCTGTACAAGAGCCAAGCCTACCAAGTGCCTGAGGAGTGAGGAGCAAAGTGCCTTAATTATTCTTACAGTGTTATTTTTGGCTTTCCACTAATTTTGCTAAAAAATCTATTTGAGTGTTTCTACACTTAAATTTCTATTTATTATTATTTTAAAATAGTGCTTCTTATATATATATACACACACACACATATATATGTAAAAAGACCTGCTCAACAATTACTTCCTTTTTTTCTTTTCCCCCTTAAATATCCATCTTACTTTGCAAGGTTACTCCCTACTGCTCCTTTTCAAGATTAAAACAACTGAGAGAATGAATTTTCCCCAGGGAAGCTAACAAAATTCATATCCCAGCAAGCAGCATCTCAGGGAGCAGTGATGCCAGACAGGTACAGGTGATGTAAAATGCTTGAAATTAGGAATATATGTAGTGTTCAAAAAAACAACAACAGCAAAAGACTTGGCAGTTTGGTGTTTAACAGGAGTATGAGTGTCATTACTGGATTTGCACCCACCAAATAAAAACATAGATAGGATGAGAAGAAAATTGGAGGCTTATTTTTTGAAAAAACAAAAATCTCTCCAAGACAAATTAACCCCTGATGTACACCCAGTAAATCTGATGGTGCTACTGGGAAACCAGGGATAACCTGGCTCTTTTTCTTCGTTTTCCATTTATTTTAGAGGAGACAACCTATTTTTGTGCTGCTGGCCAAGAGAGAGAGTGTAAGGACTGATAGTCAATCCAAGGCTGTAAAGTGCTGCATTGCTGTGAAGTATTTAATTTAGATCCTTTTCGTGTTTCTGGGGATGTTGCCTGAGCTGTCTACAAGAAAAAAAAAAGTTGAGGTGCAACTCAGAAATTGCAGCGCTGTAAAAATTTAAGGGGTATTAAAAAAAAAAAAAAA